>CM030363.1:211265490-211598484 GCA_017893485.1 Hemerocallis citrina
AAAATTATATA
Source organism: Hemerocallis citrina (assembly GCA_017893485.1). Classification (NCBI taxonomy): domain Eukaryota; kingdom Viridiplantae; phylum Streptophyta; class Magnoliopsida; order Asparagales; family Asphodelaceae; genus Hemerocallis; species Hemerocallis citrina. The sequence continues at coordinate 211,265,502 of CM030363.1, forward strand.
GAACTTTAAAAATTGTGAGAGAATTGAGAAAAATTGACTCTTCAAGTGAATAGTTTAGTGAAATTTATCCTAAAAATGTGCTCGGCTTTTGTATACATCATGACCGGCAATACTCAAGTTTTGACCCGTCTCATTTCAACCCTCCCCTTCCTCCCCTCCCCCTCCCAAATTCACACCTAATCATATGCTTTATTCCTCATCTCCCGTGTCTCTGCTGTCTTCGACCGCAACGACGTTCCCTTCTCCAACATCCTCCTCCACCTCTCCGTTCGCCTCACCATACTCCCCGCCATCTACCTCCTTACCGAATCTCATTCTTGGATCTGATACTACAGTAATCCCTATCTTCAACCCGTACTCTTCCTCAAATTCAAATTTCATGATTTCAAAGACAAATTAGAAATTGAAAATAAAATGAGGTAGTAAATTTTAGGGTTTCAAAAATTAGTACATATACCATACATAGATACAATTGATTTAGTTAAACAATTTTTTTCAAAACTATTTTTTCACAAACACATTGTGTGATACATAGTCATTTCATCAAACACTTAATGAGCAAATCACAATTCTAGTAATTAAGTTCCAGATTTATAGGTTTGAGGCTTTTATATATTTTTTAATGAAAATGTGTGTACTACACGTGTCAATAAATGTAAATTTTTCATTTTGCCCTCATTGCTTTATTTTAAAATAGAGAAAGGAGAGAGGTTGACTCTCTCTCCTATTGGTATAATATATAGATATAATAATATATAATATAATGTGGTGCTCACGTGTTTAGGAAGTGTGAATCTCTACTTTTTCTCTCCTTTCTCTATTTCAAAATGGAGAACGGAGAGGGGTAGGCCTATTAGCTTAAGATATAGTATAATATAATAAATAAATACATTGCGAAATAAATGAGACAGTAATTATCGAATACTACAAAAGAGAAAGGAAATATGTGTTAATCTCTAAATTTATCCTAGCCAGCTTCTCACAAATTCTTAACAAATACATAATCTTCTCATTTGATGTTGATGTTCATCCTCAACCAATTGTAATCTGACCACAACTTAGTTTATCTGAATTTGACCTTACTATTTCCCAGCAGCTTAAAATATGATTTCAATAAATTCGATCTTCTAATTTATTATGGAAAAAATTATGTAGGGATGTTCTTCTCACACATCATGTATGAAATTTATAAACTATTCCACAAAAGAACTTAATTGACTTTAAACAAAGTAATTGAATTTTTAAAGTAACCCTAATTTTTTCAACATTAGTATGAATTGGCAAATTGGTAATGATCAAATACTCAAAGGGAAACTTACGATGGAGGGTAGAGACGGTGGGATCGGGGCGGGATGGACGACGGACGGCGACGATGGAGGGTAGAGACGGGCAGGATCGGGGCGGGGTGGACGGCGGGCGGCGGCGGTAGGGACGGACGGGTGAGGAGATGTGGGTGTGTTTTTGGGTAGAGAGAGTTAGGGTTTGTGGGTTTTGGGGAGATGTGGAAGAGGAAAGGTTTTTTTTTGTGTTTTTTAATTAATTTTGTTTTGGCAATTGGTGTGGGTTGCACGTGTCAGTTCCTACTTTTTCTCTCCTTTCACTATTTCAAAATAGAGAAAGGAGAGATGGGGTAGGCCTATTAGCTTAAGATATATAAAAATTTTATTTTTTAAATATGAAACGAACGTTTCCCGTTGGAGAGTTTTTTTACATAAATTAAATCCTAATATTGACCCATAATAAGTTTTATAGGCCTAAATCTATAGGTTTTTTCCAAACTCAATTGAGAAGAAATCCATCAGGCGGAAGATCAATTTCCGTCCGGGAATTTTTTTTAATTAAAAAATATCTCGGACGGAAAATCATATCCTGTCCGATAGATTAAATAACTAAAAAATTTGGGAAGAAAGATCATTTAACGTCCGAGAGAATTTTGGGGAGAAAATTTAGAACAAAATGAAAATTATATTTCGATTGTCAAAATTTTCAAATTGCTATATCTCCTCACAAATATAGTCGGCTACTGTTCCCTCAAACCAAAAAATTGAAAATTTGGCCAACTACAGAAGGAATATTGTTAAATTTTGTAAAATTTAAAAAATTGGCCAACGAACTGCCAATGCTCTTAGCAGTAGGTGAGATATTTGGAGCTCAAAATCCGCTTGTATCTGAACTTATTTTTTTACAAGGAAAAAATAAAGAAAAAAGAAGTAAGAATGTATATCATTATTTGCAATCACAATTAATGTGATTCACGTATCTAATGCTTTTCCCAGAAAACTTCTTTCTTCGTTAACTGCCAAAAAAATTGGCAAATCTCTAATATCTAATACTATAATACGAGACTTAAGATTGCATAATTTATAGACAAATTGATATGTAGACAAACAATTATTTAATCTCGACCACTCATATTAAAGTAAGAGTTATATTAACTATCTATTTACCCAACTATTGTCAGTTACCATAATCCCTTCAAAGTTCAAATTTATTTACGACATAATTATTTTACAAAAGTGACACTAGTATAAAATACAAATTGGTGTCACTAAGGATAATTTGTAAATAGTATTAGATTTTCCCATGAGCACATGTCTATGGCACGTTTTCGGAACGATGCAGCATCTAGAAGTAAGCATTATACTGCTAGGAATATAAAAGAAAGAATTGATTGATCTAATATGAAAAAGTTGTAGATGTCATATTAAAAAAAAGAAACTTACATGGTCATATATAGTGATACTATCTATTGCAGTAAGCAGTGAGAAGTCAGACATATGCTGTTGAAGAACTTGCTCTATATATCAAGGAGGAAAAATATTTGACGATTAACTTTGGTGTTCTCAATGTATTTTACTATCAGATATTAATATATTTTTTGAGATGTACCATATAATAATGTTCATGTATAACACTAGATACATTTACTTTCTAGTATTTTAGATGCATGAATCTGAAACTTCCGTCATGAAGTTTATGTAGCTCAAGTTTAAATAGTAAGATAACAATTAGTTGTAAATAAAAGCCTATGTTTGAATAATTATAAATGGGGGTGTAAAATCAAAATTCTTAGAACTTTGAGGGTGAAAAATTATGAAATTTAGTTTTTGAGGAGATATTTGTTACTTTCTGTATAATTTTACAGGTTGAAATTAACCCAAGTGAATATTCATTTAAATCTTTAATTGCATTTGAAATCAATCAGATAACTCAGTTAATTTTTTTACATGAACAATCAAAAGAAGTATAAAAAATCTGAAAATTTCGAAAATTTACAAACCTAAAATTTCAAAATCTAAATTTCTGGGTAGAGAGAGATATAAGAGATATCCATTTAAATCTTTCATTGCATATGAAATCAATCAGGAAAGTCAATGAAATTTTCTACATGAGCAATCAAAAGAAGCAAAAAAAATCTGAAAAATCTGAAAATTTACAAACCTGAAGAGAGAAAGAGAGAAAGAAAGAGAAATCTGAGAAAGTGAAGAGAGGAGAGAGATAGTAATAAAGTAAGAATAATTTTTGTTTTGGGGGGAAAACGTCTTTTGAGATTGTGAATGTGAGCCATCAATTTTGTTTCAATTGAAGGAGAGCCACTTGATAGTTTTTTTCTTTTCAAATTGCCTTATAATTTATTATATAAATGGTTAAGGGTTTGAGAAGAGTAAAGGGATGTGTCAAGTTCGATATCATACTACGTTGTAGTCTTACTTAAAAAAAAAATAATATTAGAACGTGCATTGTACGTGTAGATTACTAATATTATTAAAAGTAAAAATTTGTATTATCATTTTGTACCAACACATATACTGCACATAATACAAAACATACTATTTAAAATCTAAAAAATATTTGTAATATAGTTGGCAGATCTTCTCATTCTTAGGTGATAAATTACTAATTCAATTTCAACCTTAAAGGCAATTAATTAGGGATGTTAAAAATTTATCAGTCTCCCCAAAGTGGACAGCTAAGAATAAAGAAAACTTTAGTTTATATGGTTATGGAGGTAAATTGAACAGGATGGTACGTCGTCTGTTATAATATAGCTTGAGAAATAGCTCAACCATCCAAATTGTTATACAAACCGAACTTAAACAAATTATTAGGTTCGATGCTTTACCAAATTCGGTCCGTCTGAACAAACATAGCATTTTGCTTGTATAACGGTCCGAGCTTGACCTGTAAAAAATTTATCTGATTTAGACCGAACCGGACATAAACTCGTCCGAATAGAATTTCGGTCCGAACTTAAATATATGACTGTTCGATCTTGTCCAATCTGATTTACAGTCCTATTTGTATGGTATTAAAACTTTCACATGCTCAATCAAACTTGAGGCACTTCAAGTATCGATAAACACTGCCCTAACCCTATCCCCACTCACAAACCCCATAACCCATATTTCCCCTAATAATTAATTAATTAGTCCTCTTCCCTAAACTCAAATCCAACGCATATCTATCTCTAACAAACCGACAATCAACAAGGGTTCGGTCAACCCATCTCCGAATCCAACGGTTCTCATCTCCCCACTCCATCTCAATCCAACGGCCCATATTAAACCTCACCCTCAAGCCGCCTCCCTATTAAAACCCCATCCCTTAAACTCCTCGCTCTCTCTTTCTTTCTCAAGTTTGAGAAAAAAATCCAAACCCAAAAAAATTCGAAAAAAATCCAAGCTTTTTCCTGAAAAATGATGAACGGCGGCGATCAGACCCAGAATCAGACCCACCCTCCGGCGTCTGGGGCGGCGGCGCCTCCGCAGCCGTGGGTGGCGGTGCAGTATCCTGCGGCGGCGATGGCGATGATGGCGGCGCCGCATCCTCCGCCGCAGTTTGCGTCACCACCGGCGCACTTTAGGCCATACCAGCAGCCGCCGCCGCCTCAGATGGGGGCGGCGGTGCCGCAGTCGTCAGAGGAGAACAGGACGATTTGGGTTGGGGATTTGCACTATTGGATGGATGAGAATTACCTTCATTCCTGCTTTGGGTACACTGGAGAGGTGAGGGTTTTGTAACTCATCTGTTCTTGATTGGATCTGGTTTGTTGTTGTTGTTGTTGGATTTTGAGCTAGGTGAAAAAAGATGGATTTCTGGTTGTTAGTTGTTTCGTCTTTGTCAGGTGATTGTTAGGATGTAGAAAAAGAATGTTTTTTAATGGTTGGAATTATATGTTTGTATGATGATAGGAACATTTTAGTTTTGTTAGTTGTTGTTAGGAATTATTGCCGAGTTATGTGACACGATCACTACGAAGAAACCACCAAACAACTAGTAGATTAAACTAAACACAAGAAACACACAATTTTGTTATGGTTTGGGCGAAGCCTAATCCAAGGAGAAATAACGGAGATGATATTTAACTAGAGAAGATACAAGAGTTACAACAACTTTCACAAAAAACCTATCTCTCAAGCTTCACTGGAAGATACTTGCTGTTTACAATGGAAAATTTTCAAACCCTTTACAATGAAGTACTCTCTTTCACCTTTTAAAGGAGTTCGTTACATTGATATATATAGAGATTTAGAGAAACCCTAGTTTGTAATATTGATACAATAACCGTTCGATGTTCATGAAGAGATAACCATACGATAAGAGCCGTGCGATCTATCTTGGAGAAGAAGTTGAGCTTAAAACATATCACACAAATTCGACCCATACTGCTGCTGCTGCTGCTAGTTGCGGTCGATTGCCCAAAGTGGCTATCGACTGCAATGATCCCAAACCAAGTTAGAGAACCCTGATGGTCGACTGCCATATTAACTGTCAATTGATACCAACATTGATACCACCTGCACAACAACTCTTCTTCTTCCAACATTCGCTTTGAACATCTTCTCGCTCCACCCGTTTTCTCATCTCATCGAACATAGTATGTAAGACATAAATCCAACAATCTCCACATCGGATTGCATACTCATGTTTTCACACCTGTGTGATTAAATGCTTTTAGACTATTTTTGTTTCTCTTGCAAACAATCCAGTTCAGTGAATTCTGCTAGTTGATTGGTTGAATCTATCTCCATCTGTTTTTCTTCACCGTATGCCTCCTTTAAGGGCATACCTCAGTAGGTGTCAACATGGAGGTGCCACCTTGCACATGAACTCCACTTACCCTTAGACACTCTCCACCTTCCGACGGTATTCGAACGTCGCAGTCTCGCTTTGGTGATTCTAGTGACGACGAACTGGATAATGCTTTAGAAACAATGAGCTTCCAAACAATCAATTGAGTTTTCTTGTTCCCTTAAAGCTGGTTGATGTTGTGCTGACCCTGCCCAATCTTCCTTTTACCTTTCGTCACTTTACGATGACTTTCCCAAACTGATAGAACTCCACATCGAGCTGTGTATCTGCAACCTCGTACTTTAAGAGTTCTCTTGGATATCAGGTTCCGTTTCAACAAAGAAATATGTATGACCTTCTTTAGTGTGTACCCCTTTCCTTCTTGCATCTAGGGATGGCGAACGGGTCGTTCGGGCCGGGCCGGGCCCAACCCGTACGGGTTGGCACGAATACGTAGCCGGTCCGGGCCGGGTTGCACCCTTATACGGGCCGGGCCGGGCCGGGCTACGTTTTCGTTTGGGTGGGCCGCCCAACCCGTGAACCCTTTAGGGTTCAACCCGGGTTGGGCCGGATCGACCCGCGGATTGGCCCGTTTAATAATATATATATATATATATATATATATATATATTTGGGTAGCTTAAATTAAAATAATAATAATAATAATAATAATTTTACAAATGATGTATACAAACAACCATATCTTTGTTTGATGAATACTACAATTCTTCAAAAATTATAATACTAAGTAAGTAATAATACTAATAAGTAATAATACTACAATTCTTCAAATATCCCCAAATGATGTTTAATTATAATACTAAGTAAGTAATTCAGTAATAATACTAATAAGTAATAATACTACAATTCTTCAAATATCCCCAAATGATGTTTAATTATAATACTAAGTAAGTAATAATACTAATAAACAAAAAAAATCGTAATAATAATAATAAGATTGAAAGAGTGAAATTGACAACAAATTTTGAAATTTTATTCATATGAATTTAAGTTATACAATTTGAACAATTTTTAACGAAATGAAGAATTCAATTCACAAATGAGTTTTATACAATAACATATTTGTTATATACAATTTTAATTGAGTACAAGTTTTCTAATTTGACATAACAAGCAAAGCTATTGTTGTTGTTGTTGTTCTTCGGGCGAGTTGCTCCCACTTGTGGAACTTGATAGTGCTTTCCCTTGTGTTCTATCTTCAGCCTTCAGCCAGTCTTCTGTGCAAACGAGCATCTCCAACGCCTCGGGCTTCAACCGATTCCTGTAATCAGATAGAACCCTGCCACTTGTAGAAAATGCACTCTCAGAAGCAACTGTAGAGACAGGTTGAGTTAGCAAATCTTTAGCCATAATTGACAGAATACTAAAAGTGTGTTCATGTTCTTTCCACCATTGTAAAATATCTAGTGGAGAAAGAGTAGGCTCAGTATCCTGTTGGTTATACCAATTTAATTCATTTGGTTGATTAGTCCTAGTTTTTTTAGATTGAATTTGTTCAAGTAAACTAAATGTTCTATCACCAATTCTACTTTTACCCTTACCTTTAGAACTAGCAGAAGAAGAACTAACTACGGAAGTTGTACTACTAGAAGCAAAACGTTTATCATAATAATCATACAAGTTATTTAAAGTAGATTCAAACTGAACTAAAAAAGTAGCGCAATCAGTTGTTAATTCTACATTGTCCTCTAAATATCCAAAAAACATTTGTATCAAATTCTTCGTACCTTCTAATTTGATACGGGGATCCATAACAGTAGCAACACAAATCAACATAGGAGGAGGAAAATAATACTTCAAAATTTTTTGAAATGCAGGTATTACAATGTCACTAATATAGGGATCATTTAACATTTCGTTAAATATTTGTATCATGCTAACTAATTCAATAAAAATGCTACTAGAAGTAGATTCATATGTTTTTGAAAACTTTAAAGTTGCAGTTTTAAAAGGTTCTAAAAATTTCAACAAAGATTCGGCAAAAAACCAATCGTTGGGAGTCATTTCAAAATTGTGCATATTTTTTGCGATACAAAAATTATTTACAACTGCTTTATAATCGGTGACAACATTTAGTAAATCAAAAGTAGAATTCCATCGGTGTCTAATATCCTTTGGAAATTTTCTAAAAGAAACATTTCTAACCCTACACCAAGCTTTCCATTCTTGTAAAATGCTTGGACTTAATGCAATAAAATGTACACAATTTCTAATTTTATGTATATATGGATCAGCTATTTTTAATGTATCTTGAACACATAAATTTATAATATGACATGCACATCTAACATGAAAAATATTGTCAGATGGAGGGTTTAATACAGATTTTAAAGTAGTAATTGCTACATTGTTGTTAGATGCATTATCAAAACTAATAGCCATAATTTTATCACGAATATGAAAAACATCACAAATTTCTATAATACGGTTTGCTATTTCAGCGCCACTATGGGGATACGACAACGACGCAAGTGATATGATTCTTTTATGAAGAATCCAATCATTGTCGATTCAATGACAGGTTATTCCCATCGTTGGAATATTGTTGACACCCGTCCAACAATCCGAAGTTAAACTAACCCTACAAGTTAAACTCCATAAAATTGCAATCAAAGCGTCTTTCATTTCCATGTACACTTTAAAACAATCCGATTTGCAAGTATTTCTCGGAATTCTTTTAAAATGAGGGTTTAAGGCCGTTTGATTAAAATTTTCCAAGTTCCTAATCTCGGGATAGGAAAATGGCAACTCTTCCTTAATGACTAATCGGGCCATTTCCCGACGAACAAGTTCGGGATCATAAGGGTGGCTATCTACTTGACCGGTCCTAGGGTTGATTTTTTGTTGGCCTTGTATTTGATCAAGAAGTTCTTTATGATTATGTTGTATGTGCCTACTAATTGTACCGGTGCCGTCATCCCTCTTGAATTTGTATGTTTTACTACATGTTTTACACACTTTCAAACCTATATCCGGAGTATGTTCGTCTGGGATATACTCATAAAACTTATGCCAATCGCTAATTTCTCCTCTACTTTTCCTACTACTACGCAATTGTGTGGTTTCGGGTTGTTGTTGTTGTTCTTCTTCTTCTAATTGTATGTCACCTACAACATCCATGTCGTGTGTACCCCATTGTTCCATAGTAGGATCAATGTAATCTTGGGCGGGCTCACTAGTTGGGACAATTGGTGGCCTACGTGAAGAGGAGGAATCTTGTCCGCTACGACCGCTACCGCGTGATCTAGACATAATGTAGTAATGTGCTAAAGTAAAGTATGTAAAAAAATATACAATGTAGGAGCGGCTAAGCAATTAAAATCCCCGATTACGCCCGATTAATCCCCGATTAATCCCTAATCGGAGGCAAAGCAATTATTTTTTTAGCGATTTATAATATTTCAATATTTAGCGATTTAATCGGGATTAATCGGCCGATTAGTGGTTAATCAACCGATTTTAAGTGGCCGATTAACCGATTAAATCTTCTTCTCTAATTTTTATGCTCGTTTGCATTATTTGGACTCAATCCGACCCAAATTCAAAATCCAAATTTAAAATTCAAACCAATTCTGGTCTGTGTGCAAACCCAATTTCAACATATTGCTGCTCTCTTCTTCCTCGTGCAAACCCAAATCCAAACTGGTTATCTTCAAGCCCGAACCCAAACTGATTCTCTTCTTCTTCCTCAAGCAAACCTAAACCCAAACCGCCATCGCTACCCCTGTACTATCGCATACTTGACCCAGCCCGCATTTGCTCATCCTCTTGTTGCTCGCACTGCTTTTCCTCCTCGATTGTTTTTGTTTGATGGAACCCACCAGCAAACCCGACCCAACCCACATCCAAAATTCAAATTCAGCTCAAACCAAGTACTCTTTTTTTTCTTTTTCTTCTATAACTATATGTTCCTATTTGACAATCTCATAATAGTTTTATGTTAGGATCTAGGGTTGCTGCATAATGAGGATATATCTTTTTGTAATTATATATATAACGATTTTTCCGATTTAATCCCTGATTATTTTCCGATTAACCGATTAACCACTAATCGCTCATAGACCGATTAGTTTAAAAAAACCGATTTTAACTGCCTGGAGCAGTGAATTATACAAAAAAAATCTAAAAAACAAGAGGGTTGAGATAGAGAAGTTCAAAAAAACAAACAATAATTTTAACTACAACGCAAAAAAAAATTAACGAGAGAGATGGAAATATTTTGATACCGTTCACCGTGGAATACGCGTATGTAAAAAAAACCGTGAAAATAAGAATATAATAGAAAAGATGGAGGAGCGCTTTGCCGATTCCGCAATTGAAGAGTTGAGAAGAGGTTGAAGTAGATTTGACGAGGGTTGAAGAGAGTTGAAGACGTTGAATTTTGATACGACCGAAATTTGATCGTGTATATGCCTCCTTGTACAATTGTTTGATGAATACTACAATTGTTCAAAAATTCTTTAAAATGATGTATAATAGTAGAGAGAGTAAGAGAGTGAGGTGTGATTTTTTATGAGATTTTTGGGGGATATTTATAGGCTAAATAAGTGGGAAAAAACAAAAAAAAAATAAAATAAAACCAAACGGCTCTTAGAGCCGTTTACAACGGCTGGACGACAGAGTGCAGGCAGCAACAGCGATTGCAACGGGATTTTCGACCGTTCGACCCGCGGGTCAACGGTCGACCCGTCACGGGTCGAACGTTCGACCTGTACGGGTCGAACGGGTCGAAAACCGCGGGTCGACCCGCGGGTTAACGGGTCCAACTCGCGAATTGGGCCGGGTTCGTGGGCCGGGTTTCGCGAATTTAATTTGCGTAAATTGCGACCCGGGTCGACCCGATACTGTTCACCGGGTTCGATCCGAACCCGCGAAGCGATTTAACGGGCCGGGTTGGTGGGCCGGGTCGCGGGTGGGTCGCCGGTTGACCCGGCCCAGTTGCCATCCCTACTTGCATCTTCGACTCCAATGCTTCCTTACCCACTACGTCATAAATCTCAAAAATTCCGTTCTCACACAACCACGTGTTGTAAACTTGTAAGTAGAAATTATCTTCCTCTCAGAGCAAATATGAGAAGAACTACCCGAATCAAAAGACTAGCCGGAATCTACATCTAAAGAACTTGAAACAAGAAGACAGTCTAAGTTATCACATGATTCAGCCATGCTGATTATGTTGGCACCCATCTGATTCAACCACTTGCAACAGTCTTTCTTTTAATGTCCAATTCCTCTACAATGGACGCCACCCTAATGGCACTTTTTCTTCCAATTGAAGTACCATCAACCGCCAAGCAATTAAGTAGACACCAATTTATGACTCCTTCCTAGGTGCATCATCCTTTTAAGCCCTCGATCACATATGCTACCAAATTTTTTTTCTTGGCTCCCGTCTAGCAATGTGGTTATTAACTTGGATAAATTTGACAGCGAATATATCAAGTTGGAAACTTTAAAATCATTTGCGTTTATCTTCTTCAGTTCAGATAACTCCATATTAAATTCCACTACATGATCTTGAAGAACAATACTTTTCTTCATTGAGAAACACCACAATTTTTTCTTTCAGTACATCTGATCTTATAACGGCGATTCCAAGTAGTTTGTTCTGAGTCTTGCCCATTGACTCGCCGCACTTTTCCTGTACCTGACTTCATTCGTCAATAACAGCCGATTGAACCCAAGGTTTTTGAACAAATATCAGCCTAATTTTCATGCTTTATACCGAATTTGTCTCCTTTTATATCTTTTTAAGGCTAGATCCAAATCCTGTTAAACCGATGCGTCGTGTATGTCCACATTCCAAAGATCAAAGTTGATCTTACCTTTGAGCCGCTTGATCTTCGTGAACTGACCTTTATACAACCAGACGCTCTGATACCAATTGTTAGAAATTCTTACCGATGTCTGCGACACAATCACTACGAGCAACCCACCAAGCAAATTGCAGATCAAACAAAATACATAAAACACACAATTTTATCTCGGTTTGGGCGAACCCTAATTTGGGTGAGAAATAATCGAGATGATATTCAACTAGAGAAGATACAAGAATTTTAACCACTATCACAAAGAACTTATCTATCTCTCAAGCCTCACTGGAAGGTACTTGCTGTTTACAATGAAAAATTCTCAAACTCTCTACAATGAAGTACTCTCTCTTACCTCTTAAAGGAGGCCGTTACATTAATATGTTTATAGATTTAGAGAAATCTTAGTTTGTAATCCTCATGCAATAACCGTTTGATGTTTATGAAGAGATAACCATACGATAAGAGCCGTACAATCTATCTTGGAGAATAAGTTGGGCTTAAAACAGATCACACAGGTCCGACCCATATTGCCGTTGCCACTAGTTACGGTCGACTGCCCATAGTGGCAGTCGACTGCAATGATCCTGACTCAAGTCAGAGAATCCTGACGGTCGCCTGCCCAATATGGCAGTCAACTATCAATTGATACAAACACTGATACCACCTGCACATCAACTCTTCTTTTTTCCAACATTCGCTTTGAATCTCTTCTCGTTTCGCCCGTCTTCTCTTCTCATCGAACATAATATGCTACCCAACATTTGTTTCATTGTTGTTAGTCGATGTTAATATTGGATTATCGATTGGGTATGGAGAAAGTTACCTTTTTTTGGTCTTTAGAAGAATATGGTTGTCTAAAGTTAGGGAATTTATAGTTTCACTATATTAAGAGAACCATTTTTGGGGATTGTTAGGGTGTTGTATTGTTGACTAGGAAGCACGGGTACTTCTGAATGGCCGATGTACCCGTGTCGGGTGCGTATCGGGTGCCAATACTCCCCGGGTGCGTACCAAAGGAGTACCAAAAATTTTAATACTTTTTAGCTACTTTAGGCACAATTGTGTTTAGATATATATACCTAGGGCCATAGTGTAATTTCAAAAACTTGATGTTTACTTTAGAGTTCTGCTCAAACACAAAATAAGTATACCCAAAATTTTGATACATAGATTATTATTTCTTTCTCTGAAAATTCTTATAATCATGGTTTATTTTCATAGTTCTATGAAATTGTTTTAGTGCTTCCATTTTTAAAACGATAGTTAATTTTTATTTATAGATATAATATGAAGTATATTATATTTAACATACCCACCAACGCACCCGTATCCTACTTTTTTGAAAAATTACGTATCCCCGTATTTGTGTCGTGTCGTACCCGCACCCCGTATATGTGACAGTTCTTCATAGATTGTTGATGATGTAGGGGGGAGGGGACTGGAAGGAGATGGGAGAAATAAAGGAGAAAGGACATGGGAGTTGTCGTTAGGGAATTTTTGATATTGGAGAGGTACGATGATATAGTATTAGGTGGTGTTTGGTAGCTTGTAAGTGCAAATTGCACGTGCATTTACAATTCCAAAGTAAAGATTTCCTTGAAAACTTTTTGACACAATTACCAAAATATTTTCTATGTTTTGGCTGGCAAAATAAAGGGCCTCCATATAATTTTATTATTCCCTCCATTCTACTGGGAATGTTATTCTAGTCTTTTTATTTTGCTCCAAATTGTTTGTCAATTTAGGTATTCAAGAGAATGGCTTAAGTCTTAACCTTTTTAAATGCCCATTGATAACTTTTTTATTGGAATACCAATTATACCCTTGACGTTCTGCTCATTTTTTCACCTACTAAATTATAGTGGTGGGTGTTTATGGAATTTTAGTATAGTGGATCATTTAATAACTTCAATTCTAGAGAATGTTTGATTATTTTACAAGGATATAGGTTATTTTTTTACAAGTGTGAAACAACCTAGTACGATATTCTTTCTGGAACATAGGAAGTATAATTTTGAGAATGTTAGTTTATTTTATTTTCTATTTCCTATATTTGGTTAGACTAGTAATTTGTTTTATTTTTGTTCTTAATTTAATTTCTTATAACTCGAGTTATGTTAGCCTCTTTAAAGACTAGAGTTTTGTTAGCTTTAAAACAAGGATTTTTTTTTTTTTTTTTGGATCCTGTGATGTTATTTCCCCACATACTTCGATCTGGAATCTTCTCATTGATGCGAGCGGAGAGTAATTTTTGTTTGATCTAATAAGAGTAGCTATGACCAGTTTATAAAAAAAAGAAAAGAAAAAAAAACAAGGAATAAATTATGGAACTTCTTCATTCTTATTCATCTCTCAATCTAGTTCTTATCTTCTCTTGAACCCTCTCAGTTCTTTTGATTCTCTAATCTAAAATCTAAGGGCCTTACTGAACTCAAAGGTGATCTAGGTGTCAACCTAAATTTCCTGAGTCAATGGTGAAGTTTCACGTATCCTAAGTGTGGAAATCATCGAAACACTGTCTCAGTCAACATCCCTTTAACACCTGAGATGGAGTTCCCCACCTTGGTTCACAATCTTTTGCAGGTACCTCATTATGCGCTTCATGTAGTCTGTCTGATATTTGCTCACAACTCGCACTGCTTGGCAAATGTCCAGTAGTGGCTAGTGCACAATGTTGGTGTTCATTTGATTCTAACTGCACTAGCCTATGATATGTTATTGAATACCTTTATAAATCAGTCTTTGATTGCAAGTCACGACTTAAGGAGGCTCCTTTCTCGATAGGGGTGTTTAGCAGCATCCATTTGGAAGTGCTCAAGGACATTTACGTAAGCCCCTTGACTCATGCTAATAAGCCGCTATGAGCGATCTGTAGAGATCTTAATTCCAAGAATGTAGTTTGCTTCTCCAATGTCCTTCTCAAAAGTGGACAACCACTTCTTGGTGGCGACATCCCATTCGAGGTCGTTCTCAATGATAGGTATGTCATCTATATACGTAAAAGCACAAGTTTTCCTTTGGATTGATTTACATACACGATGTGGTCTTTTTCAACCACTGCACATCCAATCTTTGTGGTGCCGCTATGAGATACCATTTCCTAGACTATTGCTTGAGGCCATAAATAGAGAGCTTGAGCTGACACACTTTGCGCTTAAGCCCCTTTGACCTCAAAACCTAAGGACTGATCCATATAGATCTCCTCATGTTCTCCACTGAGAAATGCAGTCATAGCATTCATTTGGTGTAACTCTAAATCAAAGTGAGCAGCTAAAGCTAGATTAAAGGTGATTTGACGACATTTTCTCACCACCGATTAGATTGTCTCATCGTATTGCACTCCCTCTTTTTGGGTGTAACCTTTTGCCACGAGTTGAGCCTTGTATTTGTCGATCGAACCCATCCACTTCTTGCTTGATCTTAAGAACCAATTGTTCCTCACTCTTGCGTCTAACCAGAATATCAACCAACTCCACTACGTGATTCGTCGCCATAGAATCGATCTCTTTATTCTCTTCCCTTCTAACAATCATCTACTCGTTTGTAGCAGGCAAACTGGCAAAGTGAGAGCTTCCTTGTAGGACCTCATCGTCTCCTTGAAGAGCACAAATGAAAGCTTCTTCCTGAATAGCCCATCACTTACGAGGTGTTGCCTTTTGTTGGCTTCTTCAGAGTATATAAATGATTACAATAGAGGTACTAGCCTTGGGAGCCTTGCGCTTTCTTTTGTGGCAGTTTTCATCCACTAGGGTCTTGCTCCCACTCGGTACAACAACCATATGATCACACTCTTATAGTGTTCTCCTGTAGAGGTACTGTAGGAGTGCTCCCACTGAATGGAGCATCTATCTCATCCTCAATCTTTATAAGAGTGCTTCCATTGTTTCAAGCAACTACCATATTCTACATGTTAAAATGTAGTATAGAGACTGAAAAGAATACTTTATTGGATGATTATAACTGAATACACTGCCTCCTATATATAGAGGAGTACAAAGCTAATCTGAGTTTATTTCAGATGTGAGACTAAACTTAAGACTACTTTAACACTCCCCCTCAATCTGGTGCGTAGTCGAAGCCAAGTTTGCTCAAGAAAATTTGAAAGAACTTAGTAGGTAGTGCTTTAGTTAGAATATCAACAAGTTATTTACCGGACCGGACATATAAAAATGAGATCACTTTCTTCTCCAACTCATCACGAACGAAGTGACAGTCGACCTCGATGTGTTTTGTGTGCTCATGAAACACTGGATTTTAAGAAATATGTATATTAGCTTGGTTATCGTAATGCAGTGGAACTGGAGATGGTAGTGGATTGCCAAGTCTTGAAGGAGAGATTTGAGCCATAAAACTTCAGAAACCAAATGCCCAATGGCTTGGTATTCAAATTCTGCACTCGATTTAGCTACAATAGGCTGCTTCTTGCTTTTCCAAAATACCAGATTTGCTCCAAAGAACACAAACTTTCCACTAGTAGATCTCCTATCATTAACTGACTCTACCCAGTCAGCGTCAGAATATCCTATCATTAACTGACCCTACCTAGTATTCTTTTGTTACTATTGAACCTATCCATAGCTGTTCCTATTTACATCTTGTCAAACAAATGCATGCTTTTGTTTTTGACACATTTATTTTATTTGAACGTATGCTTGCTTTTTGTTGTGGCATTTCGCTCTATTTAGTACTTCCACTATTGATAAATATACAGACTTGTATTTATTTATAATAGAAATTGGATCCAAGGTTCTAATGTTGGATTTGGATGTCATGTCGGTCTAAGAAATGTCATTTCGGATTTCTGATTTTGGGAAAATTGCAGGATGTTTGTTTTTTATTTTGGTTTTGGGGGGGGGGGGGGGATTTTTTACGGTGCGATAGGAAGAAATTTCCTCCTATGCTGTAGGACACCCCGTTTTCTTATACATATGTATGTATATATACATTATCAGGTGAGGACTCCTATGGTAACCATGGGGAACTTTGATTTGGGACATTATTTGAATGATCTGGACCGTTCATTTTGATCTATATGACTAAATTAGTCTAAAGTTGTGAGATCAAGTCACTTGAGATTTGTTTGTCCATGCATTAAAAGTGTTGCAAATTGTATGGTTGAATATCGTTTTTTAGAATGACATGATGCATGAACTAATGGATTTCAAAGGACTTGATTTTATGCCCTTAGACTAATTTAATCATGCCAATAAATGTGAACAGTTCGGATCAGACTATGTATGGAGTTCACACAAAGCTGATCGGGAGAATGGTTTTCACCCGATCGCCTCCCTATATATATATATATATATATATATATATATATATATATATATATATATGTTCTAACATGCGTAAACTTGTTCTGATCCACTATTGAGGTACGGTTGGACTCTGTGGGCTTGTTGTAATTCATCCTCCCATAGTGTTTTTATGGCAAATCTGCAAGTGATAGAGGTACAGGAATGGTTGGGAGTGATAATAGAATTGAGTACTGGTTGTGAAGATGGACATGATTATAAGTTAATACTGTATATTATTAGTATAATTTTTCTTCTCTAGGTTAAATGTTTGAAATAAAATTATTCTGTTGTTTAAATTGACATTTGATGCTATATATCTTTTTTTATTGAAAAAAAAGGAACATTAAGTTCGGTTCTGATAATGGAACCTGGTTTTAGAGCATTACACATTTCGAGTTGGGTAGCCTCTAGAAACTCATATAAATGCAATCTACTGTAATTTGGTTGTACCTTGAATGATTAGAGCTTATAACCTAGTAGGCCCGTTCTGTTCTTCATACTTCACATATTTCCTACATTGATATTGAAGTGTGGGTGCGATTGTGCCGGGGGAACAAGGTTGTACTTTGGGGATAGCATTGAGGTTTCCTTGTTTTAGTTTGCTTGTCTGCAGAGCTCTATAAGGCCATCCTTTATGTATTTTTTCCCAGTAATCTCTGATTTATAAATTTTTTGTTTATACAATCCATATGTCCTTCTAATACGAACCGAATCACAAAATTTAATCTCAGAAAAGTTTTTTTTTCTTTTTTCTTTGGAGATTATTTATGTCTAATAAGTGAATCTATTTATGTCGCTACTGTGCTAACACAATGCTGGCCTACAATTGACACACAGCGACACATGGGCGGAGCCTCATACAATAGAGATTGTGCATATGCCCAACCTGAAATTTTGTAAACCTCCATAGCCTATTGGCTCATTTTGAGTGTGCCTGTACTAGATGTTTTTTTTGATGAATGCATGATGTAAACTTAACCCTAAATAGAGAATTTCCAAGAATATTAAAAGATTAAGTTTACTGACACGTAATGCAGGTTAAGTTAGAAATTATAACTATTAATTGGTTTGATAGATTTTTAAGATATGAAAATGTTTAACAAGCCCAATTAAAAGTTCACGCCTAATAATCAACAATTACACCTAATTGTGAGTTGCAAGTAAGATGTTCAATAATGATTTGTACTCTAATTAACAAGTAGAAACGCTCACTCTCAATATTTGTGGACGACAGATAAATCAAATAATATTCAAGAGACGATATCATAGCACAAATAACTGGAGAATGGAAAAAATTTACTGGGTTCGAAGAAAGTTGCGCTGGAGCTCGGGTGTTGACGGCGATGGCTGCAAGAGGCCCGCAATGGAGGAAGGGGGTTCGGAGGTGAGGCACGACAATGGTGGGGACGTCGGGGGTAGTTGTCAGTCAGTGGAAGGATGCTGAGATGGAGGGGCTTCGACGGGTGCTGGAGGTGCTGGCGGTGTGAAGCTGCGGTGCTGGCTGCAGTGGCGGGCGGCAAGGTAGGGTGCATCGGCAAGGGAGAGGGTGTGTTGACGGTAGAGAAGTAAGGCAATGGGAAAAAAGGTGACGACGGGCAGAAGGTGCAGCGGCGGTCGGGGGTTGGGTCGGGATCGAACAGAGGAAGAAGGAGGAGAAGGGGGTTGGGCTTTGATTTTGAGTTCGATTTGGGGATTAGGGTTTTGGGTTGAGTTGATTTGGGGATTAGAGGTAGTTTAGAGCTCCTCACAAACCCTAAACTGTATCAGGATTTCTCACTAACCCTAATAATTTCTTATGGTCTCATACGCACAAGAAAAGAATGCAGAGCAATAACTCAACACAATAATTTTTTTAAATCAAGAATAACATATCTTCTCATTATTCTCAAGGTCTATATGTAGGCTCAAAACAAATTCAGAATAAATCTCAAATAAATCTAAAACAAATTTCTCAAATCTAAAACAAATCTCAAACAAATATCTCAAATAAACTACATATGATTAAATCTCAAAATAAAAAAAATAAAACAGAACCGATGTCCTCATCAATGCATCACTGGAAAATAAAGGTGTACTCCCAACTCACAAGTAATTTGCCTCTCCTTAATAACAGAGGCACACTTATCACAAGAGCAAAACTTTAACCTATAGGTGGAAATTTGCAATCTCAGTAAATTTTATTATTAACGAATCCAATAACTTTTGACCATCCATCAAAATATTGATGAATTAGACACATATTCTTTATCATTGATGGATGGATCTATAAGAAATACTAAAGAGGATTCTAGTTTGTTTACAATAGTTTTTAGCTAAATTAATTGTTTAAGCTAAATAAAATTTCTGGCTCTGCCCCTGTGGCTCCACTCTCTCCTTTTGGAATTTCTTTATGATGGTATAAATTATATTGAGGAATTTGTTTATGTTCTTATTCAGCACATGATTAATTCTATGCAGTGCAACCCATGTATAGCCTCATGCATTGAATTAGTTTCAACTTTTTTTTTTGGTTCAGTTCATCTTCTTTTCTATTGATGTAAATATTCCAAAATCCATAATCTATTCAGGTGATGAATATAAAAGTCATTCGCAATAAACAGAATGGCCAGTCCGAAGGATATGGGTTTGTTGAATTTTATACTCACACAGCTGCTGAGAAGGTACTGCAAGGCTTCGGTAGTCACCTAATGCCCAACACTGACCAGCCATTTCGGTTAAATTGGGCTTCTTTTAGCATGGGTGATAAAAGAATAGATGCTACTTCTGATCATTCTATATTTGTAGGAGACTTAGCAGCTGATGTTACAGATACTTTATTACAAGAAACTTTTTCCAGCAGATATCCCTCTGTAAAAGGAGCAAAAGTGGTAATTGATTCAACTACAGGTCGCACGAAAGGTTATGGATTTGTCAGGTTTGGAAATGATAATGAGAAAACCCAAGCCATGGCCGAAATGAATGGTGTATATTGCACGAGTAGGCCTATGCGCATTGGTGCTGCAACTCCAAGAAAGTCAGGTATTATCCGGTCGTGTTTCATTTAGTTCTGCTTTGTATTGCATTTCACATATATTGTTTTTCTGGAATTTAGACATTATCTTCATAAATCAGAAACTGTAACTTCTGACGCTATTGCATTCTGTAGAAGCTAAGAACCAGATGCATATCAGTTAAACTGTCTTGATGTTTATTTGTTCTTATAGTTACCCTTGATGACAACATTGATTCACTTGTTGAGTTCTTTACTTATATTTATACCCCACGCATACTCTTGTTTATTGATGTTGGATAATTTATATGTTTCTCCCTGAACAGTATGTTCTTTGCTGCTGTTCTTACTTTCTAATCATGATTTACTGTGTGTAGAGATGAGTTGTTGAAGCACTTGCCATATCATTGAATGTCCTGTATACTCGTGTTTAAATGCATAAAGAAGAGATTTTCTTCAAGTCAAATCAGTTGACATTCCCTAACAAATATCAGATATATTCATGCAATGAATCCTAAATTTATGTAGCCGACCGCAGAATTTGTATCCGTAAGAAATGTCTTGTTTGCATATCCCACACAAATCACTATTTACTTGTGGTACCAGATCTCAGCCAATACCAAGATGTATTGGCGAGTTGGTTGGAAATTTGCCTACAGGTCTCCATCCGAGTTTACAGGTAGATAGATATTAAACTTTGAAACTGTTGCTACTGATTTTGGTGTGGGAGCAAACAGATGAATTTGTGGATTCTTGGAGAAACTAATAAAGCAAACATGTTGACTTTCACCGACATTTTGACTGGTTTCTTGCCGCTGCCGTTGACCTGCAAAAAAGTTCGATACACCGGGATGGATCCCGGCGACGAACCCTCCGACGCTCTTGTCAATAATCAGGAAGATTATGAAAAAGCTTTATGGAAAAAGATTGATTACCTTGTTATGGTGGGGGAGCGGGGTATTTATAGTCGCCTTAGGGACCTGTTTCGAGATAAGGATGTATCTATACTTTTCGGTGTTTTTGGATAAGATCTAGAGTTTAAATCGTTTCATAGAGATAACCATGAATTTGAATTACTCTTTAAATATCCATCTGGGTTGGTTTGTAACGGGTTGCTACCCATACCCAGTAGGACAGATCCGTTTATGGGTTATTAGACTTTGAAGAAAGACCCAGTTTTCATTTCAGACCTGTTTGTAGGTGAAATTACCGTTTTACCCCTGAGAGCTTTAAGAATTGTGCCCAATTTGAACGGTCCTGATTTAATCCTATTTTTAGTCATATCACGAGCCTCTCACTCCTGGAGACTGAATTTTACAGTCTTCGAGTAGTTTTGTTGTTCTAATGGCATACGGGATTTTATCGGAGTTCTTAAGGAAGTTTGGATCTTGCTCGAGGTGTAACGGTGTCAATCTGAGCTTGTAAAATGCCCAAAATTATTCTCAAATTTTTCTGGATTTTTTGTGATTTTTCCAGATTTTTCTGATTTTTTTTTTCAATTTTTAATTATTTTTTGAATTTTTTATTCAATTTTCGAATTTAAATCATTAATTATCGAAAATTTTAATTAATTATTCTAATTTAATAATTATTATTTTCAGAATTTAAAATTATTTTCCGAATTAATAATTATATTTTAGATTTTTTAATTAGTTTTTCTATTTTTAATTAATTTTTCGGATTTTTTAAATAATTAATTCAATTAAATAAATAAATAATTTAATTAATACCTGATGACGTGGCGAAATCCTGTGCGTTGATCACGATCAGGGAGCGCGCATCGCAAAGCGGCAGTTTTTCCCCATTTCACGTTCGAAAACCATTCTGTTCGACACATGAGGCGAACGACTCGTCGAGCTGATACGTGGCGGTCAATGGGGACCGTTGACCCCGCGCCAGTTTTTTTCTTCTATCCCGCCCCCTGCTTCGTCTTTTTCGTTCGTCTTTCTCCTTTGCCCTTCTCCTTCTCTTTCGTCGCCGACTTCGACCTTCGACCCCGACTCTGTAGTTCGACACCGACCCTTCTATGAGCCCGCCGTATAGCAGGCGAGGAGAGTAGCTCGGCGGGACTTGGGCAAGGAAGTTGGACGACGGGGTGGAGCTCGTGGAGTTCGACAGCTGACTTTTCGAGCATCTTCGATGAGGGAGGGAGGTTGGCGAAGAGCTTAGAGCTCGGTGGATACTCTGATGCGGAGACGAGCTCAACGCTCGTGGAGTTTCGGCGAAGGTGAGGCTCGAAGCATTGGGGTTGAGCTCGGCCAAGGAGCTCGATTTGCGACGGAGTGGGTTTTGACAAAGAGGAGCTCGGCGAGGGCATGGTGGAGCTCGACGTCGGAGAATGGGAGCTCGTCACTAGAGCTCAATGAAATGTAGGCGAGGTTGGAGCTCAGCCTCGGAGCTCGACGAAGGGGGAGCCCGGTCGAAGGTGAAGGAGTTCGATGGTGGTTGGAGGTTGGTGAGCTTGGCGGCAGTGGAGGTCGTGAAGGAGGAGAGCTCGACGAGGCGTTGGGTTTCTCTTCGATTTTTTTTGGCGCTCAGTCCCGAAGGAGAGGAAGCATACGGAGGAGAAAGTCTTTCTTTTTTGTTTTTTGTTTTGTTTTGGGTGAATCTGAGCCGTCGATCCAGATATGAATGCAGATTTTGAGGTAGAGTTTTTCTCTCATTTTTTGTTCGGAAACAGCTCTATTCGGCGCGACGATCGTGGCGAGCTTGCATCGAACAACGGATGAGCGACACGTGGCTCTAGACCGTTGACTGGTCAACGCCACTTTGCTCATTTTTTGATCGGACCATCGTCTGTTCGACTCGAAGCGGCGAGCGTGGCGAGCGTGTGTCGAACAACGGATGAGCGACACGTGGCTTTAGACTGTTGACTGGTCAACACAACTTATCTCATTTTTTGATCGGAACATCATCTGTTCGACTCGAAGCGGCGAGCGTGCGTCGAACAACGGATGAGCGACACGTGGCTCTAGACCGTTGACTGGTCAACGCCACTTTGCTTATTTTTTGATCGGAACATCGTCTGTTCAACTCAAAGCGGCGAGCGTGCGTCGAACAATGAATGAGCGACACGTGGCTTTAGACCGTTGACTGGTCAACGCCACTTTGCTCATTTTTGATCGGAACATCGTCTGTTCGTCTCGAAGCGGCGAGCGTGGCGAGCGTGCGTCGAACAATGGATGAGTAACACGTGGCTCTAGACCGTTGACTGATCAACGCCACTTTTCTCATTTTTTGATCGGATCACCGTTTGCTCGGCTTGCTCAATCCGTTTGGCAAGCGCTAGAATGCGGCGAACGTTGCAATGGTTGGCGAATGGTTAAGATGCTCGGCGAACCGTTGCCATGTTTGGCGAACAGTTGTGTTGTAACCCACTTTCTCGGTGCCATAGAGGTCGGATCGGGGCGTGGGACCCCTCGTTTGGAAGCTGACTCAAAGATCTACAACTTCTCTTTAGAAACAAGTTCAAGAATCATCCTTCTTCATGATCAAAATAGTCCCGTAATATCTTCGTCTTCTTGAAGTTGAGAAGAGCTTTGTATAACTGTTCGGAAGATCCATTCTTGGAGGTGAGTTTAGGGAGCATCTCTAGATGAGTTAGGCTCCGAAGTCTCTCGGAAGAAGGCCGCTTGGTAGGTGAGGGCTCTAGGAGAGCCGTTTGGGAGGCGAGTTTGAGGAGCAACTCTAGGGGAGAGTTGAGCTCCGAACTCGTTAAGAAGAGGTCCGCTTTGGAGGCGAGCGGAGCGATGAGCTTCACCAGGTTCTAGGAGGGAGCTGTTTGGGAGACAAGTTTGAAGAGCAACTCCAGGAAAGAGTTGAGCTCTGAACTCGTTTAGAAGAGGTCCGCTCGGGAGGTGAGCGGAGCGAAGAGCATCCCCATGCTCTAGGAGAGAGCCGTTTGGGAGACAAGTTTGAGGAGCAACTCTAGGGGAGAGTTGAGCTCCGAACTTTTTTGTTGCAAAATTTAACTAGTAGTGGGAGTAGTATGAATGTTCGTTTTGAGCCCCGAAACCGCATACTTGCAAGCTGTGAGGGAAATTAGGGAAATTTTCGAACCATGATTGTGAACTTCAAACTAGTTGTTACGGGGTTATCAACGAGTTGTAGGAGCAATTCCAAATGGTGAGCTACTTCGCATTTGCTCGTTCGCAAGCGACCAAAGCGGCGTTGAACCAAGTGTTGGACTCTAAACTTGTTGTTAAGATAGCTTCAACAGTTGTGGGAGCAATTTCGAATGGTGAGCTGCCCTGCGCTTGCATGTTTGCAAGCGGCTAAAGCAGCGTCGAACCAAGTGTTGGACTCCAAACTTGTTGTGAAGAGAGTTAACGAGTTTTAGGGGCAGTTCTGAATGGTGAGCTGCCCCGCACTTGCTTGTTTGCAAGCGGCTAAAGCAATGTCGAACCAAGTGTTGGACTCCAAACTCGTCTTTCGGGCTTAGTAAGTTGTGGGAGCAGCCCTGTAGGACAAGCTGGACTCCGAACTTACAGTTTAATGAGTCGTAGATGTGACCCAGAGAGATCGAAATGAGGCAAATACAATAATTTTCAATAGAAAAAAGTTAAGTTTCATTGTAATAAACTAAGTGGCCGCTTCAATAGGGTGAGCCATTATTACATGCTTTTTGGTTGTGTTACAAGCATCGGTCTTATTAAAAACTGAAAACCTACTTCTATGATAGGGTTAAGGCCTCATGGGAGGAGTTTAGTTCTCCCCCCATTGGACCTCCATGGATAAGGTGGAGGATGGCCCCAGGTTCGGAATCTTGGAACTCAGCGGGCCTCTCTGTTCGCTTGAAGGCTCCTCGGGGTGGAAGATCGGCCCCGTCTTTTTGGACGAACTTGACCAGGTGTCCTCGCCGTATTAGTTCTTCGATCTCTTCTTTAAGAGCCTGACAATCATTCGTGTCGTGGTCGTGGTCGTGGTCCTTATGAAAACGGCACCATTTATCCCTGTTTCTTTTCTTGCCAGGGGTATTCATTCTAGGGGGAGCGTGGAGTAGCCCTTCCTTGTCCACCTCCATAAGAACTGCTGATATACTAGCATTGAGGGGAGTGAACTTCTCAAAACGAGGAGCTGGGTGCGTTGGCCATTGTCATCCCTCTGAAATTTTTGGGACCCTTTTTCTTCCGTTTGTTCACGGAAGATGATTCCTCAAGAGGGGGGTTGAGAGCCTCTTCCATTCGGATGTACTTCTCACACCTAAGTAGGAGTCCTGAGAAGTCCCAAGGAGGCTTTTTGGCAAGGGCGCCCTGAGGTCGGATGACCCCTTCGAACTGATCGAAAGAGAAGATGGAGGCCGGGGCGAGTCGAGAGTACCATTCTATCGCAGGCCCCTTCAGCGTGGCAGGGAAGGTTTTGCAAAGGAACGCATCCGAAACCTGGTGGATCATCATGAGAGTTAAAACTCTCGATGTGGTCGACGGGGTTCGACACCCCGTTGTATGACTCAAAGTTAGGGGGCTTGAAGTTTTCCGGGACCGGGGCTTCCATGATGGTTTGGGAGAATGGAGGCCTGCTCGGGCGGAAATTCCTCGCCCGTTGTCCCTCTTCCCTGTCAAGTCGACCAAGGCACCTCTCCATCTCGTGGAGACGGCAGTAAACCGAGTCTTCCCTTCGGTCATATCTTGCCGAGCCCTGAGACTTTCTCATGCGGAAGGGGACTGGGAGTGCGGTGGTGATGGATTGGGGCAGGTTGAGGACTAGGCGCCCATTGCTCGTGGTTGGGAGCGACATTGAGGGCCCGCAAACGGCTTCTTGAAAATCCTGGAACTCTGCCCTTGTGACTGGTGCCCCCCAGCTTGGCGTCCCTAGGTGTGGCTCGACTTACTAGAGTATGACTTTTCTGCCGATGACGTGGACGAGACTCTCTTTGCCTCCTCGGGGGAGGGGATCTTCTGGTCCTCGGTCTGCGGGGGGTACGGACTCTCGAGACCCCTAGGTGCTCAGGTTGTTGGACTCCCTCAAGGGCTCACCATCCATTCAAGCGAGTTCGGAGGTTAACCCCCTGTTGGTGGTTAACAATCACTTGACGAAGATCCTGTTCAGGAGGGCTTTGAGAAGCCATAGAGTCAACTGAAGGATTGTGGACCGAGACATGGTCATGAGGAGGATGTTGCTTTGGACGACTCCAACGAGAGCCCCCCTGGGCAGCCCCCCGAGACCCTGGAGGGGCTTGTTGAGGAGAAGGCTGCTGAGGAAGAACATCTTGGACTGGAGGAGGAAGAGGAGTGGCCCTTCGGCTGAAGGGCGCTGCTTTCCCCTTCTCTTTTGGATGCATGGTTTGAAACTACTTTTGCTGAGGAAGTAAGGTTGGATTGCTTTTCCGTTTCCCACAAACGGTGCCAATCTGTTGCTACTGATTTTGGTGTGGGAGCAAACAGATGAATTTGTGGATTCTTGGAGAAACGAATAAAGCAAACCTGTTGACTTTCACCGGCGTTTTGACTGGTTTCTTGTTGCTGCCGTTGACCTGCAAAAAAGTTCGATACACCGGGGTGGATCCCGGCGACGAACCCTCCGACGCTCTTGTCAGTAATCAGGAAGATTATGAAAGAGCTTTATGAGAAAAAAGATTGATTACCTTGTTATGGTGGGGGGAGAGGGGTATTTATAGTCGTTTTAGGGACCCATTTCGAGATAAGGATGTATCTCTACTTCCCGATATTTTTGGATAAGATCTAGAGTTTAAATCGTTTCATAGAGATAACCATGAATTTGAATTACTCTTTAAATATCCATCTGGGTTGGTTTGTAACGGGTTGCTACCCATACCTAGTAGGACAGATCCGTTTATGGGTTATTGAGCTTTGAAGAAAGACCCAGTTCCCATTTCAGACCCGTTTGTAGGTGAAATTACCACTTTACCCCTGAGAACTTTAAGATTCGTGCCCGATTTGAACGGTCCCGATTTAATCCTATTTTTAGCCATATGAGAAACCATATACATTTGTGACAATGTTGTGTTCGGAGCTGCTAAAACAGCTGAAATAGTCTGTTTAAGTTAACGTTTTAGGTGTAATTTGACCAAACATGTCCATGCTTGAGAGTCAGTTTGCTGTTCCTGCCATCCTCCTTTACTAGGGCTAATGTAGCACCGTGCTGTTATCAAGGAGCTGTGCCTGTGTCGGCCACGTGTGGTACACCGACACTTCATGGACATTTCTCGGACACTCCGCATGCATGTCCCAAGTTTTATAATACACCTTACATGTTATGGACACTTGTCAAGCACTTATTGAAACACACTGTTAGTAATTTTCAAATACATTCATATTTCTTGTACTAATTAGCTGTAATGCACTTTTATAAGGTACAGTGAAGTATTATCGCTTTTCTTGGATAATGTCTTTTGTATTGACTATGAATTCCGAATTATATTGTTGAATGTCATTTTGATTAAATATATCCATAATTTGGATAATATTAAGTTGTATTATATAATATTACAGTTGTGTCCCTGTTTCCTACTTCTTACAAATTTGTGTATCCTGTACCTGTACCAGTGCTTCCTAGGTCAGGGCACATACAGTCCTAGGCTATAGAAATTTTGGGCTAAGCTGTATTTGAGATATGAGCGAAAAGAGCTAATGGGAGAGGGTTTTAACAGCTCATGGCAAAAGCAGCATTTGCCAACTGCATTAAGGGCCTTAGAATTAAGTTATAAAATCTTAACAGAAGGACTATTTAAGAATTGTTCCCTCCATTTTTAGAGATGTATATAGAATTAGTGCTTCATTTCATGGGCGATTGAAGTGTTCAGGTAATATTTGTTAGAGATATTTATGTAAATTATTTGAAGGGGAAAGCTTGTAGACATATAACCTTTAGGGTTGTGGATCAATGCAATCAGAAACACCAAACCCTATACGATCTCGAATTGGAACACACGTTTCAAAATATGGTACATTAGCCATTTGGACCATAAAATGAATGTTGTCTTTTTTAATAATTTCTCAAGACCAGTTTATATACTCTTTTTTTTACTTATGTTGCATTTTATTTTGATTGATTAATAGTGTATCACTTGATGAAGTTATCTACACACCAAAATTTATTAATTATTAACAAGAGGCACATTTAGCTCAATGATATAGTTAAACTAAAGCATTCTATATATACATATAGAACAAGAAATATTATCATCCATATGCACTTCACTGCAACCCTTCAAAAAATCGTTCTATATTCAAGATAATTATATTTTGATCAAATGACGTGAAGTAGCCTACCACTATGGTAGCACGTTCTGCATTCCTGTTTTCATTTCATGTGCCAAAGCAATCCTCATTCCTAGTAATTTTGGTTGAGGTTACTGTTTGAATTGTTCAAGGGTGAAATTAAAATATTAAATGCTTCAAACTTTGAATAGAAAAATAGGTAGCTTATGAATTTATCGAATGGAGATATTATAAACAATGTCATTATATATATATATATATATATATATATATATATATATATATATATAGGGTAAAAGGGATATGAGCAACTTGCTCATTTAGTAAATGAGCAATTGATAATGTGGCATGCATGTGATACATTGGACAACTAACCCTTTTAAGGATTTTTTAATCACATGTATGCCACATCATCAATTGCTTATTTACTGAATGAGCAAGTTGCTCATACCCCTATTTCCATATATATATATTCTTTGTTTATTGTTTAACAATTTCCTCATGTCTCCCCCTACCTTGTTGTGCCATTTTTTTCAAGGCTGCTGAATTGTCGTGTCTCTGTAGTATCGTGTCATTCCATGTTGCCATGGCTGTCTTTGCAACATATGTTTCAATTTTTATATTTTTGACATCCCTAATGCTCTGTATAGTAATACTGTGGAAGATAGTGTTGTTACTGGAGAGTTGTATTTGTGAAAATGCTCTGAAAACGTTATAAGCATCTCTTGATGTGTGGTTGGAGAAAGATGAAAACGCAATATTTGGAAAGTGTTTTTGGGCGAGACACGCTTATATTCAGGTTTAGCAAACACTACTTTTAAGTTGAGAGCAGATTTAGAGCCCCAAAAGTGCTTTTGGGCTCCAAAAGCAATACCAAACAGATCCTAAGTGGGCATGGTTCCTCTGATTTCTTCACTGCTCATAGTTTCAACCACCCTTAGTTAACGTTTGTAACCGGGTAGCTACACTTTGGGTTGTTCGTATTTGATCATTATTGAGGGCCTTCAAAATTTTGTATAAGCTTGTTAGTTTATATAATGAAGTGTGCTTGAGCGAGCTCCAGATGAGCCCTATCCAAGCTGAGTTTTTCTTTTTTTAGCCCATTGAGTAGTATATACATCTCAATAAAATAGTTAACTGAAAAGTGAATAATATATTTAGCAACAAAATGTTATAATAAGTTTTTAAAATTCTGTAATAGCGACTAAATTTTGTTATACATACAATTAAAAGACAAAGATAACATTTTGAATGCTATTGTTCAATTTATACGTGAGATTGTTTCCTAAAGGCATACATGGAGAGGAGGGAGATTTTATAAAGAGCATTAATTGTTGATGAGAGATGTAATGTAATATATGTTATTTCCAATAACACGAGGCTTAATTGAGCCTACATCAGCTCTAAATGTACCAAACTCAAATCATGAGTTCAAGATGGAGTATCTCATATTTTTGTTTTATTAAATTATACTTCTGTTCATACTTGGTTAGTTGTTGTACAAGCTCAAACGAGCTTTCACCGAGCTGATCTTGATTTGAACTTCAAGCTTCCTGAGCATGTCGCAGCCGTGCAGTTTGAGCTTTCACCGAGCCGATCTCGAGTCAAATTTCAAGCTTACTGAGCATGTCTGCAGCCTTACCTATAATACTGCTACAAATGAGTCCAAGCTTCCTTAGATCAATTGGCTTTCTCACACCTTATTTAACCTGATCTTTAAGAGTAGCCCAAGCAAAACATGTGTTCATGCTATTTGCACGCATCCAGTTTTTCTGAAGATATTACTTGGTTTTATTTGCAATTATCTAGACTCAGCAATTACTTTGGTACTAATGTTGAGAGCTTTATGACTTCATCTTGCCATTGTCCATTTTTTTCATCAAGTTCAGATTACTGTGATATATCCTGTTAGTACATTATTTGCTTTTTAACATTTGAATTTTAAATATATTGTAAACATAAATTGGTTTAACCCATTAAATTTATGCTTGGACTTGTGGTGATTTCTAACACTGGTTGTTATTCTAGGTGGTTTTGGATCAAATGGTTCATCTGCACAAGGCTCTCAATCAGATGCAGATTCAACGAACACAACAGTAACTCCTGATTTCTTGTTCACTGGAGATTTGATATTGGCCCATGTATTGCACTCTTTGAATTATTTTGTCTATTTTCCACTTCCTGATATGTAGGTATTTGTTGGAGGACTAGACCCCAATGTTAGTGAGGATGAACTGAAACAGTCCTTTTCACAGTATGGTGAGATTGCATCAGTAAAAATCCCAATTGGGAAGCAATGCGGTTTTGTACAATTTTTTCAAAGGTACTTTCAATTTTGTTTTTCTTTTGTACAATAGTCAACATTAACCACCTTTATTATCTTGAGTGACTAATTAACAAACTGCGTTTGTGTGTATGTGTTCTCATGAAAGTTATCTTTAACCCATTATTTGGGGTGTATTTATATCAGGAATAATGCTGAAGAGGCACTGAATGGGTTAAATGGCACAGTTATTGGAAAGCAGACAGTTCGGCTTTCCTGGGGTCGCAACCCTGCAAATAAACAGGTATAATATTTTTTATGTAGTTGGCACTGTTCTTAGTTTTGATCAGTAAAAGAATCTTTAGATGATACAATATTAGAATTGCTAACTGATATGGAATTGTCTGACGCTATCAGATTTTGAATTTTAAGCGGATATTGTAATTTAAAAGATATTATATATGATTAGGATATGGATCGGTAGTTGGATTTACAAAATATTCTGGATTCGTAATCGTACCTAAAGCTTGTTATTAAATCCAAGGGGATCTGGGTATCTGTTAAATCTGTTAAATAACTGGAGTAGCTAAGATTGTATGTATCAACAACAACAAAGCCTTTTTCCCAACTAGTTGGGGTCGGTACATGAATCCCGGTTTAACATTCTGCTTGGTTTAGCGCAATATCCTCAGTAAGGTCACAAACTATCATATCTTTTCATATAGTTTTCACCAAAGTAAGTTTAGGCCTTCCCCTACCCTTAGCTCTGCCCTCAATATTTATCAAATCACTCTTCCTAACAGAGGCACTACTAGGTCTACATATGACATGTTGAAATTGCCTGACACGATCCTCTCTTAATTTATCTTGGATGGGTGCTACCTTTACCATGTCTCGCATATGCTAGTTTCTAATTTTATCCCTTCTAGTTTTACCACACATCCATCTTAGCATCTTCATCTCTGCTACACTCATTTTTTGAACATGTCGTTGTTGCCCAACACTCTGCTCCATACATCATTGCTGGTCTAACAGCTGTCCTATAAAATTTTTCTTCAACTTCAAAGGTATACGTTTATCACATAAAACATCACTAGCACTTAACTTTCAAAGTTTCTCTCCACAATTTTAATTTAGGATTCTCTTCCATTAAGACGACATCATTGGCAAAATGCATACACCAAAACACCTCATCTTGTATTCCTCACGTCAATTCATCCGTCACCAAATTAAAGAGGTAGGAACTTAAAGCCGAACCTTGGTGTAAACATACTGTAATAGAGAATTTACCACTCTATTATGTGGTTGTTCTAATTGTGGTCATTGCCCCTTCATACATATCCGTAATCACCTTAATATACCAAATAGTTACTCTTTTGTTATTTAACACCCACCGTATAATGTCTCTAGGGACTTAATCATAAGCTTTTTCTAGATATATAAATACCACATGTAGATTCTTCTTATTCTCGCTATATTTTTTGGTAAGTTTCCTCAGTACATAAATTACTTCCATTGTTGACCTTGCAGATATGAATATAAACTGATTCTCAGACACTATTGTTTCTAGTCTCACACTCTCTTTCAAAGTTTCATCGTATGACTCATTAATTTAGTCCCTTGGTTGGAGCAACTTTATATATCTCCTTTATTTATATATAATATATATAGATATTAAAATACTCTTTTTCCATTTATCGGACAACTTCTTGGTCCCTTAAAATCTCATTAAACAATCTTGTTCTCACTCTTACATCTCCAAAACACTTCCAAACTTCAATGGGTATACCATCTGGTCATAAAGCTTTTTCTATTTTCATCATTCCTAAAGCATTTCGAATCTCTGAGATCATAATTCTACAGAAAAACATATACTCTCGACTCTCTAAGTCTCTTGATTATTCTATAGTTAAGTTGCCAACAATTTTTTCATTTAATAACTTCTCAAAGTAACTTCGTCATCTTTCCTTAATTTTATCGTCTTTTATTAAGACTCCTGAATACTCGCTCTTAATACATCTAATTCTATCCAAATCTTTTATTTTCCTATCCTTTTGTTTAGCAAGCTTATAGATGTTATTTTCTTCTTTTGTTCATAATTTTCAGTACAAATCATTGTAAGGTTTTACTTTTGCATCTCTTACCGTTTTCTTAACTTCTTTTCTAACGGTCTTATATTTCTAAATCTTCATTTGTACTCTTTTACCTTATTTTGAAGATTGATATTTTTTCTCACAATATTTTGGACTTTTTCTTGGCACCACCATATTTCTTTAGTTTGAAGTTCTCTACCTTTAAATTCTTCAAGTACCTCATTTGAGATTTCTCTTATGCACGTAGCCATTTTAGTCCACATCATATTAGCCTCCTTTTTCTAATTTCATGTTGCTTCTTTAAGGACTTCATCTCAAAAAACCTATAGTTGCTCTCAAATTCCACCACATAGTTCTTGGTTCCCTAGTCTCCTTGCACATATGTTTTTTCCAATCGTAACATCTGACACCAATAATCTATGCTGTGAGGTTGAGTTCTCTCCCGGTATAACTTTACAATCTTTACATGTCACGCGATCCACCTTCCTAGTAATGAAAAAAAATCCATTTGGCTTCTATTTGCCCCACTTTTAAAAGTTATCAAATATTCATCAATCTTCCTAAAATAAGTCTTTACTAGTATTAGATATTATGGATCATATGATGCCGCAAAATCTAAGAGAGCTTCTCCCCCATCATTCTTATGTCCAAATCCATGCCCTTCATGCACCCTCTCATATCCCATGTTATCTTTTCCTATATATTCATTGAAATCTTCTTTTATAAATAATTTCTCACCTAAGGGTACTCCTTAAATTTTTATTTATCACCTAAGGGTATTCCTTAAATTATCTCATCCATATCTTCCCAAAATTTACTTTTATTTAATCTTACTTGGAGTGCATAGGCACTAATCATATTGACTATGTTTTTCCCTAATACAAGCGTAATTGTATTATTCTATCTCCTTTCTTGTTAACACCTACTACATCTCATTTGAATTTCTTATCTATGAAAATTCCTACTCAATTTCTATTTCTAATTTTACCGGAATAATATAATTTAAAACCAACAATCTCTTTAGCTTTCTCCCCTACCCACTTTGTTTCTTATAAACATGCTATATTAATATTCCTTCTAACCATTGTATCCACTAGTTCTATGCATTTTTCTATCAATGTTCCTATATTTCAAGTCGCTTATCTAGGCTTACTATCCTGGACAAGTTTTTTCTGCACACGTCGAGATTGGTGTAGGTACCCTTGCCCATTTTCCACCACACGGGTGCCGGTGCGACGTCCCTTGCACATTTTTCGAAGCACCTAGTGGCAGACACAACACATCGCTTACAGGGAATGCCTTAGCATTTGGGCGAATATTTTTAGGATTTATGTTCATGGGATTTGATAGTTTTATCCTGCCTGTCAACTACCTAACACAACCCTCATTTTTCGGTTTGTGGCCGAATTTCTGTCTAGGGACAAACAATGGCTTGGGACTAGCAATATATATATATATATATATATATATATATGGAGGGGAATGTTTCTTTGCAAACGCTAAATATTGTGCAAATGCATGCAAACCACCTAGGCCGTTGTTTCAAACGACGACTTAGGTGGTTTGCACGCTACAGTAGCGTTTGCAATGAAGCATTCCTTATATAAGGGAGTGATATCCTAAGAACTGATTTTATAGCTTAATTTAGGATCCAATACCCGCCAGCCATTATGAGCCATTGGATATGATATTTATCAAATCCAAAATCTTAGAATCCTTCACTTAATCTAAAAGCGGAAAAAAAAGAAATATCCCACGGAGCGATTTACTCGCAAGAAAACCAAACCACTTCTGCAACCGTTCGATCTCCCCAAAATGTGTGCTCCGATTGCTCTGCGATTCGAGCCCATCATAAAACTGAAGTGAAGGTAGGTTCTGAATTCAGCAGCCGCCCGATCTCACAAAATGTGTGCTCCGATCGCTCCACGAGTCACACCCATCATAAAACTTAAGTGAAGGTGGTGTCAGAACTTTGCAGCCACCTAATCTCTCCAAAATGTGCGTTTCGATTGCTCCTCAATTTGCGCTCATCATAAAACTTTAGTGATTTTGGTTTGTGCTTGAACCAGGTTTGTTGATTTTTTTTGGGTTTGTTTTTTTCTTTCCTCCCGATGGGTGCCGATTCAATCAGACGACCTTCAGTTCTCTGCTGGAAGAGGATCTCAAACTAAGCTATAAGATCAGTTTTTAGGGGATCACTCCCATATATATATATATATATATATATATATATATATATATGGAGGTGATCTGCTAAGGCCTTGCCTTATCTCTTATTTTGAGGCTCCCCATGATACGAACCCCCTATGAAAAATCCAAACAGTTCACCGTGTTCTACATGCCTAAGATAAAGGGTGTGAAATCATGTTATTTGACATTCATTTCCCCATCCACCATGTCATTAGAAAAATAATTAGAAAAATAAGGGACTAGCCATACAATTTTGTCACGTTGTAGAACAGATTCAGATAACTTGATTTTACACCCTTAGGCTATCTAAGGTATGTAGAACAAGATGAACGGTTCTGATTTTTCATGGGAGGTTTGTATCAATAGGATTGTGAAAGTCCCTGCCACTAAGTTAAAACTTCGAAGTTGTAGAAGGGTTGAGGGATATTACACTTGTATTTTTGCACGCCCCCTCAGGCCGAGAGTCCTTTTTTATGGGCCAAAGAAACGAGATAAATACCCAACAAATTGTGGGCCGAGAACTGGACTATACGCAGCGGTATTTTTTTTAAAATCTGTATTTAAATTACGTAGCCGGTGGGATTCGAACCTGGGATGCTCCGATACCATGTGAAACTCTGCCACTAAGCTAAAACTTCGAAGTTGTAGAAGGATTGAGGGGTATTGTACTTGTAATCTAACAAGGATCACATATGATGCCTCAAAATAAGTGGAAGGCAAGGCCTTATGGGCTCATATATATATATATATATATATATATATATATATATATATATATATATATATATATATATATATATCCGTGTGCACTCGGCCTTCGGGCTATCGTATGGATGATCCAAACCATTCGCATTGATCTACATGTCTAAATTAGTCTAATTCTTGAAAATCAAGTCATTTGAAATTCATTTGCCAATCCATCATGTCATTACAAAAAAAACAATATTCAGCCATACAATTTTTTTAACACTTCATTGCATGGGCAAATAAATTTCAAATAACTTGATTTTACATATTTAGACTAATTTAGACGTGTAGATCAATGTGAACGGTTTGGGTCATCCATGCGATGGCCCGAAGGTCGAGTTGACACCATAGTGAGTGCACAACCAAAGGGGACTATATATATATATATATATATATATATATATATATATATATATATATTAAAAGTGAGC
The DNA here is from genome assembly GCA_017893485.1 of Hemerocallis citrina. Classification (NCBI taxonomy): domain Eukaryota; kingdom Viridiplantae; phylum Streptophyta; class Magnoliopsida; order Asparagales; family Asphodelaceae; genus Hemerocallis; species Hemerocallis citrina. The sequence continues at coordinate 211,301,601 of CM030363.1, forward strand.
CTCATATTTGTGGGAAACACTTTCCTCGTATAAAGTGATTGTAATCTCTAGGTGGGTCTCCACTTAGACGATCCACAATGTTCATTATGAAATCTATATCATATATTGATGTGTGAAAAAATCAAGCCGTCTGGGGGTTGTTGACCTATGGATCCATATATTCTCGAAATGGACGGTGTATATGTAAAGCGGGCCACATATTTGTAGGAAGTAATTTTCTCGTATAAAGTGATTGTAATCTCAAGGTGGGGCTTCACATGGATGATCCATCACATTCATTATTTCTATGTCATAAATTGATGTGTGAAACAAATCAAACCGTCCATGTGTTCGCAAAATGAACGGTGTATATGTAAAGTGAGCCTCATATTTTGTAGGAAGCTGTCCGAAGGTCGTTTACCTTTGCATCTGTGTTCGGAAAAAGGAATAGTTTTCTACAATAGAACAAAATGAACCACAAAATGGACCACATGATTTATGTGTAACAACCTCCAGACGGCTGATTTTTTTCGCATATCATTTATATGAAATAAAAATCATAATGAACGGGGTGGATTGTCCATGTGGGGCCCCACCTAGTGTTTACAATCACGTTGTATGAGGAATATACCTCCGACAAATATGATGCTCACTTCTCTCTCTCCCCCTTTTCCTCTTTTTGTGTGTGTGTGTGTGTGTGTATATACAGGTCAACTGGCATACAAGGAGATTTCCTCTCACGACGCGCTAAAAACCAGATATCTACAACCAAAATTCAGAATCCACAGTATTCAAGTTGATCTTCTTACCATAAAAGATAGCGTGATGTAAAGTTACTACTTTTGAACATGTTTTGCTCATTCATTAATTTTTCAACAATAGTATGATTGCGACAACTTAATGCGTGGCCAGAATGTATTGAACTTTAATATATTTCATCCTCATATGTTTTTGTGACATGTTGAACACTTTGAAATGTATGGATCATGGATTCGTAAGGAGATGATAGAATTTTTTCGGGTTGCCATAAGAGAATTCCGTCTTATGTCATAGGACACCCAATTTTCTATATATGCATGTGTATAAGTGGAAAAGTTTCACAGAACCGTACAAAGTTTGTCATCATTCTTAGCATATAACCCTACCAGTATTTATACTCCGTCCAAATCTTTTTGGCACATGACCCTACTTCGTCCAATTTAGATATCACATGCAATCATGACTTTAATTATTGCTTTTTTATTCCTAAAATACCTCTACGTTCAATTTATTGACACTAAATATTTAAAAGGATTTTTACGGGTCGGGTTTGAGTTTCAATTTGGTTTTTGGGGTCATGAGGGGAGATGAGAGAGAATGGGAGAGAAAGAAGCGGGTTCAATTAGGATTTAAATATGGGTTCGGGTAGGAGAGGGAGAAGAAGTGAGTTGGGTCAAGGATAGGGTTCAATTTGGATTCAATTTGAGAGTGGAGGGAGCGGGCAAGGAGAGAGGAGGATAAGAAGCTGGTCGGGTTAGGAAGCGATACGGGTTCGAATGGAGGAAGGGAGAAAGAGGGAGGAGGTCGAACTAGAGTTTGAGAGAGAGATAGAGGATGAAAAGCGGGTAAGGTTTAGGTTTTCGAATTCAAGATAGATTTTGGGTTTGATTGCATTTGTGTGTGTGTGTGGGGGGGGGGGGGGGTCAGATATGTCCCAAAGTATGTAAGGACTTGAGAAGCGGGTTGGGTTTAGGTTTTCGAATTCAGGTTGGATTTTGGGTTTGATTGTGTATGTATGAGAGAGAGAGAGAGAGAGAGAGAGAGAGAGAGAGAGAGAGAGAGAGAGAGAGAGAGAGAGAGAGTAAAATTGCAAATTAGTCCTCCAAAAATTGGAGAGTTATTCTTCAATTTTTAAAGTTAAATTAAATATAAAGGGGGTTGGGGGGGGGGGGGGGGGTTAAGATAAGTTCCAAAGTATATAAGGACTTTTTGCAAACAAAATTTAAAAAAATGGTATAGAACAACTTTTGGGGATAACCTTTTTTTTTTAATTTTAAAAAAGAACCCTTTGTTTTAGAAGGGTATAAATGTAATTCACACAAACTAACGAAATTAGTATGGTTAGCGATAGGGTTAGAGTTAGGGTGGTTATCTAAAATTTATGCTATATATATATATATATGAGAATAAGAGGTCTGGTGTGACCCTAGAATCATATACCGGACCACACCGTTGAATATGGTCTACACTACAGAAACCATGTGTGTACAAATTTTTAAATGATTTCGACAAAAGAGTTGACATTTTAAAAAGTGCCTAGAATTATTCTATTTTTCAGTTGCGTGATGAGCTGTTAAAACTCGTCGAAATCTTGTACAAGCATAGATATCATGGTGTAGATCACATCCAACGATGTGGATTTTTATTTTGGATGTCAAATATATGACTTTTGAGTGGACACAGTAACCCCCTTATTCTCTATCTCCATATATATTGTTGAGTTTGGATACTATCAATAGTATTAGTATCACTTTTGTTTCTCATTTCAATTTCAAATATTAGACAGCCAAAATAAAAATCCACTCCATTGAATGTGATCAGCGGTATAAAAAGTACATAGGAAAAGTTTCAACGGCTCAGTATATAAAATAGCGTTCTATGAAGCTTGAAATAGCTGGCTATGTAACACAATGCTAGAACTCATATGCATAACCTGTTTCTTACTTCGCTCAGCGCAATATTCATATAGCGCACTTGTGCACGATAGTGTAGCATAAATAACATGCACTACATACGTGCCATTTTATGTATTTGAAAAAAGAAAAAGAAACCGATGAGTTGACTTGCAGACAGAAGCAACAAGAACCCTTCATTTTTTTCTTCTTTTCACCCATGTTTTCTTGTGATTTCTCCAATTTCTTTTGGGTAGTGATGTCGGCTCTAGTTTCCGGTGGCTATGATTCTGTTACCGTCTTACTGATGAATCTTTCCGCATCTCTCTCCTTCCTCTCTATTTTTGTTATTCAACCTAGATAGTATGGTTTCCCTTGAACTTTTGAATCTCTATTTTGCATGCTCTCTTTTTTGGATTCTTGCTTTGTAGTTACTATCCATCATGATTTCGATCTCAGTTTTTGTTCTTCGAATTTTGATGTTTGCACAGGAAAGATTATACTAATGTTCTTGGCCTTCTAATTTGAAGTATTCATTTTTGAATATTGAAGTATCATTTTGGTGAATAGTAATCATTCTTTAGACTTCATTTTTCTCTCTAATTTAGGAAATTATTAAAATTCATAACAATTTTTGACAATTATTTTTATTTTTAAATTTAAAAAAGCAAAAATCTTGATAGCTTATGCTGTGGGTTATGCTGTTTATGCTTTGCACTGTTTGTGGTTTGAGCACTATCGCTATTTTCAACATTGATTTTAGACTGTTTTAGAACATTGATTTCTATTTTTGTATGATAGACGGGCGAACCTCAGAAATTCAGTATCATAAAATTACATACAAACAAATTTTCATATGAATTCGGTGAGTTTTAACGGCCCATCATGCAACTAAAGCTGAGTAATTTAGACTCGTTTAAAACTCCTATTTCCTTTGTTGCATAACCGGTTCATTTGAAGTTTTGTCCATAAGTAGTTTTAATGGTGTCCACTGTACATTATATTGAACGCATGGATATTCGTTATGGATGTTGATTTTTAAATTTAAATTGGAAAGCAAAGTGATTGTAGATGCTATGAATAGTAGCCTAGCTCATCTCTCTCTCTCTCTATATATATATATATATATATCTATCTGTCTGTGTGTGTGTGTGTGTGTGTTTGTGTGTGTGTGTGTGTGTTACCTTTTGTTGGTAACATGATGTCAGCCACATTGAATTGGAATGGTTTTAATGATAAGTTGATGAAACTGGATAGGAAAGAAAGTCATATATGTAGGATATGAAGAAAATATAATTATACTTAACAAGCTTAATATAGTAAATAAAACATTAATGAATTGTTCTTATTAACTAAATAGCTCATGCTATCAAGGGTCTAGAGTTTCATAGATTCACACTCTTATCTTATCTAATTTGTTAATGCATTTAAATCAAGTAAAAAACTTTTAAATTTAGATTAGATTATGCGATTTCATTTATATACATGAATAGGAGTTTAATCTGAGTCATCCTTGCCTTTTTCTAGATTTGTGGTTTATAATGACCCTTACTGGATTTGTATACATTTTTGTATCCATTGTATATCCATTCGCATGTGCAAAAGATGGTAATGATTGCCCTGATCTGTAAAAGTCCGTATTCAGGTTACAAAAATGAGAATATGGACAAATCAATATCCATTTTGATCTGTTCATTTGCAGCCCTTGATACATACTTTTCATTCTAATTTTCAAGAGCGAGGACTGCCTTTGTTCAGAAGAATATTTTGGTGCTAATCATTGTTGGCCTTTCGTTGTCTAAAGAATCCTTATTTTCTTTTTCCTTGGGAAAGATGGTTAATGTGCTATTGATAGGTAAATTTGATCTTCCTAATTAAATCACATCAACAAGTATTCCGATGGTTTGCCCCCCAAACATAAATATCATTAAACCTTCCCATTTCCCGCAGAGCTTACTGGCTCAGGTTGCAGCTGCTAGGCTTTCTTAAAAGCTAACAGCTTATTTCTGTGCCCTATTTACAGGGTTTTGGCAATTTGGATTTTTACTCACTCTGTAGCTTCCTGAACTTTCAAAGTGGACTAGGCACTGTATTGTGATTAATAATTATTAGATCTGTTGAAAGTGTGCAATCTCAATTTAGATGCCTGTGACAAATTCTGTACTTTGTTGTGGCTACTTAGGGAAAAACACGGATTATGTTCTCATAATTCAGTGATACATTTAGACATGTTTGAGTGGTTGTAGCTTTTGTCCTTGCCCTTTGCACAGGATTGTTTACCTGTACTTTTATATCTATGGGGTAGTGGCTAACAGTTTTTTAGGAACAAACTTAGAGCTTGTTCACATATGCAAAGCGGTGAGGCCCCTGAAAAATCACACTTGCATATCTGCAACCTTAAAACTAAGATGTTATGAGCTTTTGGTTATTTCCACCTGTAGAGCTTTGCGGAAGTGTGAATTTGACATTACATTACATAGATTTTTAATCCACATATTTTGCCAAGGAGTATCAGTTAAGATTTGTGTATTTTAGAATTCTTTTACACGTTAATAGAACGATAGCAGTAGATTTGACTGTTTCCGTAGTATTTCAGTAAAGTTTCATTGTCTCCCCTACTTCTATGTTTGATTGTTTCCGTAGTATTTCAGTAAAGTTTCATTGGCTCCCCTGACTTGTATGTTTTTTTTCTTTCTTTTTTTTCTTCCTTTTCGTTCCTTTTTTTCTTCCCTTCTCCCCTATTTTGTGATTGACAGAGAGCAGATCCCAGCGGCCAGTGGGGTGGTGCATATTATGGACAGGTGTACAACGGATATGGGTTTGCTATGCCGCCTCAAGATCCGAGCATGTATGCTGCCGCATATGGGGCTTATCCCATGTATGGTAACCAACAACAAGTGAGCTAAAATGTGAAGGGTAATAAATCATCAAATCCTATTCAGAACTGTATTTTTTGGAGTAACAGAGAAGGTAGAGAAGATCTTGTAGTAGCTGAGTTAGTTCTAGTCTGATGGTAATGTAGTAGAACAAAACATCCTATGAAACTCCATAAAACTCGCCCACCATGAAAGTCTGATGGTGGCTAAGATTGTTTTATTTATTCTATAAATTTTGACTGGATGTTAAGATTTTGTCACGTAACTTATAAACATAATTGGTTGTTTTTATGAAGGCTAGATTCTGTGGCATGATGTAGATGATCTGAGTTTCTACCAGTAATATCACTACAAATATAGTGCCAAAAGGCTTGTGCTCAGCAGTTATGTAGACTGTCCCATTGTCAGCATTGATGAATACACATGAATTGCATGTGTCAAATTCCTTGTTGAAAAATTACTCCAGATTTTTTAATATGGAATATTTAAGCTTGGTGCAGACTGAAATGGGTACAGTTCTCTACAGTTTTTTAAAATCTGCTTCCTTCAGGTTTGAGAGGCTTGACCTAAATGTTAATTCTGATGCAGGTCATCGCATGTTAAGGTGGTGTTTAGATTGATCTATGGTACTCCGTAGCATGATGTTTTTTCTGTTTTCCAGTTGAGGCTGCAATGCATTTCACTCTGCATGAATAGGGTTGTTTTTAAAATTTGCAAAGATCGCGCTGGTTTCTTGCTTTGAAATTTGTGCCAATACCACGCCTATCTGACAGCGTACAGTGCAGTGTTTTTTTTGGCTTTCTCCCCTTCTGTTTTCCTAATTTACTAGCCGAACTTGTTGAATGTCGAGAGTACGCGACTCAATAGCAACGGCGTAATGGGCCAATGCTCTTGATACATGTGACTGATAAATGAGCTTAATTAATTTATAAATTTTGGGGTTTACCTCACCAAGATTAACCTCTTTGTTGATAAAATTGTTGGACAGATATTGTTTAAAAAAAAAATTATTTTCGGCTTGCAGGGTTTCACTCTATTCTACCTCATCAGTTTCCACCTCGAAGTGGATAGATTTCTATCGTTGATTTCTGTCGTCTTCTTCACCATACGTCTATGTTAGTACTCTTATCTCTCTTTTCCCCGAGTTCAGCCATTTCGAAACCCTGTCTTGAATTCTTGTTCTAATTCTGCAGTTGCCTATTGTTTTGTTGTGCAATGTTGATCACCACCATACATACGGTCTCCTTCAAGGATTAAAAAAAAAAAAACAGATATGGAATTAATCAAACAGACGAAGTGGTTCTTGCTCAAAATACTACTTCACTGCAGCAATTCGTTTGATGACAAGGCATCCATTTACATCAGACAAAAGAGAGCTATAATCGAACAATTCTGAAGAGTATTTGAAAACGGAGCATGAAATTACACAGAAATAGGAGGCGCTGACCCTGAAGAGATGTGAACATGGTCAAAGCTTTTTCAGGCTGGAATCTTGGCACCATGTGTCCTGCTCCCCCCTCACCGTCACGAATGTCAATCCTTGGTAACCAACCACATATCCCCCTACCTGAAATTCCATATGTCAATTGTTGTTTAATTCATTCAAAAATAGACGTAAATTTTATGCTTGTTTGAATACAGAGGTAAGTTAATGAACTCCGATGTATCCGAATGTTTCTAACTATCTCAAACCATCCCAAGCTAGGGTTGCTTGGGACTCGTTTTGAAATTGAGATACCCGGAGGTGTCTAAACCTGAGTTCAACCTTGTTTCTTTTCAATCGTGCATTTTTTTTCCTTCTATAAATGGATTTGGGATAACACAACTTGTGTTGTTGTCAAACTGCTTTATCAACAATTTTGTTTACCTCGTTATCAAGATACCACGGGCGCCATGGTGATTTCACAGGAAGGCGAAGCACATTGATGCTTTCTCTAGTCGAAGTTACGGAACAAACTGAATCTTGGTCACCACTGTAGAAGCAGAAATCAGTTACTTTATAAGATTAATGTGTGTTTTAAATCACCTGAACTAAATACATTTCTTGCTCAAGGCCTTGAACTATATATATAAGCTTTTACCTGTACAGCCAAACACTAAAGCCACATGCAGTTAGATCTTTGATTGTGGGTAAGAGGGTCGCAGGCTCATCAGTCCAGTGTGTTCCTCCTATGAAGGAACTGTATAGAATTCATAGATTAAGAAGATAAATTGTTAGTCACAACAATGGCTATTAGGTAGGGGTTAACTGATAACAGATACATATCTCTATCATCACAACTCCAGCAAAAGCTGAGTATCTTCATGTTCTCTAATATTGTTATATTAGAACAAGTTGTTTATGTAGGCCCATGTAATATGTTTGGCAGATCGTCGTTGATTTCAAAATTGATGAGCGAACAAGTAGTTATTATGAACTGAACGCCCGCCGGTAAATCTTAAATATATGTACAAGTCTCACCTGCAATGACCCCATGGATAAGGCAACCCTGTTACATTTGCGTGAAGGGACTTTTGCACCTCTGGAAGATTGCGATAGTTGGTGGTATAATCACCCGAACAAGGATCACACTGCTTCGGCCCATTGCATGATGCAGAATCAAATATCAATACAGAGTTATGGTCTACGTCATAGGAAATCAGTTTTAAGATAGGTGGTTAATTTCTTCAATGAATCATCTTACTGAGTTAGCTGATCTGGAGGGCCCTTGGCATTGTGGCGCATATCGTTAGCTGATCTTAGAGCAGTTACACAGTCTCTGGTCAATTTTCCATCAGAAAATGTACATTTTGATTGGATTTCCCTAGAAGATTCGTCGGAGATTCAAGGCATGAGTCCAGTAGTACTCATACTTCGCTTTTGTGTTTATATCTTCGTCGTAATATCCATTCCCAATCTGTAGAGAGTCACACAGTAGTTACACTAGTGAATCGAGCACCTACTGCATTATTACTGCATATGCATAGGATTCTGTCTATTAAAAAGGGGGAAAAAGTCTATCAAAAATATGCATAGGATGCTAGATTTAGTAGGGATGGCAATCGGGCTGAGTCAACCGGCGATCCGCCCGCGACCCACTCGAATAACCCGGCCAGCGAAATGGCGGTTCGGGTTCGGGTCCAACCCGTGAACATTAATGGGTCAACCCGGGTCACGAAAATATTGAATCGAACCCGCTAAACCCGGCCCACGAACCTGTGAAAACTACCCCAACCCGTCCGCCAACCCGCGGGTCGACCCGTGGGTTGCGAACCGTTTGACCCGAACGGGCCAAACGTTCAACCCGCCCCGGGTCGACCGTTGACCCGCAAGTCCAACGGGTCGCAAGCGTGCCGTTGGGCACTGTACAACAGAGAGTGGCAACAGCAACGACTCTGTGAGCCGTTTTGATGGATTTTTTGGTTTTTTTTATTTTTTTATTTTTACCCTATAAATACCCCCCCAAAATCCCAACAAAAAATTCACACCTTACTCTCTTACTCTCTCTACTATTATTACTCAATTCTAAGCAATTTGTGAACAACTGAAGTATTAAACAAACAAGTCTTCAAGGCATATACACAATCAAATTCCGATCGTATCGAAATCAAAATTCAACAACGTCTTCAACTCTTCAACTCTCCTCCAAGTGATCAAGTCTTCAACTCTCCTCCAAGCTCTCTTCAACTCTTCAATTCCGGATTTCTACTTCGACTTCTATTCTTATTTTCACGGATTTTTTTATATACGCGTATCCACGGTGAATGGTAACAAAATTTCATACCTCTCTTCTTATTTTATTTTTTGTTGTAGTTATAATTTTTCGTATCTTAACCTTTTGTTGGTTTTTTGATCTTCTCTCTCTCAACCCTCCTGTTTTCTAGATTTTTTTTGTAACTCACCGCTCCTACATTGTGTAGTTTTTTTTACATACACTACTACATTATGTCTAGATCACGCGGTAGCGGTCGTAGCCAAATTGGGCAAGATTCCACCGGCACTTCCCGTAGGCCACCAATTGTCCCACATAGTGACCCCGCCGAAGAGTACCATGATTCTCCTACCCAACAATGAGGTACACACGATGAGTTTGTAGGAGACATACAATTAGAAGAAGAAGAACAACAACAACCAACCGAAACAACACAACCCCCTAATGGTAGGAAAGTAGAGGGAAAAGTAGTGATTGGCATAAATTTTACGATTTTATCCCAGACGAAGAAACTCCGGGTATAGGTTTGAAAGTTTGTAAAACACGTTCTAAGCAATACAAATTCAAGAGGGGTGATGGCACAGGTACAATTAAGTGACACATCCTAAATAACCATAAAGACCTTCTTGTTGACCTACCCGGCCAACAAAAAATCCACCCTAGGACCGGTCTAGTTGATAGCCACCCTTATGATCCCAATCTTGTTCGTCGGGAAATGGCCCAATTAGTAATAAAGGAGGAGTTACCATTTTCCTATCCCGAGAGTAGGGACTTGGAAAATTTTAATCAAACGGCCTTAAACCCTCACTTTAGAAGAATCCTGAGAAATACTTGCAAATCGGATTGTTTTAAAGTGTACAATGAAATGAAGGACGCTTTGATTGCAATTTTATAGAGTTTAACTTGTAGAGTTAGTTTAACTTCGGATTGTTGGACGGGGTTGCAGCAATATTTCAATGATGGGAATAACCTGTCATTGGATCGATAATGATTGGATTCTTAAAAAAAGGATCATATCACTTGCCGCGTTGCCCTATCTCCATAGTGGCGTTGAAATAACAAACCGTATTTTAGAAATTTGTGATGTTTTTCATATTCGCGATAAAATTATGTGTATTAGTTTTGATAATGCATCTGACAACAATGCATCAATTAGTATTTTAAAAAAAGAATTAAACCCTCCATCTAACAATATCTTTCATGTTAGATGTGCATGTCATATTTTAAATTTATGTGTTTAAGATGCATTAAAAATAGCCGATCCATATATACTTAAAATTAGAAATTGTGTACATTTTATTGCATTAAGTGGCACTGTATTACAAGAATGGAAAAATTGATGTAGGATTTCAAATGTACCTTTTAGAAAATTTTCAAAGGATGTCAAACACCGATGGAACTCTACTTTTGATTTACTACATGTTGTTACCGAATATAAAGCATGTATAAATGATTTTTGTATCACAAAAAATTTGCCAAATTTTGAAATGACTCCCCCCGATTGGTTGTCGAATCTTTGTTGAAATTTTTAGAACCTTTTAAAACCGCAACTTTAAAATTTTCAAAATCATATGAATCTACTTCTAGTAACATTTTTATTTCAATAGTTACTATGATGCAAACTTTTAACGAAATGTTAAATGATGCTTATATTGGTGATATTATAAAGCCTGCATACAAATTTTTTTTGAAGTATTTTAATCCTCCTCCTATGTTGTTTTGTGTTGCCACTGTTATGGATTCTCATATCAAATTATAAGGTACGAAAAGTTTGATTGAAATATTTTTTGCATTACTTGGGGAGAATGTAGAAATAGAAATCGATTGTGCTTCTTTTTTAGTTAAATTTGAATCTACATTAAATAACTTGTATGATTATTATGATAGATCTTTTGCTTCTAATAGTACAACTTCTATAGTTAGTTCTTCTTCTACTACTTCCAAAGGTAAGGGTAAGAGTAAATTTGATGATAGAACATTTAATTTACGTGCACAAATTCAATCCAAAAAACCTAGGACTAATCAACCAAATGAATTAACTTGGTATAACCAACAAGATTCTGAGTCTTTTACTTCTCCACTAGATATTTTAAAATGGTGGAAAGACCATAAACACATTTATAGTATTCTTAAATATATGGCTAAAGATCTACTAACTCATCCTGTCTCTATAGTTGCTTCTGAAAGTGTATTTTCTTCAAGTGGCAGGGTTCTAACTAATTACAGGAATCGCTTGAAGTCCGACTCGTTAGAGATGCTCGTTTGCACAGATGACTGGCTGAAGGCTGAAGATAGGACACAAGGGAAAGCATTATCTACGTCCACAAGTGGGAGCAACTCGCCGGAACAACAACAACAACAACATCAATAGCAACCAAAATGAAGAATTCAAGACCAACAACAACAAGTCAACAACAACAAATTGAAGGCCATCAACTTGAAGACAATTGTAAACAGATAAAAAATTGGTATTAAACCTTTGATTGTTATTTCAAATTAGAAAAATTGAAGTAAATTGAAATTGTATATAAGAAATATGTTAGTGTATAAAACAATTTTGTCAAATATTTATTTCTTATTAGAAATTGTGAAATTTGTATAACTTGAAATCATATGAATATATTTCAATATTTTTTTTTTGGCAATTTCACTCTTTCAATCTTATTATTATTATTACGATTTTTAATGTTTATTATTATTATTATTATTATTTTAAGTTAAAAAAACCTATTTACACGGGCCAACCCGCGACCCGACCCAAACCGACCCAGGTTCGACCCGAAAGGGTTCACGGGTTGGACGGGTCGCCATTTCACTTCTTCGACCCGGCCCGGTTAAGCTGCTAGCCCAACTCGAACCCGCCCATCAACCACCAACACGGGCGGGTCTGACCCAACCCGGCCTGGTCGACTCGAATGCCAACCCTAGGATTTAGTCAAAAATATGTACTTACTGCAACCCCCTTGAGGTTGATTACTATATTGCTTGTGTTCTTGTTATTTTCTAGAATGGTACTGGCGATCTCGGGTATGTAATGCCCAGCATAGCTCTCTCCAATGATGTAGAAATCACGGGTTTTGTTGCTGCTTATTTTGGTGTGGGAGCAAACAGATAGTGAGTTATATTTGATGAAAACTACTAAAAAGCAGACCTTTGATCTTTGCTGTGAAATGTGGTTAGAGCTCTTGAGGTTGAATCTGGATCGTTGATTGAACACCATGATCTGAATTCAATGGTTGCTGATGCGGCCGATGGACCTGCAAAAAGCCTGAAATATTGGGGGTTGGCATCGGCGACAGACCCTCCAACGCTCAAGTTAGAACCAGAGAGAGAAAGTGAGTTTGAGAGAGAAACTGTTGATTACCTTCTGACTGAAGAGGAGGAAGGATATTTATAAGCCTGAGAAACATATCAAGAGATTGATGTGAATCAATTGGATCGATATGAATTTCTTATCTTCTGTTCTCAAGGGATAAGTTTTCTTGTTTGGGGATAAGTGATTTGACTAACAACCTTTATGGGATGGGTTTCTTAGTGGGCTTAATCTTTCACTTTTTATGGGCTTGAAAGATGTTCATGTCTTGTAGAGGAGCTTGGAGAAGGCCCAGACCTGTTAAAGAGGTCCGTTATGATTAATCTGTCTGTAGAAGCTTTGAGATCTATGCTGGAATCGTACGCCCCAGATTTGCTATGATTTTTACCATTATCAAGTTTTGTATTGAGGGAACCTTTCAAGCCAGTTTATGAGAAAAGTATAAGAATCATCAGTTGTTCTCTTATCTCCACTTAGGTTGTAGTCTGAGGTTGTGTTTGAATAAGGTTGGCAATCGGGTCGATCGGGTCGGTTCGGGTCGGACCCGTGCGGGTCGAACCCAAGTCTGGGTGGGTTCGGGACGGGTCGAGAGGTTAACCGGACCGGGTCGGGTTCGAAAATGGTAATGTTGACCCGGTCGACCCGCGAACCCTAACGGGTCCATCCGAGTCGCGGGTTGGCCTGGTTGAGGGTTTTCGGGTTTTTAAATTATTTTTTTTTCAACTCAAAAATATATATTTATATATAAGGGTTTTTAACATGCATGCCCCTAACAAATACATGAATATCATGTATGCCCCCTCACAAATATGTATTTTCATATTTTTCCCTAACAATATGTACCACATCTCTTAATCACCCCTCTAGTTACAAAAATCTCAAAACGATGGAGAATTTTAAGTTTGTTAAAGACTTGATGAAAAATGACTGAAATATTCTCTTCTCTACCATTAAAACTAAATCTTCTTCCTCCTCGTAGTTGTAGACAATTATTAAACAAACCTAGACTCATTAACTCTTCTAAAATTTCTTCAATTTTTTCAGGAAATGCACAAACTAACCGTGCATCTTTTAGAATTACGTATCCTTCCGCACGTTACTTCTCAAGATTTGCCATCAATCTTGTTTTTTAATAATATATTATAAGTTTCCTCATTTATTTTTCTTAAAACCCTTAAATCTTTTCTCATTTCATAGTCTAATTTGATATTTTAATTTGATTTCTATTCATCTCGTAAGGGTTAAATCATGGTTACCATGGTGATATCTAACATAGGAGTAAATATGAAATAAAGTCCAAATTGTTAGGGGCATATACGAAAATACACATTTGTAAGAGATATATATGATATTATCATATTTGTTAGGGGTATACATGTTAAAACCCAATATATAAATATATATAATTGTAATAAGAATCAAAGAGTGAAAGTGTGAAAGAAAATGATACATATTATTCATTTGAACTTCTATGATTCGTAACAAAAAAATTAGAACTGTTAAGATAAATCGAGATGAAAAAAATACTGAATATTGAATTGAAAAATAAAGAGTACAATGTCTCCTATATATAGGAGTGAACCAAATTCAAAATTAACCCAATACCTAATATGGGACTATAATATCTAACACCCCCTCTCAAATTCATGGTGGGTCAAACAATGTGAGTTTGCCTACTAAATATCGAAATTTCTGAATAGTATGAGATTTGGTGAAGAAGTCTGCCGTCTGCCGTGATGAGGTAATAGAATGAAGAGAAATGATCCTTGCTTCAAAGCGCTCACGAATATAATGACAATCAGTCTCTATATGCTTCGTTCGCTTATGAAAGATCGGGTTGCTTGCAATGTGTAGTGCACTCCGGTTATCACAATGAACAGGATTAGGTCCTGAAAGAGTGACACCCATATCTGATAAAAGCCAATGAACATGAACAATCTCTCTAGTAGTAGCTGCCATTGCTCTGTACTCAGCTTCAGTCGAAGAACATGCAACAACTGCCTGTTTCTTACTTCACCATGAGATCAACGAATCACTAAGAAATAGACAGAAACCAATGGTAGACCATCTGGTAGTGGGATCACCTGCCCAATCTGAATCAGAATATGCACTCAGTTCTAGTTTGGATGTAGCAGGCATGAATAGTGAGCGAGTAATAGTGCCCTGAAGATATCTGAGAATCCGAAGAAGAGCACCGTAGTGAATTGATGTAGGAGCAGAAACAAACTGACTGACAATACTGACTACGTGAGCAATATCGGGTCTGGTCATGCATAAATAGACAAGCTGTCCGACAGTCTGTCTGTATCTAGTGGGATCAGGAAGGAGCTTACCATCAGTAGGACGAAGCTTCATATGAAGCTCTAAGGGTGTATCGGCTGATCGACTGTCCGAAAGGCATGCAACGGAGATAATATCTCATGTGTAATTCTGTTGAGAGATGAGTATCCCTCGAGATCCATGAGCAATCTCTAGGCCTAGAAAATAACGTAGTCTGCCAAGGTCTTTCATATGGAACTGCTGATGAAGGTATTTCTAGGTGGATGTAATGCCCGCAGAGTCATCCCCAGTAATGATCATATCGTCAACATAGAGTAGTAGAAGTACCCTCCCTACGATGATGACCGCATAAACATAGAATGGTCCTGAGAACTCTGACTAAAACTAGCCTTGGTGATGACAAGGCAAAAATACTCAAACCAGGCTCGAGGGGCCTGCTTCAAACCATATATAGCCCGATGCAATCGACAAACATGACGAGGAGTAGGGAGGCTAGGAGGATGATCCATATAAACAACCTCAGATAAGGTACCATGAAGAAAAGCGTTCTTCACATCCATCTGGTATAACGGCCATTGGAGGATGGCTGAACAACAAGAAGAGTGCGAACAGTAGTCATCTGTGCAACAGGAGCAAAGGTCTCATCATAATCAATGCCATGCTCCTGAGTAAATTCTCGGGCTATGAGACGAGCCTTGTGCCGCTCAATAGATCCATCAGGTTGATTTGACCTTGAAGATCCACTTGCAGCTAATAGGCCGAATGCCCTTTGGCAGAGGAACAACATTCCAAGTGCCAGTCTAGTCAAATGCACTAAATTCCTCTGCAATAGCTTTCCTCCATTGAGAATATTGAATTGCGTCTTGATAGTTTATGGGCTCACGTATAGAGTGCATAGCAGTGAGATATGCATTAAACTGTGGAAAGTAGGAAGCTAGGGTGGCAAAACCAAACTGGTCAGAAGGACCAGTGGCATCAGGTGTATAACATGCCAGAGGAATACCAAAAGTGGAACGGGTAGACTGACAAAGAGGTGGTGGACTGACAGGGTGTGGGGGTGAGGACGGTGGAGTAGGTGCATGTGTCGGTGGGGAAGTAGGTGGGATGGGTGCTGGCTACTGTGGGGATGCAGGTGGTGTTTCGGTAAGGGGAACAACAGGTGTAAGAACTGCAGGAGATGTGAATGGAGCCAGAGGAGTGGGATCAAAAGGAATGCAGGAAGATGAAGTCAGGGGGCTAGCAACAACTGGAGAATCGAGAAATCTAGTATCCTCGGGGGGAGTCAGGTAGTAAGGGGAGTCTTCCACAAAGGATGATTGTCGAGAAATGCGGACACGACCCACTGATGGATCAAAACAACGATAAACTTTGTGTTCAGGACTGAGACCTAGGTGAATGCACTTAGCAGCACAAGTGGAGAGCTTCGTGCGCTCAGTAGGAGGGAGAAGGACGAAACAGGTGCACCCAAAGGTATGGAGCATACTGTAGTCAGGAGGTGAGTGATAAAGAGCCTCATAAGGTGTCGTACCAGCTAGGACAGACGAGGGAGTAATATTGATGAGATTAACAAAGGTCATGATAGCTTCAGCCCAGAAAGAACGAGGAGCGGAAGAGAAGAGTAAAAGAGCGCGAGCCGTCTCAAGGATGTGACGATGCTTGCGTTTAGCTACACCATTCTGCTCATGTGTGTGAGGACATGATTGCTGAAAAAGGGTGCTGTGAGACTGAAGGATTGATCTCATAGTGGTGGAAGTGTACTCATGTGCACCGTCCGATCGAAAATTCTTAATGCGTACACCGAACTGAGTGTGAATCATAGTTGTAAAGAATCGGTAAATATCAGGTATCTCAGATCGCTGACGCATAAGAAAAACTCATGTATGTCTAGTGAAGTCATCGATGAAGGCAACATAATAGAGATAGCCTTTCCACGAAGGTACGGGAGAGGGTCCCCATATGTCAGAATGAACAAGTTGAAAAGGATGAGTGGTTTCAGAATTTCTTTTGTGACTAAAGGGTAGGGCAATGTGTTTGGCCAAATGACAACCCTGACAATCAGATAAATATTTAAAAGTGAGAGAACCAAGGGCACCACTGCGAGCTATAATCTTGAGTCGTGATGCGCTAATATGACCTAAACGTCTATGCCACAGATCAGCATCAGAGGAAACAATACCGGCAAAACTAGAAGGAGAGTGATGTGCACGAAGAAAATCTAGATAATATAGACGATCCTGACGACTAGCACGCCCAAACTCCTCACCGGTGGAGGAATCAGCAATAGAACAACCTAAAGAGTCAAAAGGAATGACAAGACCACTATCGCACAATGCACTAATAGAAATAAGATTTATTGATAAATAAGAAGCATAAAGAATATATGGTAATGTGAGAGTGGGAGAGCTAATCGTTCCTGAATGTGTAATAACAAGTGGTGAGCCATCAGCTGTGTGTAGAAATGGAGAGTGAGAGAGAAGTGTTGTGCAGGTGGTGAACAGTGTCTGATTACTAGTGAGATGATGTGATGCACCAGAATCGAAAATCCAGAATGAATTCATACCGGGAGTGGCAGAAAGTGCAGGAACAGAGGAGTTAGCATTGATAGACTAACCCATGAGCTGTAGTTCCAGCTGAGTGAGGCGTTGCTGAAGATTAGCCCAATCAGCAGGAGATGACAAGGCTAGAGTGACAGGCATGGCCGAGGATGTGACAGAAGAAGCACTATGAGGAGAAATAAGACTAGCTCTGCTGTGACTGATAGCACAATGTGGAGGGAGATGCTGTTGGTGTCTGGATCGGGATAGGGAGTAGGGCGGTGATACCAGTGGCGGAAGTAGAAGCGGGGTAGGGTGAGAATGATTTTGGGAGAAGGTAGGAGGCCGAAGGTAGACTGAAGGTGGTGGTGCTGCTATTTGAATCTGGAGGAGGAACGAGAGGCGGTTGTAGCGGGGAAGTCGGTGGAGGCGGAAATATGTGGAAAAGACTGTGACTCCATCCAGTGGTAGTAGTAGTACCTGTAATTTTATTTTATTTTTGAATTATTTTTTGCTTTTTTTTGTTTTTTTTTTAACAGGAAAAAAAGGATCTGTGGGTTTAGGGCTAGGAGATATAGGATATGGGTTTCGGGTTATGGGTAGTAGAAGGAAAAGAAAAAATTTAGGCTTTCAGAGATTTTTTTCTTTTTGGGGGGGGGGGTGACGGGATGGGGGGAGGTGAAGGTTGGAGGAGGTCGAGGAGGACGGGGTGGTGTGGGGGATGTGGGAGAGGTGGAGAAGGAGGACGGGGGGGGGGGGGGGGGGGGGGTGGCGGGGTGGCGCTAGGAAAGGGGCGTCGAAGAGAATGGCGACAGAGAGAAGGTCGCCGGAAGTAGAGGGTCGGCAAAGAGGAGCTGCGGTGCTGCGGAGCAGATGCTGACGATGATGAGGAGCTTCGGTTGTTGTTGAGGAGCTTCGGTTGATGATCGGGAAGTAGGGGGTCGACGAAGTTGATGATGGGTTGAGGAAGAGGACGATGAACATGATTTTTTTTTTTTTTTTTTTTTTTTTTTTGCGGTTGGAATTTTAGGTTTTGATGGAGAAATTCAAAAGAGGAAAATTTTGTATAACTGGCTTTGATACCATGTTAAGATAAATCAGAGAAATGAAAACAATACTGAATATTGAATTGAAAAATAAAGAGTACAATGTCTCCTATATATAGGAGTGAACCAAATACAAAATTAACCCAATACCCCATATGGGACTGTAATATCTAACAAGAACTACAAAAAAATAAAGAGTTGAGAAGCTTGTGAATTTTGATACCGTACTCCGAGAATAATGGTATATATAAATGAAAGAAAAAATAATAGTAGAAGTAGACGTAATTGATTGAGAAGTGTAGTAGACATAGTCGTAGAAAGAGAGAGAGAGCTTCTTCAATGAGAGAGTTTGTAGTAGACGGAGTTGATAGTGGTGAATCGACACGAATTCGATAATATCGAAATTGTTCACTTCTTTCTTGCTTGCTTCTTTGTTGAAATTTTGTGATTGAATTGAGTTGTAATATTAGAGAAAGTAAGAGAGTAAGGTGTGCAAAAAATTAGAGGGGATTTAGGGGGTTTTTATAGGCAAAATAACACCAAAAAAGCCACACAAAAAAGCAAGAGAGCTGCTGCCAAACGGTCGACCCGCGGGTTGGTGGGCGGGTTTGACTTGGTCAACGGGTTTGCGATCCGGGTTTTACATGTCGAAATCACAATTTTCCCAACCTGGGTTGACCCGGTAAGAGATTCGGGTTCGACCCGAACCCGAACTGGGTCAAGGTGGGTCGGGTCGAGGTGAGTGGGTCATGGGTGGGTCGTGGGTCGACCCGACAAGGTTGCCACCCCTAGTTTTTCCAAAGAAAAATTAGACACTACACTTTTTATCAAACATCACTCTAAAGATATTTTGATTGTTTAAATATATGTAGAAAATATTATTTTTGGTTCTACTAATAAAAATCCATGCAAAGGATTTTCCAAGCAACCGCAGGACGAATTTGAAATGAGTATGATGGGTGAACTCAACTACTTCCTCAGTCTTCAAGTACAATAACGAAAAGCTGGTATATTCATCAATCAGTCCAACTGTGCCAAAGAACTTGTTAACAATTTTGGACTAGATAAAGCAAATACTTACAAAACACCCATGGTTACTACCACTAAACTTTTCAAAGATGAATCCGGTAACAATGTTGATATTTCTACCTATCGTGGTATGATTGGTAGCTTACTTTATATTACTGCATATCTTCCCAATATAATGTTCAGTGTTTGTTTATGTGCTCGTTTTCAATTGTGTTCAAAAGAATTACATTTGGTTGCAGTTAAGCTTATCATTTGATATTTTAAAGGCACCCCCAATGTGGGTCTGTGGTATCCGAAAAATAGAAAATTTTCTCTTGTAGAGTATTCATATGCCGACTATGCAGGCAGTCTAACTGATAGAAAAAGCATTAGTGGCACTTGTCACTTTTTGGAAAACTGTCTCGTCTCATGGGCGTCTAAGAAACAAAACTCAGTAATCTTGTCCACCGCTGAAGCCAAATATATAGCCGTCGGGTCATGTTGTGCACAGGTATTATGGATGAAACATACACTAGAAGACTATAAGTTATTTCTCGATCATATCTCTAATATTATAATGGGAGAAAACCTTAGTGTCATTTCTGAATCTATTAAAGCGTGCATTACACGTGCATAACTAATATGAAGGAGGTCTCAGGTTCGAGTCCTCACTACGTCAAATTTTTCACTTTAAATTTTTTAATTTATTAAATGTGCATCACACATGTAAATTACTATCTATCTATCTATATATAATACAGTATATAATCTATCTATATTATAATGGAAGAGTTGGAGTTGTAAATCTACCTACTTACGTGCAACTCCAACTCTCCAATTATAGACTTCACATTTACTTTTAAAAATATATAATTATATTTATTAAGACATACATCGCACGTGTAAATCAGAATTTTTACTTTTTTTAAAAAACAATACGTGCATCACATGTGTATATTACTAGTCCCCATTAAATGTAATAATACTAGCACTTTACATATGACTAAAAATTCTGATCAACACAATCGCACAAAGTATATAGAAATTCGCTATCATTTCATAAAAGATCATTTTCAAAAATGAGATATAGTTCTTGAATACGTTTCAACTGATTTCCAATTAGCTGACATTTTAACAAAACCATTCGATGAAAAATGTTTTCATTATCTAAATGGAGAATTGAATGTGGTTGATATTTCTGCCCGATTTCTCGAAATTATATTATTTTTTTTTATTTTTTTATTTGTATTTAAAAAAAACTGAGATTTTGCGGTCGACTGTTCTATCACAGTTGACCATCTACTACGCATTTCCTAACAGAGAATCAACCTAAGACTTAGCAGTCGATTGTCTGCTCATAGTCGACCATAAGTGGCACATCCTCTTATAAAGAGCTTGCAGTCGAGTTCAAAGTTGACCGCATAGTCGACTGAGCGACTCTGCTTCATAGTCGTGATTCCTACTTCATTTTACGACATGAGGGGCCCACATTTCTCATATAAAAGCTCTCTCCCTCTTTCTCTTTTTCCTTACTTGAAACCCTAACCCCTCATCTTCAAACCCAACTCCAAATCTCTCGAGACTTCAAAATTTTCAAACCAAATTCGTGGATTTCTTTTGCAATCTCTCTCTCTCACCATGTCTTCAAATCCTAGGCATCAACCTCCACGCAAAGCTTCATCATCCCCGGCTGCTAGACCTTTGAAATCAAAGGGCAAGCAACCTGCAACCTTTGATTTCACGTATGTTGAAGACATTGCCTTTCGTAATCAACAATATGCTGATCTATATTTCAAAAATCTTATTAAATAACATGTTGATCCTAGTCAGCAAATTTCTTTTCCAGAATTAGGGGGTCAATTTACTGGGATGGTTAGGATCCTTCAAGACCTAGGATGGGAAACCTATCTTCATTCTCCTAGCACTCAGTCTGAGCTTATTACCCGCCAATTTTATGCTAATCTCATATTTGATCAAGAACACCTCACTATCTCTTCATTTGTTCTTGGTCATCATGTTGAATTTTCTCCCGCCTACCTCCGCACACGATACAATTTTCCTAAAGGAGATTTTGATGCACACTTACTTGATTTTATAAATCTTGCTTATAAACCAGGCCATGATGCTAATACCGTCAATCAAATGATTTAAAAACCTTTGTCACTATCTCTTTCAAAGCCTAAACCTACCGACTTCACCGACGTCTCTGACGTTTTGAACAAAATCGTGAATGTAAATATTTGGCCCAAGGGCAACGACAAATTTGAGATTCGTCTCGATTAATTGTTCATTATCTTTCTAATTCTTGGTGGTTAAAATTTTGATCTCCCCTCATTCATTATTTAAACCATGAATTCCGCCCCAAGTAGCACTCGTGCCTTTCCATTTAGTACTCTTATCTATAATCGGGTTATTGACTCTCACATTCCCATTGTTAAAAATCTCCTAAGCAAACCCAACAAACCCATTATTCCCTCTCAAATGAGACTTAGGGTCCCTAAGGTGGGCCAACCCCGTAGAAAGAATGCTACTCCTGCCTCTCAACCACCACCTCCCGCTCCTTCTGGGTACAACCAACCCAATAGAAAGAATGCTACTCCTGCCTCTCAACCACCACCTCCCGCTCCTTCCAGGTACAATCAACCCCATAGAAAGAATGCTACTCCTGCCTCTCAACCACCACCTACCACTCCTTCTGGGTACAACCAACCCCATAGAAAGAATGCTACTCCTGCCTCTCAACCACCACCTCCCGCTCCTTCCGAGTACATGACTCGTGCACAATTCGTCATGCATCAAATGCAACTCTATAGTTACTATGTCAACACTATAGAGTTCATGCAGGACAAAGAAGATTGAGAACTTCTTCCTCCTCCTACCATTGATGAAGACGATGAGGATGAGGATGACAACGATGAGAATGACGACAACGAGGAGTGACTCCCTTTTAGTCTGTTCCAAAAAGGGAAAGACATCTATGATTTGAATTTTGTATCTTTTGTATCTCGTCCTTTTGAATATGAAAGTGTACTTTTGAATATGAAAGTGTATTAGCAACTATATGTGTGATGAGTGATGAAACTCGTGTATTCATGCTATTTTAGCTTTCAATATTTTTCCATGATATATCTAGTGTATTTATGCTATTTCGGCTTTCAATTGTTTCTCTATGATATATCTCCTTCAATTATATAATTTTCCTCCCAAATTTTCATATATGAATTTATGGATGTCTTTTGTGTGTGTGTGCATATTTTGTTTGTGCACTTATGATGCATCATGAACACACAATTGGTTAATTCTTATAAGCAAGAATTAAGAGGGAGTATTAAATTAAGTGGGAGCATGTGATTTTAAATTGTAAAAGTATGTTTTGTTCACACCAAAAGGGAAAGATTGTTGACCCTAAGTTTAGTGTGCACAAAACGTTCTATTAAATATAATATTCTTCAGTTGAGATATTTAGGTTTCCAGGAAATCAAAATCCAAACAAAGAATAAAAAAGATTTGCCATCAAGCAAAAGAGGAAAGAATAAAATAAGATTGCGAAATAACAAAAGATGCGTCTCAAGAAACATGCGCTTCAAAGCCAACCAATATTGTTAGTTTATTTCTGTTAATGTGTAAAGAATCGTTGATTGAATAATTAGTTACGGAAAGAATATAAAAGTGAATTCATCTCATAAAAACTGTATCTGGCTGAAAAGGGTTGACTGCACTTATACACAGTCGACTAAAAATATAACGCAAAACATGGTGCAGTCGACTGTCAATTCCTCTCGACTTAGGTTGAAGTAATTGACAATCACACTAAAGTGCAGTCGACCGTTACCTGCACAAAGTCAGATACGAAAGTTTTTCTTACACCTTTTGGAAAGAAACTTTTCTTCACTATATAAATATAGGTGAATTCACTGAGTATTATTCATCCCTTCCAACTATTATTCTTCTGAAACTTACTATTCAATCAACAATCCGAGTGTGTGAGCTTTTATTGTTTTTTAGTCAATCTCGACATAGATCTTACTTGTTTTTCCTCAGTGAGTGTACGGAGCATATTCATAGAAGTCGTGTGGGTGTAATAGGACCCTCGGCCTGAATTTTGAGAATCACTGTATGGGGTTTTAAGTACAGTGGAACGCTTGTGGCGGAGAATTACTACAAGTAGGTAGTGTGGACGTAGACCCGGGGGTCGAACCCCGTTTTATCGTCGGGGGGGAGTGATTTACAGATTGCATCAAGAATAACACTTGAAGTGCGTCGACTGTACTTGGATGCGGTAAACTGTGCATTGCAAAAAAAAAGGTTATTTGGTGAATCCACTTTATACTCTTTCCTTAACTCAGTATTTAATCAACAATTTTTTCCATAAGAAATCTTCACAATAACAGAAGTAAATAAACTTGATATTGTTGGCTTCTTAAATATTTGAGCACATATTTCTTGAGTGAGAATCTCTTTGATATTCTCCAATCTTTTTGATACTTTTCTTTTTAAAGTGATTCTGGATATCTTGTGAATCTCCATTTGAATTTCGTATCCCTATTATCATGTACATATCTTAATTGAAAATTATTAGTCACAAGAGTATATTTTGTATACACCAAATTTAGGGTCAACACTTTTGGTTGAAGCCGTGTTGGCTTTATTATATTATTAATAAAAATAATTTAAATATTAGCATTTGAGGAAGAAAGGTGGAGAAGATATGTATATCATCTAACAGTAGAAAAGAGTGTCATGCTCTCTTCTACTCCACGTCTCTAATCGCTAACTACCTCTATGGAGTAGAATAGAACACGCTACACTGCACGTTTTGGTCGTCAAATTGCTTAAATGGAGGCAACATTTGTGATCCCATATTATGCATGTTTTTTTAATTCATAATATTGTCATTTTATCGCACAACGTTGTTGGAATTCTAGTAAGACTTGATAGTATTGGATTGAATCTTCTCACCTTCTAGGTGAAGCTTGTTGCAAGTGGATGTCCAAATTCAAATTGTTTGAATTGAATTACTCCTTATATTCCAATTCTTGGGTTGAATCCTCTGTGCTTTTGGGGGGAATGAGTGGGGTACGGGATCATGCAAGCTCTCATGCATGTCATTTTAAATTTAATCATATGCTCGCTATAAACTATCGGGGGATCATGTAGCAGCACTGTTTTTTAAGAGATCTAAAGAGTCCCATGCCATTGCATATGAAATCATACACCCTAATGGGCATATGGCTTTTCCCAACCCGAACTTAACCCATTTGCATTCCTAGCACATATGTAGAGATGGTATCGGGTCCTATCGGGTCAGGTCCTCCATTATCCGGACCCAGGCCTGAACTGGCCAGAATCGGGTTCGGGTTCAAGTTTGGGTCCTTTTAAAAAAATTTACCCGTCGGGTCCGGTAGCGGGAAATAAATTTTTGCACTTAAGTATTTTTGTACCCGATGCCCTACGGTTCCATCAATTTTTACATTTAAGTACATTAATAAATATTATATTTACACATCTATCTTCAACAATTACTATTTACATGCATATCCATATAAACCTACTATTCGAATTCTATATTTTTTTGGGGTATTTTTTAACGGGTCCGGGTCCTGATCCGGGTTCGGGCCTGGGCCGGATCTATTTTGAGCGGATCCGGACCCGGACTCGGACTCGGACCCGGAACTGCATCGGGTCTTTTTTTAGGACCCGGACCAAATAGATCAGGTCGGTTCCGGTCCAATGTCGGGTCCGGATCAGGTCCGGGTATTAGGTAAAAGTAACAACTCTACTCATATGTATAGTTGGAGATGATCCTGGCCGAGCTTGAGGAATGAGGTTTTCCATCACAATTATCATGTGAAACATATTATGCAAATCCAGACTTCATGGTGGGCTGGGTATTCTTAACCTCATACACCAAAATCTTGCTCTTCTCGGAAAATGATTGTGGAAAGCCCTCAAGCATGACAACTTGTCTTAGATTGGACTGATTAAAAACAACTATCATTTTCACCATAAGATTTGGGACCTCTTTTCCAAACTTGCCTTACAGGCTTCCCCATTTTGGATAGGGATGTGCATAAAATTTGTGGTGATGGATCGACGGTGAGATTTTTGACTGATGTCTGGATCGGGGATAACACAATTGCTTCCCTCTTCCCTGATCTTTTTGATCTGGCTGCCAACCCCAATGCTACATTGGTCTCTTATTTCTCGTTTCATAATAATTTTAGAGAGTGGAACATCCCTTTACAAAGATTTCTTTCTCTTTCCCTTTGCAATATATCTGTTTACTTATTTTGTTAAGTTCCTATCATTGGCATGAGAATGACGATATTGTTTGGAGGTGGACCAATGTGGGCTCCTATTCGGTTAAGTCTTTTTACACCTTCCTCAATTCAGGTGGCTTAGGTTCTCCTTTCTACAGACATGTTTGGAAAAGCATTGCGCCTCTTGAAACCAAAATCCTCACGTGGTTGGTCATTCACAACAAACTTCTCATTGTTGAGAATCTTAACAAAAGATATATCGCCATCGGTCAAAATTGTGTGTTATGCCATTTACATTCTGAGAATGCGAGGAATTTATTTATTAGCTACCTTTTTGTCCAACCCTTACGATTTATTTGTAAGAAGACTTGGCATGTGCATATATAGTAAGACGGAATCCATTGTTTTCTGGTGGAGCGGTTGGAGGTCCCTCCATGTTAATCGCTCTTTTAGAGCTTCGTGCGATTTTTCCATGATTGCTTTGATCTATATCATTTGGAAAGAGAGGAATTGTAGAATTTTCTCAAAAATCTCTCTCCATATTGAACATTTAATCGATGAGCTTCATTTCTTTATAATTTATGGACAAATATTATCCCCCCTTAATCTTCGGTTAATCAACTTACATAGTGTTGTTAACTCTCTTTGACTACTTCTTCTACTATATATGAGTTTATTATCCAATTTTTGCTCAATTCCAACTTTCGAAGTTTTTTGCTCAGAGTTGAACATTAGTCAGGATCCGGAGTTCTCACCTGGCATTTTTTTGATCCTCTCTGCATGATTATCCTTCTAGTATTACCTTTTGTTTTGTTACTTTTAGACTACAGGTTTCTTAGTTCTTTTGGGCCAGGTTTGCTTGGATTATGTATTGATGCTTGTGTTTTTCTTGTTTTCTTCCTACAGCGCTTTTACCTCTGAGATGTTGTTGCCTTCGATCATTTCCTGAGTTTTCGAAGGTTTTTGGGTGGTCTGTACTGTGGATCGGTGGTAGGAATTTTGGTGGTTTCTCAGCTTTTTACTGCTCTGTTTGCTATGCTCTATGTTGTCTTCTGTATTCTTTTTTGAAGCTTAGTGTAGTTGCGCGATTTTACATCGTTGGTGCTGGTTAATTTTTCGAAGTGCACTTGTGTATGTGTGTCATGTTGTGTTTGTTAGTTGCTTTTTGATGATGCCCATCCATCGTTTTTTCTATATATTTGTGTGCATATTATACATTTGGTTATAGATTTATAAACATATTTAATCGGCTGGGACTCTTCGAGTCCTATCCATATATTCAAAAAAAATGTAAGTTCTAGTTGTTGTTACATATTCTGGTTACAAAATTCTTTGCAATAAAACCAAATTTGATCTAAAGGCACAAAATCAGAGAAGGAGAAGAAGAAAATTGAACAAATTAAAAGGAAAATGAAAAATAACAAAATTACAAAACCAAACTGATTTGTATCGAGACTTGTGTATCACACAATCTCCTTAAAACAAATTCGCCTTGTCTGGGTGCTAGATTTTGCAGAGACGTCTGTCTCCCAAGATGCAACGACAGTAGAGTGTTGACGTAGGCACCACGTCACACTCTCGAATTGAAGAGTGTTTGAATTCTACCACCGAACGACCGAACAACCAAACCAGAAGAATAAAACAGAAAAGAGGAGGAGAGAAGAGTTTCTGGTGTGTTTTGGGAGGGGAGAATGAGCCTCTATATATAGGGGTAGGGGCAGGGGAAACCAGGTGAGTGAATGCACTCAGGCTGTAACAGCATACATGTGAGTGAATGCACTCCCTGTAACGGCAGGCTGGTGAGTGAATGGTTAAATAGCAGATAAAACTGGTGAGTGAATGCATAAGAATCATTAAAAGCCTAGCTTAATCTCTTACCTTACGGGTATCACTGTTTCATCATAGGAATGGACATAGGGAAATCCCCACAGTGATCCAACATGGTCTTTACAATTTAGTTATCCCATTGAACCTAGATCTTAGGATCTCTAGTCAACTAGGTTAGGTGTCCATTGTATCAACTTATTCTTTCAAGGACTTTAGTCTCATTCCCCTTGATGATTTATCAACTAACTATCTATTTAATCCTTTGATTAGCGGATATGCAATGTTATCATTCGACTTTACATAGTCCACAGAGATAACCCCAGTAGAGAGTAGTTGTCCAATGGTATTATGCCTTCGACGAATATGTCTAGATTTACCATTATACATATTGCTCTGTCCTCTACAAATTGCTGATTGACTATCTGAATGTATGTAGGTTAGAGGTACAGACTTTGTCCACCTTGGAATATCCTCAAGGAAATGGCGTAACCATTCAGCCTCTTCCCCACATTTGTCCAATGCGGTAAATTCAGATTTCATCGTGGATTTAGAGATCACTATTTGTTTCGAGCATTTCCAAGAAACTGCTGCATCACCTAGTGTAACACATAGCCACTAGTAGATTTTGAATTATCACTAGATATCCAGTTTGCATCACTATATCCTTCAAGTACAGTCAGATATCTTTTATAATGCAGCCCATGCGTACAATATCTTGTACAGTCCATAGTACGTATGGACTGCATTATACAAGATATTCGGCTGTACGCGAAGGATATAGTGATGCGAACTAGATATCTAGTGATAATTCAAAATCCACTAGTGACTATATGTTTACACTAGGTGGTGCAGCAGTTTCGTAGAAATTCTCGAAACAAACAGTGATCGCTAAATCCACGATGAAATCTGAATTACCGCACTGGACAAATGTGGGGAAGAGGCTGAATGATTATGCCATTTCCTTGAGGATATTCCAAGGTGGACAAAGTCTATGCCTCTAATCTACATACATTTAGATAGTCAATCCGTAATTTGTAGAGCACAGAGCAATATGTATAATGGTAAATCTAGACATATTCGTCGAAGACATAATACCATTTGAGAACTACTCTCTACTGGGGTTATCTCTGTAGACTATGTAAAGTCAAATGATAACTCTACTAGGGCTATCTCTGTAGACTATGTAAAGTCAAATGATAACATTGTGGATCCGCTAATCAAAGGATTAGGCAGAGAGTTGGTTGATAAATCATCGAGGGGAATGAGACTAAAGCCCATGAAACCTAACATTTTTTTTCTATCCTTTCTGCATGATCGTCCTTCTAGCCTTACCTTTTGTTTTGTCTTACTTTTAGACTACAGGTTTCTTAGTTCTTTTGGGCCAGGTTTGCTCATGCTTGTGTTTTTCTTGTTTTCGGCCTACATCGCACTTACCTCTGTAATGTTGTTGCCTTCGATCATTTCATGAGTTTTTGGAGTTGTTTGGGTGGTCTGTACTATTGATCGGTGGCAGGAATTTTGGTGGTTTCTCAGTTTTTTACTGCTCTATTTTCTATGCTCTATGTTGTCTTCTGTACCCTTTTTTGAATCTTAGTGTAGTTGCGCGATTTTATATCGCTAATGTTGGTTAATTTTTTGAAGTGCACTTGTGTATTTGCATCAAGTTGTGTTTGTTTGTTGCTTTCTTATGATTCGATCATTTTTTCTGTATATTTGTGTGCATATTATACATTTGGTTATATATTTATAAACATATTTAATCGGCTGGGACTCTATCGAGTCCTATCCATATCTTCAAAAAAAATATAAGTTCTAGTTGTTGTTACATATTCTGGTTACAAAATTCATTACAATAAAAACCTGACATTTTTTTTTATCCTCTCTGCATGATCGTCCTTCTGTACTCTTGTAATCGCTTGTCAATGCTCACTTCTAGGATTACTTATATAGCTACTTAGTTTACTAACTGTATAGGCTATGTCTGGTCCTGTACAAGTCATCAAGTACATTAGACTGCGTATGATTTTAGAGTATTCTACTTGAGAAATACTCTCACCTTCATTATGACATATCCGCTTTCAGTGACTTTGACATACACACATTTATCATATTCATTGATTTTGAAATCATTTGTCATCATGACATTATCAAATTTCTCATGACATGACATGGAAAACCTTAGGGTTGTTCCTTGTAGATTTATTCAAGATTGCGCAAGGCTACTACTACTGCTATTGCAAGTACCCCCTCCCCCTCCCCCCTGAGCGCGTGACAGAGAGTCTCTTGGCTTGCTATCTTACAATGCCAAGAAAAAGGTATATATACTGATATGGCTAAAAATAGGGTTAAATCGGGATCGTCCAAATCGGGCACGAATCTCAAAGCCTAGGGGTAAAATGGTAATTTCACCTACAAATGGGTCCGAAGCGGGTACCGGGTCTCCTTCTCAAAGATCCATTAACCCGCGAACGGATCCATCTCCAACTGGGTGTGGGTTCCAACCCGCAGTAAACCCGGTCTAGCAGGATAAAATCAAGGTCTCCGATTAATCCTAATTAACGGCCCTGATTCACATCTATCTTTTCACTGGAATTAGGGATTACATTCTTAATTTGATTACGGGGATTATATTCCTTATTAGGTCACAGGGATTACATTCCTAATCTGATCCCTAAGGTGACTATAAATACCCCCCATCCACCACCGTTATGAGGTAATCAATCTTTTGCCAATTTATGCTCTTTCATAATCATTCCTGATTACTGACTTGAGCGTCGGAGGGTGCGTCGCCGGGATCAACCCTGGTGTCTCGCACTTTTTGTAGGTGAACGACGGGAGTCAGCGGTCAAACTCCGGCGGGACAGGTTTCAGGTTTGCTATTCAGGTTTTCCAAGAATCCACAAATACTGTCTGTTTACCCCCACACCAGATTTAGCGGTAACAGATTGGTGCCGTCTATAGGAAACAAACGAATAGCAGCCCCTCCTCTTCCCATTGGTCAGATCTTCTCCAGCCATGCCTCCTAGGAAAGTAAGATCCAGAGGGTCCAACTGTGGACCCAACCCCGTTGATCAGCAACAGTAAGTCCCCATCCAACTCGCTTAGCAGCAGGGGCAACTTCCTCCTCAAGCTGAGGACCCTCTCCAAAAGGACCAGCCTTCTTTTCAAAATCAGCAACCTCCTAAGGATCCCCCCGGTCCTCAAAATGCCAGTGCAGGGGCCCCGCGTCCCAACCCGCAGAAACAACCTCTCCATCAGGATCGCGTCTCAATACACAATGCCTCTACGGATTCTATGGCCTCCCACAATTCCCGGGCTTCTGACCTTTGCAATACCATCCTCAATCGGCAGAAGGATGAGGATCTTCGTCGCTGTCTGGATGAAAAGCGGGCCCGAGAGGGAGCCTCCCGCCAACAACGTCCGGATGAGCGATCTCCTCACCGCTGAGACTACAGAAGGTCCCCTACCCGAAGAGGGCGAAGAGAGTCCCCCGAGCATCACAGGAGAAGACCCCATTCCTCTGCCGGTCGGCAACATCCGAGCAACGATGAGACACCTATCACTCGTGCCGAGTTCCAGCAATTCCAAGCAACGGTGTTGCAAGCTCTCAACCTACGACCCAACAACAATAATACCCAAAGGGTTCCTACTCCCCCACGGGTCCAAAGTCCTCACCGTCGGTCCATAACTCCTCCTCTGGCTTCTAACGACCAACAGCATATTCCTAGTCCTCGCCGCTCCCAGGGTTACCGTTGCCATAGTCCCCGCTCCCCTTCCTATGAAGATGAGTCCAGGGGCTCGTTTGACTACCGTCGGAGGGACGATGCTCTCTACCGCCGTCTCCACGAGATGGAGAGGCGCATCGGCCGAATAGACAAGAATGAGGAGTTAAGAGGAAGAACCATCCGCCCGAGCAAACCTCCCTTCTCCCGAACCATCATGGAGGCTCCTATCCCAAGCGGTTTCAAGCCCCCGCAGTTCGAAACTTACTCGGGGGAGTCAGACCCTATGGACCACATCGAAAGCTTTAAAACTCTCATGCTAATCCACCAAGCTTCCTATGCCTTGCTGTGCAAGACCTTCCCCGCCACTCTTAAGGGTTCGGCTCGGGAATGGTACTCCCGCCTTGCCCTGTCCTCCATATTCTCCTTCGAACAGTTTGAGACCCTCTTCATCACTTATTTTGTGAGTCGCAGATACACGAAAAAGACCAGCATTTCGTTACTCCAGCTCCGCCAGGAGAAGGGAGAGAAGTTGAGAGACTACGTGAGGAGGTTCACTGCAGAGGTATGATCCATCTCCTCCCTCGACCAGTCAATTGCGGCGGCCGCCTTCCAATCAAATGTCCTCAACTCTAACCTTCGCTCCTCCCTCGCCAAAAAGTCTCCTCATAATTTTGCCGACCTCCTTCTTAGGAGCGAGAAGTACATTCGAGCCAAAGAAGCCGAATATCTCCCGGGCTTCGGAGGGTCTACCTCCGGGACAAAAAGAAAAGCAACTGAAGAAGAAGGGGTCAAGAAGCTTCAGAAAGACAATGACGGTCAGCGCCGACCTCCCCCCAGTTTTGAAAAGTTCACTCCTCTTAACGCCAATATTTCCACAATTCTCATGGAAGTCGAGAAGAAGGGGGTGATACCTCATGCGCCAAAAATGAACACCCCTGGCAAGAAGAGGGACAAAGAGAAGTGGTGCTGCTATCACCGGGACCATGGCCACGACACCAATGATTGTCGGGCCCTGAAGAACGAGATAGAAGCCCTCATCCAGAGGGGGCAGCTGACCAAGTTCGTGAGAAAGGACCGAGCCGATCTTCCTCCCCCGCCTCGGGGGGCTAACAAGCGTCCTGAACGCGATGAAATACCCGAATTTGAAGAGGAGCTTGTCCTACACCTCATTCATAGGGGCCCAATGGGGGGCTCCTCCAACTCCTCTCGAAAGGCGTTTATAAGGGAAGTTAATTCGGTTCGCGCCACACCTCCTCCTAAAGGCCTCGGAGTACCCATCACATTCTCAGATGAAGACCTTGAGGGTGTCCGAACCCCCCATTGTGATGCGCTTGTCATCAACCTCCATATGACGAACTTTAAAGTGGAGAGGATCCTGGTGGACAATGGCACCTCCGTTAACATTCACTTTCTCGCCGCTTTCAAAGGCCTCAAACTATCCTGAGACAGACTTAAACCCGCAGACTACACACTCCATGGGTTCACGGGAGTGCCAGTGACTATTGAAGGGGTGATCACCCTCGACGTAACCGCTGGCAAAACTCCCACTACCCGAATGCGGAGTCGATGGATTTTATGGTGGTAGATGTCCCTGCAGCTTATAATGTCATTTTGGGTCGGCCCGACTTAGCTGCTCTCCAAGCCGTCCCTTCCGCCTATCACCTCAAGATGAAGTTCCCAACTCGGGGAGGAGTAGAGGAAGTAAGAGGCAGTCAGGAAACGGCCCGCAGATGCTACATGACCTCTACTATGGGTCCAGTCCTCTCCCTCGAAACTCTCGAAATCCCCCAAGATGTTTTCTGACCCATGTCCGAGCCTGTGGATGAGTTGGAGGAAGTGCTCTTCTCTGAGCAGGATCAGAGCCGCAAGTTCTTTATCGGCAAGTCCCTCCCATCTGCCCTAAGCTCGAACATAGTTCAATGTATCAGAAAGAACCACGACCTCTTTGCCTGGTCGGCCGCTGACATGCCTGGAATTTCCGAAGAGCTTCTAGTCCACCACCTCAGCGTTGCTCCGGGGTTCAAACCGGTCCAACAGAAGAGGCGCAAGTTTGCTCCCGAGTGCCAGCAAGCTATAAAAGAGGAGGTGGACAAGCTCTTGAAGGCTCGGTTCATACAGGAGGTCAATTATCCCGAATGGCTCTCGAATGTAGTGATGGTAAAGAAGTCCAATGGGACCTGGAAGATTTGTATCGACTTTACCGACCTCAACAAGGCATGCCCCAAAGATCCATTCCCTCTTCCAAGCATCGATACTTTGATTGACATCACTTCAGGCCATGAACTCCTCAGCTTCATGGATGCCTTCTCAGGCTACAATCAGATTCGTATGTTTTCCCCGGATATCCCAAAGACCTCCTTTGTAACCGATCAGGGCCTCTACTGCTACAGGATAATGCCCTTCGGTTTAAAGAATACAGGTGCAACTTATCAACGCCTCGTCAACAAGGCTTTTCAAGCACAAATCGGCCGAAATATGGAGGTGTATGTTGACGATATGCTTGTGAAAAGCATCCACGGGGCCGATCATATGGCCGATCTGCAAGAGGCATTCGACGTGCTCAGGAAGCACGATATGAGGCTCAATCCGAACAAATGTGCGTTCGGAGTCTCGTCGGGGAAATTTCTAGGCTTCATGGTTAGCCAAAGAGGAATCGAGGCCAACCCCGAGAAGATCAAAGCCATATTAGACATGGCTCCCCCGAAGAATGTTAAAGAGGTTCAGAAGCTAACGGGTCGCCTGGCAGCCATAGGGCGCTTCCTTTCCAAGTCAGGGGAGAAGTGTCTTCCTTTCTTCAAAGCTCTCAGGAGGGCTAAAGGCTTCGAGTGGGGTCAGCAACAACAAGACTCATTCGACCAGCTGAAGGCTTACCTAGTCAATCCTCCTCTCCTCAACAAACCTGTTCCCGAGGAAGCCCTCTACCTCTACTTAGCCGCCTCCGAGCAGACCCTCAGCACCGTCCTCGTAAGGGAAGAAGATAAGACTCAAAAGCCCATCTATTACGTGAGCAAGGTACTTCGGGATGCCGAGCTCCGCTAC
This sequence comes from Hemerocallis citrina, assembly GCA_017893485.1. Taxonomy (NCBI): domain Eukaryota; kingdom Viridiplantae; phylum Streptophyta; class Magnoliopsida; order Asparagales; family Asphodelaceae; genus Hemerocallis; species Hemerocallis citrina. The sequence continues at coordinate 211,335,831 of CM030363.1, forward strand.
CCGAGGATAGAGAAGATGGCATACGCCTTAGTCATGGCCGCAAGAAAGCTTCGCCCATATTTTCAGTCCCATTCGGTGGTCGTTCTTACCGACTAATGTGTCGGATTTTTATACAAATATTTGTACTCATTTACCTATTAAAATGACTTGTTTTTGCTGATATTGTCTATAATTCATTGTATTTCTATATGATTTCATTTAATTAATTATTTTTGAAGAAATAATATTTTTGATGCAAAAAGTAAAGAATTGTGGAAAAAATCAACAAACAGAGTAAAATAATAGATTTATCAATTTTTATTGTTTTGTTGACTTAAAAGTGTGACAAATAATTTGTAAAAGGATTTTTATACGCTAATATGATATATAGTTAGTTTAATTAATTTTAAACTAATTAAATTTATTTTATTTAAAAATCCTAATTTCAAGTATTATTTTGTGTATGCAGAAGCACGTGGTGGGCAGAAAAGGCAGAAAAGAAAGAAAGAGAAATAAATAAATTCAAATCAATTAAAGGAAGGAAATAAAGAAAGAGTGTGGACTTTTCTGCAAAAAAGTGAAAACCCTAACTCTATTCCCGTGCTCTATAAATGCAAGCCAAATAGGAGAGAGAAGAGTAGGAGGTGACGGCTGCTTTTTAGAAGAAAAATAAAAAAAATAAAAAAATAATAATAAAAGAGAGAGAGACAGCGAGAGCCTTGCGGTACAAATCAAAAAGGAAAAGAAAGAGGAGCAGCAGGCTTCAATCAGAGTGTGACCTGGCACTACTCTTCTCCTCTCTTCTTGCGTGCGCACAGAGCAACAAGACGCGGGACCCACGCGCTAACTTCGGATCTGACCTGGCGATTGCAGGCTGACAGGTGGGCCCCGGGTGCTGACGTGCCTTTTTTCCCCTCTGCCTTGACGTGCTGGCGCGGAATTTGAAGTCAGGAACAAAGCAATAGGGAGACAACTCGATCTGACTGGCACGGGTTTCGAGGTTGACAGGCGACAGCTCCTGCGATCTGACGTGGACTATACGAACCAGAGAAGCCATGAGACGAGGCACGGGTGTGACAGGCCTGAACGCTGGATGTGGCGACTCTGACTGGCATAGAGACAGAAGGGAGATAAAGACTTCGGTTTGCATTATTTCTATATTTATTTGTATCTCTTCTTCTCTAATTTTTACGATGCAATCTCAAACAAATATGAACTGAATTTATTGTTCTAGAAGCTAAGGTGTAGCCAAGTTTTGTAGAACACAAACTTTAATTCCTTATTATCACTCTATTTTTTCTGGTTGTGTTTTAATTTTTATTATTTATGCGTACAACATGGTGGATAGACATTTGTATGATTTCTCAAATCATAAAGAGACCGAACAGGTTATTTGTGATTAATAAAAATTAAGACCGTATATTGGAGGACGTGACCGTTAAGAAATCCAATTTCTCAATTAATAATTTGATGGATAGGCGAAGAGTTAGTTGAGAATAATTTTTAGACTACGTTGATAGAGTGGTTAATATCTTTAGGATTTTGGTCAACAATTGGGAAAGATAATATTTTTATTTATAAGGAATTATAATTTGTGTGTGTGATAAACGAGGTGAACTAAGAGCCCTAGAACAAATTTTACCCTTAATAAATTACAAGAGCTTCAAAGTTTCACAACCCTCTCCCTCTTCACCAATTTAGTTAGATTTAGTTAGATTAATTTAATTTAGTTATTTTATCCTTATAAAATTCGATCTTCCAATTAGTGATTAATCTAGTGATATCGGTACTCAGTAAAATATCTAGCCCCTGTGGGTTCGACACTCTACTCATCTATCTATATTACTTGTGCGATTTTGTACACTTGCAAATATCAACATCAAGTTTTTGGCGCCGTTGCCGGGGACTAGCTATTCTTCTATTTATATTGAAAATTGCTAGATTATTGCTAATTTGGATTTTTTTTTGTAATTATTTTTATTTTATTATCATTTTACATTTTTATTTTCCTTTGACTAACTCTAACTTTTACTTTTTTATTTTTTTTTCTTTTAGTTTTTTTTAGTTTTTCTATTTTTTTTCTTTTTCGATACTGATATTTCAAGACATACACGTACATTATCATGGAGAACGATGAGAACAGGCCTTTGAGAGACTATGCTATGCCCTCAATTTATGAATCAAGCATAAAGAAGCCGATTATTGAAGCTAACGATTTTGAAATTAAACCGGCGATGATTCTAATGATTCAACAGACTGTTCAATTTTGGGGACTACCACACGAGGATCCATACGCTCACATTGCAGATTTTTTAGAAATTTGTGACACTTTCAAGCACAACGGTGTATCAGACGATGCAATTAGACTGAGAATCTTTTCTTTTTCCCTACGAGATAAGGCGAAGGCTTGGCTACATTATCTACCACCCGGTAGTATTACTACTTGGGAGGGACTTGCACAAAAATTTCTAACCAAGTATTTTCTTCCAGCAAAGACAGCAAAGCTAAGAAAAGATATTTGCACATTTACTTAATTTGAGACTGAGTCTTTGTATGATGCATGGGAAAGGTATAAAGAGTTATTGAGAAAGTGTCCTAATCATGAACTACCGAAATGGCTGCAAATGCAAACATTTTATAATGGTTTGGGATTACACATAGATCTATGGTTGACGCAGCAGCTGGTGGTGCACTGATGAGCAAAACTTACCATGCAGCCTATGATCTTTTAGAGGAGATGACATCAAATCATTATCAGTGGTCTTCAGAGAGAACGATGCCAAGAACAGTGGCTGGAGTTTTTGAACTTGATCATTTTTCTACTTTAAATGCAAAAAATGATATTTTTTCTAAACAAGTAGAAAATATGAATTTCAATGCTATTCATTCTAATATGATTTGTGATCTTTGTGCAGGAAATCATTCAAGTTCAGATTGTCAAGTGGGGAACCATTTTGCTCCATCAAATGCCGAACATGAAAATTTTGTGTCAAACGTTCAAATGCAAAACAATCATTATGCAAACACATACAATCAAGAATGGAAAACACCCCCAATTATCCATGGAATTACAATCAAGGAGCAGTTATACCACCTCAAATTTTTCCACAGCAAGAAAAGAAGCCGACGCTTGAAGATATGTTTGAGCACTACATGCAAAGAGCAGAAGAATACATACAAAAGACAGATTTGGCTATCCAAAATGTTGCAAATTCAACTTCGGCTTCCATCCAAAATCTTGAGGTACAAATTAGTCAAATTTCAAATATTCTTAATGAAAAAACTGCAGGAACATTACCAAGCAACACAGTTGTCAACCCCATGGAAGATTTCAAGGCTATAACACTAGGAAGTGGGAGGACAATTGAACAACCACAAGAAGAAAATGGTGAACAGAATGTGGTTGAAAGGCAAAGTGAGATTGAACAAAGTGTGGAGGAACAAATTCAGCATGAGCAAGTAATGTATGACATTTTTAATTCCATAAATATTCCTCCCGAAGAACAGTCATCTATTCAAGTAAGTGAAACTCATTTAATTGTGGGCGGGAAACGTAAGGCAAAATTTGAAAAATCATCAATCGAAGTATGTCCAACAAATTCAACAAATTTTGAACCTGAAAAAGAAAATATTTTTGAACATGTTATGTACATGGATGCTGAACCTTCTATTTATTCATTTTTTCAGCATAAATTCAAAGAGGTGAGGGAATCAAAGACTTCATCATCTAAAAGGAAACGCCTCAAATTGGAACTTGAACCTAATCCACATCTGAAGAGAAAAATTAGAAAGGATGTGTTAATGTTGTTGGATCTTGGCGTTACATAACCATCTCACCCCCATGTCTGGCTGAAGACTTAAAACTTAGCGCTTCTTGGGAGACAACCCATGTTTTCTTTTATTGCACTTAGTTTTGATTTATCTTTTAGTTTATTTTATTTTGATTTTTGATTTTATCTTTTAGGATTGCACAAATTTTGAAAGTCGCCAGACGGAGCTGTTTTGAACACCTGCATTGATGGCTGTTTTTGAGCAGTATAAAGTCAGAATCTGGAAAAGTGATTCAAAGAGAAGTTGTAGACAATTGTCTTAGCTTTCCAGAAAAAAAAAATCATCCCATTTTGACATCTACAGCTCCAGATATCGCCAAAATACTGAACACTGCGTGTGCAGAAATTTAAAGACGAATCAGGGGAGATATTCTAAACTTTTTGCATTCTTTTTGTTTTTCTTTTTCTTTTCCATTGAGGACAATGTGATATTCAAGTTTGGGGGGAAGGTTTACAAAATTCATTTTTATTTTTATTATTTTTGAAAGGAAAAACAAAACAAAATGATTATAATTAGGCTTACCTTTACACTTTTGAGTTCTTTATTGTGATAAGCATTGAAACAATTTTTTTGGGATAAACAATTTTTTTTATAAAGCAATATTAAGCATACTTATTTACTTCAGGATTATTGAGTTTCAAAATTCCTTACAAAATTGTGTGGGTCATGCTATTATACATTAAAGACAAATGTGATGCTTTTTCTTGTGATTATCCCCTTTAATCTAGTCCTAAACAGAGTTTAAGTAAATAGAGTAATAATGAAAGAAAAAAAAATGTTTATGAATAAAGTCAATCTACTCCAATGTTTTGAGTTGCTTAGTAACTAGGGGTATTCATCACAAATGTTTACTTTTACGTAAAACGGCAACTTGAAATATGAGTATGCAAAGCACTTTAAATTTGTGACTTGTTGAGTAACCGGGTGAATTCATCACAAATGTTTTGCATTCGCGTCAAAAGGCAAGTGACAACTTAAAGAAGGGACTAACAAAAATAAAAAAGAAAAACCTCTAGTTTGCTACTCGGTTTGTAGTAGAGAGAAGGGATAATCACAGATTGAGTTGTTGCATAATATAATTACATTAATTGCATGACAAATGCGATTGGGGTAGGAGTTGTGAATAAATAATTGCACTGGAGAAAGTGGGTATGCTTAGGTTGACTTTATTTGCAATTGTTTATATTTTTAATTGAAGACAAATGTGATGCTTAGGTTGACTTTATTTGCAATTGTGTGGGTCATGCTATTATACATTAAAGACAAATGTTATGTTTTTTCTTGTGATTATTCCCTTTGATCTAGTCCTAAACAGAGTTTAAGTAAATAGAGTAATAATGAAAGAAAAAAAAAAGTTTATGAATAAAGTCAATCTACTCCAATGTTTTGAGTTGCTTAGTAACTAGGGGTATTCATCACAAATGTTTACTTTTACGTAAAACGACAACTTGAAATATGAGTATGCAAAGCACTTTAAATTTGTGACTTGTTGAGTAACCGGGTGAATTCATCACAAATGTTTTGCATTCGCGTCAAAAGGCAAGTGACAACTTAAAGAAGGGACTAACAAAAATAAAAAAGAAAAACCTCTAGTTTGCTACTCGGTTTGTAGTAGAGAGAAGGGATAATCACAGATTGAGTTGTTGCATAATATAATTACATTAATTGCATGACAAATGCGATTGGGGTAGGAGTTGTGAATAAATAACTGCACTGGAGAAAGTGGGTATGCTTAGGTTGACTTTATTTGCAATGGTTTATATTTTTAATTGAAATTTTGATGCTTGCATGATAAGATCTCTGGGTGTAATGGGTTGAGTCCATTATTATTATTCCCTTGTTCATGTTTCTACTTTTTGCTCGAGGACAAGCAAAATCTTAAGTTTGGGGGTATTTGATGTGTCGGATTTTTATACAAATATTTGTACTCATTTACCTATTAAAATGACTTGTTTTCGCTGATATTGTCTATAATTCACCTTATTTCTATATGATTTCATTTAATTAATTATTTTTGAAGAAATAATATTTTTGATGCAAAAAGTAAAGAATTGTGGAAAAAAATCAACAAACAGAGTAAAATAATAGATTTATCAATTTTTATTGTTTTGTTGACTTAAAAGTGCGACAAATAATTTGTAAAAGGATTTTTATACGCTAATATGATATATAGTTAGTTTAATTAATTTTAAACTAATTAAATTTATTTTATTTAAAAATCCTAATTTCAGGTATTATTTTGTGTATGCAGAAGCACATGGTGGGCAGAAAAGGCAGAAAAGAAAGAAAGAGAAATAAATAAATTCAGATCAATTAAAGGAAGGAAATAAAGAAAGAGTGTGGACTTTTCTGCAAAAAAGTGAAAACCCTAACTCTATTCCCGTGCTCTATAAATGCAAGCCAAACAGGAGAGAGAAGAGTAGGAGGTGACGGCTGCTTTTTAGAAGAAAAATAAAAAAAATAAAAAAATAATAATAAAAGAGAGAGAGACAGCGAGAGCCTTGCGGTACAAATCAAAAAGGAAAAGAAAGAGGAGTAGCAGGCTTCAATCAGAGTGTGACCTGGCACTACTATTCTCCTCTCTTCTTGCGTGCGCACAGAGCAACAAGACGTGGGACCCACGCGCTAACTTCGGATCTGACCTGGCGATTGCAGGTTGACAGGTGGGCCCCGGGTGCTGACGTGCCTTTTTTCCCCTTTGCCTTGACGTGCTGGCGCGGAATTTGAAGTCAGGAACGAAGCAACAGGGAGACAACTCGATCTGACTGGCACGAGTTTCGAGGTTGACAGGCGACAACTCCTGCGATCTGACGTGGACTATACGAACCAGAGAAGCCATGAGACGAGGCACGGGTGTGACAGGCCTGAACGCTGGATGTGGCGACTCTGACTGGCATAGAGACAGAAGGGAGATAAAGACTTCGGTTTGCATTATTTCTATATTTATTTGTATCTCTTCTTCTCTAATTTTTACGATGCAATCTCAAACAAATATGAACTGAATTTATTGTTCTAGAGGCTAAGGTGTAGCCAAGTTTTGTAGAACACAAATTTTAATTCCTTATTATCACTCTATTTTTCCTAGTTGTGTTTTAATTTTTATTATTTATGCGTACAACATGGTGGATAGACATTTGTATGATTTCTCAAATCATATAGAGACCGAACAGGTTATTTGTGATTAATAAAAATTAAGACCGTATATTGGAGGACGTGACCGTTAAGAAATCCAATTTCTCAATTAATAATTTGATGGATAGGCGAAGAGTTAGTTGAGAATAATTTTTAGACTACGTTGATAGAGTGGTTAATATCTTTAGGATTTTGGTCGACAATTGGGAAAGATAATATTTTTATTTATAAGGAATTATAATTTGTGTGTGTGATAAACGAGGTGAACCAAGAGCCCTAGAACAAATTTTACCCTTAATAAATTACAAGAGCTTCAAAGTTTCACAGCCCTCTCCCTCTTCACCAATTTAGTTAGATTTAGTTAGATTAATTTAATTTAGTTATTTTATCCTTATAAAATTCGATCTTCCAACTAGTGATTAATCTAGTGATATCGGTACTCAGTAAAATATCTAGTCCCTATAGGTTCGACCCTCTACTCATCTATCTATATTACTTGTGCGATTTTGTACACTTGCAAATATCAACATCACCGACCAACCACTAAAGCAAGTACTCCACAAGCCGGAGACCTCCGGTTGCCTCATGAAGTGGTCTATTGAACTGAGCCAACACGACATATCGTACCAGCCTCGGACCGCAATCAAGGCTCAGGCCTTAACTGAATTCATCGTCGAGAATACCATCCCCGAGGTCAGCCAAGCAATGAAGGGACTGCCTGTCTGGTCGGTCTACGTAGATGGATCCTCTTGTAACGAGGGAAGCGGAGCCGGGGTCATTCTGGCCAGCCCAGATGATTTCGTCCTCCAATACTCCCTCCGCATCAACTTCAAGGCCTCTAACAATGAAGCAGAATATGAAGCACTCATAGCCGGCCTCGGAATGGCTCGCAATGCAGGGGCGCAGTGCCTCCGGATCTTTAGCGACTCTCAGTTGGTCGTAAATCAGGTCCTAGGCGAGTACGAGGCACGAGATGACCGAATGGCTAAGTACCTAGCCAAGGTCAGGAATCTCATGGCCCTATTTGAAGAAGCTCTCATCCAGCGAATCCCCTGACAAGAGAATTCCCAAGCCGATGCCTTCTCCAAGCTAGCCTCCTCCTCCCTCCAAGGTCTCGAGCAAACCATCTTGATCGCGGTGCTCCTGAAGCCAAGTATAGAAGATAAAACTTCCGACTCGATGGAGTCGCTACCTGTCCTGCTTCAAGATAATTGGATGAAACCCCTGGTAGAATTCCTATGGTATGGGCTCCTCCCCGAAGATCCTAAAGAAGCTCGCCGAGTGAGAACCCGAGCAGAGCGGTACACGCTTATCGAAGGCATCCTATACAAGCGCTCCTTCACACAAGTAGACGACATGCCTTATTTGAGATGCCTCTCCCCGGAACAAGCCGATTACGCCCTGCAAGAGCTCTATGAAGGCATTGGCGAGGCACATTCAGGGTCCAGATCCCTAGCCCGGAAGGTGTTGAATTATGGATATTTCTGGCCCACTCTCCTACAAGACGCCGAACTGCACGGCAATGCAACTCTTGTCAGAAGTACTCCAACGTCCGTCGCCTCTCACAAGCTCGACTCACCTCCCTATCAAGTCCTATCCCTTTCGCAATGTGGGGGATGGATTTACTAGGGCCATTCCCACCAGCTCCCGGCCAGCTCAAATTCTTAGTCGTGGCAATCGACTACTTCTCGAAGTGGATAGAGGCCGAGCCCTTGGCCACAATCATTGAGAACAAAGTACTTCAGTTCTTTTGGAAGAACGTTATTTGCTGATTCGGTGTCCCTCGAGTCCTCATAACAGACAACGGAACCCAATTTACCGGGGCTGCCTTCCGTGCTCTATGTGAAGACCTCGCCATCCAACAACGTTTCTCCTCCGTCTCCCATCCACAGTCTAATGGTCAAGTGGAGAATGCTAACCGACAGATCCTCTCCGGTATTAAGAAGAGGCTGGATAAGTGCTCTAAAGGCTTATGGGTCGATCAGCTCCCTAACGTGCTGTGGAACTACCGCACCACGAAACGGACCCCCACAGGAGAGTCGCCATTCAACCTCACGTATGGGTCTGAGGCTGTGATCCCATTGGAAGTCGGCATACCTTCTCCTCGCCTTGTTGCCTACGAAGAAGAACAGAATGTAAGAGAACTTCGGACAAACTTAGACTTGATCGACGAGCTACGAGAAAGAGCGTCAATCTGCCAACAGAGCTATCAGAGGAGGATCGAGTTAGCATACAATAAGAGAGTCCGTCCCACCGACCTCAAAGAAGGGGACTTGGTCCTCAGAAAGTTAGCAATCTCTTTTCCTAGTCAGAAGAGTAAACTAGCTCCAAATTGGGAGGGACCCTACAAGATCACCAAAGTGGTTCGGCCCGGGACATATCGTCTAGAAGACCTCGAAGGCAGAGAGATCCCCAGGACTTGGAATGCCGACCATCTTTTGAAATACCAAGAGAGCGCTTTAACGCCTCTCTAAGTATCCTGTGATGTCGAACCGTTCCTCTCCTTTTACTTGTATTTTTTCCTTTATTTCTCATATGTAATAACGGCTCACAATTTAGAAGCAGCCAACTATTAGTTGTCAATAAAGAACGTTTTTTTCATATTTTACTTGTAAAATTGCTTGTATCTCTTTGCTTTTACTCTTCACCCTAACGACGAGTTCAGAGTCCAACACTTGGCTCGACTCTGCTTCGCAAGCTCGCTCTTAAGCGAGCTAGAAGTGGTTCGCCATTCGGAATTGCTCCTAACACCGTTGAACAACTCTAACGACGAGTTTGGAGTCCAACACTTAGCTCGACTCTGCTTCGCAAGCTCGCTCTTAAGCGAGCTAGAAGTGGTTCGCCATTCGGAATTGCTTCCACAACTGTTGAATAACTCTAATGACGAGATTCGGAGTCCAACACTTGGCTCGACTCTGCTTTGCAAGCTCGCTCTTAAGCGAGCTAGAAGTGGTTCGCCATTCAGGATTGCTCCCACAACCGTTGAAACAAACTCTAATGATGAGTTCGGTGTCCAACACTTGGCTCGACTCTGCTTCGTAAGCTCGCTCTTAAGCGAGCTAGAAGTGGTTCTCCATTCGGAATTGCTCCCACAACCGTTGAATAACTCTAACGACGAGTTCGGAGTCCAACACTTGGCTCGAATCGGCCTCCTTAAGCACTCCGAGTTACCGAGCCGAGTGGACGAGGTACCGACCTCCACATATGGAGAAAAATGCCGCCGAACCAGTTTCACCATCGGATTATCTCAAAACTCGTACTAGAACATGATGCACGGCTCAGATCGCGTCACATCTCCACAAAATGATAAGATAACGTTTTCTTGGAATCTGAGCCTCTTGTCTCGTGATTCGCACCATGCTCATGATCCACCGCCAGATTAAGCCACGTAGCTCGGCCATAAATCTGAGCTACTTAACTGTCGAGGAGCAAAAAGACTTCGGCACACCCCAAGCAAAAGCGAAAATTCTACAGCTAGAACGAATAAAAGAGACTAACTTTTGGTTCTTATCGTTCGTTTCAAAAGTAAAGTAACTACGGCACAACAGCTAGCAGACGAACTCCAATTTTATTAAAACAACTTAATAATTTTACAAGGCAAGGTTACTAGAAAAAGGCGCTACAAAAACTCGAGAGCCCAGTACAACCTAGAGCCCAGTACAACTTAGAGCCCAGTACAACTTTTTCAACGCCTCTTCGGAACGGGGACATTCCGATTCAGAGACACTCGGGGTCGGCGTTGCTTAACCTCCGAGCTCGTCTCTAGGCCGACGAACCGAGATGCCTCTTCGCCACTAAATCTAACGGTGGTTCCGACTGAGGCTCCGCTCGAGGAAACTGCTACGCCACTTTGAGCATCGGCCGCGGTCCGACCAGTGACGGGAGGACGAGTCGCGAGCTCGTAGAAAGAGATCCCTCGCTCGCACTCTTTGCGGGTACATGAGGTGCTGCAGACGTTAATCCTCACGGGCTGAGGCTTAAGACGAGCCACCTCCTCCTCGAGCTCGACAATCTTATCTTTCAAAGTGTCATCCTTCACCGATATCTTGAGCCGAGGGAGTTTTGCTGAGCCTGGATACTCAGCACTATCAGATATGATGTGACGCAAATTGGTCACCTCGATGCTCTTGTCGACTGTAACTCTTTGCAACTGCTCGACCTTCGTTGCGAGCTCGTCTCGCTTGGCCAGCACCGAGGCCAACTCTTCTTCCTTAGCCGAGAGTTCTTCCTCGGCTATCCACAAGTGATGCACTTCGGCCAGTAACTCGCTGTTCTTCTTCTCCACATTGAACAGCACTCTCCGGATCAGCTCGATCTCGCCCTCGAGATGAGCTTCGCGAGACCGCTTGAACAGTTCCGCATGACGCCGAGCTGCTGCGGTGTCTGAATCAAGTTCGACGATCTGAAAGACGAGGGCATCACATTGAAAGACTATATCCGAGCTAGACACTTAGACAAATTCAAAACAAAATTTTCGAGAAGAAGCCTTTTCATTCACATCAAAAAAGTGGTGGCCAGTCCGCTATAAGGCTTACACAAAGGGAAAAATTACAAAAACAAAAGAATCAGGGATCCACCTGGGGCGGTAGCTCAGATACCGGCACCTCGCCAGATGGCCCTTCGCCCCTCGTCACCTCGGTTTGAGGATCGACCGATGCGGTCTTGGGGTCGGCTGGCACCTCCCCATCCCAAGGTTCATTCTCCTCTTCCCAATCGTCATCTTCTTCAACTTCTTCGCCTTCGCTGCCAGGCCACAACCGGTACCCAATTCTCTAAAAGCCGGGGACCCGAGCCTGGACATGGTCGAGCACCCTGGCGTAGGACTTCTCCATATTTGAAGCCATGTACTTCTTCGCCTCGGCTTCGACTTCCGCCCTTATCATTGCCGCCGCAGCGTCCTTCTCTGCCTTCGCTGCCACCAGGACCTTCGCCGATTCTGCCAACTCCTTGGCAGCCTTAGCAACTTTGGCAACCTCCGCGGCGAGCTGCTCCTTCGCTCGCTCCAAGTCTGCCTCGAGGTCGGCGACTCGAACCGCCAAGCCATCCGAGCGATGTTGCTCCGCCTCGAGTTGCCTAACTACCCTCGCCTTCTCCGCCCTGTCCTTGTCACAGGCAGCCTTCAGTTCCCTCTCCTGGTCGGTGAACTCTTGAATAAGATGGTCGAAGTGACAGGTGGCCTGTGGCAAGGAGTTAGAGCCGAGCTGTGAACTTAGGCAAAATTCTTAAAAAGGGAAAAATCAAGACTTACAGACATAAGCGACCGGGCAACCTCGTAGGTGTCGTCGTCGGTCGTCCCCGCCTTCAGAGCAGCTCGGTCCTTAGGGGTCGCGAGATGCTTCATGGCCTGCATACACATCTACAAGTCGCCGAGGAAGCTGTCATGGTTCGTCACCCGCCAGTCGGGGACGAACAGCTTCTTGTGCTACTTGGTCAGAATCTCCTCGGCCTGAGTCGTCAGAGGCGGGGCCTCGAGCGACAGCACCGCCGAGACAGAGAAGGTCTCACCGGCCATGGCAGACGAAGCAGGAGCCGAGGGGTCGGCGGGAACAACCACCACCAACGTGTCAGCTTGAGTAGCGGGGGTAGGGTCGGCGACTACCAAGGGAGCCTTGGTAGGGCGGCCGGACGAAGGACCCGTGCCCGTCCTTTTCCTCTTCCTACCGTCGGCAATCTTGCCTCGCTCATTCATCATCCCCATGAAATCCATCTTTGGCGCTTCTGTTCCAAACAACCAAACAAACAACATGTTAGAAAAACGAACAAGAAACTTAAAGAAAAAAAAAACTGTGACACGATGTTAGGGGCATACTCGGGTCGATAGGACTAAGGCCCAACCCGTGTAGCACCTCCTCGGTCATTTCTCTCCAGCTCAACATTGGGAGAGCAATGAGCTTCGCCGCCACCTCCTCCTCGGCCGCAGTCAGCACCGGGTCGACCCTTGCAAACTTCGGCACCTTTACCTTCCACCGTTTCGGAAAGTCCAGCATCGAAGGCCCCTTCAACAGAAAAAACTTCTCCTTCCAACCTTTTATCGAATTCGGATTCTCTATGAGCCTAACGCCTTTCCGAGGTGACAGGTAGTAGCGAGGCTCGGCCTTATTCATCCGGTGGATTCGATACAGGCTTCGGAGGATCACCATGTCAGGCTCGACCTTGGCGATGTGGCACTGCAGCAAGAAGGCGAGCACGTGGCACCAGGAGTTCGGCATAAACTGGGTCGGTGCCAGGCAATACCACTGGAGTACCCTTAACACGAAGGGATGCAGAGGGAAGCTGTAATACCCCGTATTGGCAGCGAACAGTTGACTGGTCCATTAAGTAGTCGACTGTACTGCATAGTTGGGCCGGATTGGTTGGGCCAGATTTGAGAAGGATTTGAGAAATTTAGTCCCACATGGGAGGTGCACAAAAACTAATTTGAGTATAAATATAATTAGCCAATGATCAAGAGTCACCTAATTGGTTAACCACCTTTTGAGAGGCAGCTTGTGGTGGGCAGTTGTACTACATAGTATCTAATTTGTCTTCAAAAAAATATAAAAATTGTCTGAGTATTGGGGTGGGGCATTACAGATTTGGTATCAGAGCATGCTTCAATAGCAATAATAGACATAGTATGAAAACCAACCTAGGTATGGACACTAGAGAGTGAGTACCTAGGTGTGGAAATCAGAGTGTGAGTATCACATAGAGTTAGAACATGATATTTGGTTTGGGGTATGGTTATGGTTTTGCCATAGGGTATGGTTGTGAATGCGAAATGTGTGTGATGCTCTAACTTTACCCTCGTTTTGCAGTATTCAGTAGAATGACAGGACCCAGAACCAGGAATGGTGGTAACAATGAGGATGGATCTAGAAGTTCTCGAGGAACTGGAATTGATCTCGAGGCCGAATTTGCCATGGTGTATCAGATTCTGAATGCGCTGATAGCAGCTAATTTGGCGCAGACTCGGAACCATAGGATTGGACCAGTGTTTATCAACGCTGATCCTAACAATCAGGTCGAGTCTTTCAAGAGGAGGAGGCCAGCATCAGATCAGAGTGGGAAGGAGTTTCCAGCGAAGCAAGTCAGGTTCAGTGGACCGGTGCAGAAGGCACCTGCAACTAAGGAAGTGACTTGTTATTACTACAAGGAGGCAGGTCATTACAGGTCAGCGTGTCCGAAGTTGGCGAAGCAGACTTGTTATCGTTGTGGTCATGAGGGGCATATTCGATCAAACTGTTCGCATATGAAGATAGATGGTGCAGAGAAAGACAAGGATCAGGGGCGAGAGTCCACATTGACTGAGGAGGATGCGGGTAACTCAGGAATGTGATCAGTGTGCGGGAATTTAGAAATTCATTCTTTTGTAAATTTTTGGGAATAATTGAAGATTGAGTATCTTTCTTCATGTAACAAGATTTATTTGGAATAAGGGAATAAAAACAAAGTTTTAGTTGATACTGTTTTCTTGCATACATTTGTGTCGCCCAAATTCTTGTTAGTCTTAGAAGTGGAGCTTAAGGTGTTTCCAAGCAAGGTCTTGAGGTGGCTATCCTTAGTCATGTCCTTTCTAAGGAGGGAGTGGCCACTGATTCTCAGAAGGATGAAGTAGATGTGGAAGGTCAGAGTTGGATGCGGGAGTTCAGTAGTTGTTGCAGCATGGCTTCCGATGGCAAGTTATCAGAGTTGCGCAGCGGAAGTTTGTTTTTCTGAATTCTTTGCATGATTGTGTTTCTTCTGAATGTTTGTATTTCATTGGTTGGAATGCATTCTTTCGTGTGATTGTATTTCTTTAAATTATGTTTCTATTCATAAGTTTTCATTCCTTGTTGATGTGTTTGTTTGGACCCCATTAGCAGTAGTTCTGAGGACAGAACTCTTCTAAGGAGGGAGTGATGTAGTACCCCGTATTTTCAAATATTATTTTAAATATTTGAAAATGAATTAAAATGATTTTCTAGAGATTTAATAAATATTTTCTAAAGATTTATCTTTTTACACGTGCGAAACACGTGCAAATATTTATGGTGTAAATAACCAATTTTATATTTTTAGTAAATTCTCCTACTTATAATGGAGTATATTCTAAATTTTGGGATTTTTCTGAGTAGAGAAACTATTTTTATAAATATCTCGAAAGAGAGGGGCTTTTATGTAAAAAGCCGTTTGGATCTTAAATAAATTATAAAAATTCATTTTTACTGATATTTTGGTTCTCCATGGTTATCATTTGAATTTAAATATATTTGGATTTTATTTAAAGTCGATTTGGTGAAGATTTAAACAAAAAGGGTGTTTTTGCAAATATGGAATTCATGTAGAATTTTGTACAAATATTTTTCTGGAAAGTAAAAGTCAAATATTTTGACTGTAAAATATAATATGTATTATTAGATATTATTTCTGATTTTTCTGGATTTTTATGAATATTTTATGATATGTTTGCAAATATTACAAAAGGGAGGGCTTTTGTGCAAAATCACCACCCTGAGTGGTATATCCGGATGTTTCTTATTTACTGGGCTGTGCTGGATTGCTGGACAACTCAGTGATAAGAAGATTTGATTTGATTTTGATTTAGTTAACCTATTTTAACTAAGAAAAGGTTATATATGTAAAGTTATATTTTGGAAGGACTATTTTGCAAATGTATCTCTAAAACCCTAAATCCTTATTTTCGGCCTGTATAAAAGAGGGTGTGCAGCCGTCATTCGCTGCACAACACAAGTTTTATTATATCTTTTATTTTCTTGGTGATTGAAGAGGAGGATTTTGGATCTCACAAAAGAGGGGCTTTCTTGTTGGATCTCTTTATTCCTAAGGTGAGTGACATTGTTTTGTTTATTTTGTTTGTGTATGTTGTAGATTAGTAGATATAATTGTTTGGTTGTTTTGTTTGTTTCCCTTTGATTTGTGTACGTCATATGGGAACAATATGAATGTTTAGATTGATTGGATGTTGAATATGTATATGTACGGATGGATGAAAAATTGGATCTCCGAGAAGAACTCTAGATATCTGCATATGAATGATGTTAGATCTGTTGAGAGTCTAATATAAATTATCAGTAGGCTAAAAATATTGGATTTTCGTTGCAGACAGTCGACTGGTGACTCGAAGCAGTCGACTGCTACTGCTTAGATCATATTTTCTTAAAATGTTGGATTAATGTTGATTTGATTGAGTTTGATAGATGTCATGCATTAATTAGATTAGAGATGAGATTTTTGGACTATTGGTAAGTTGGATAAAAACAATTTGACCATGTTGAGGATAAATTGGTTTTGTTCATGGATCAACTATAGAGAATAGTTGAGATTTAGTTGAGGAATGTTGTGAACGATTAATGGTCTAGAGGACAAGGTTTTGAGGATTTGAGTTATGAGAATTTAAATTGGGGAATTGTGATTTTTGTAAAAGATGTTATTTGAACTTGGATTTCTCAAATGATAAGTTTAGATCTAATTATTTTGGTATTAATAAGATTTGAAAAATAAAAGAAAGTTATTTCGATACACGACTGATTCCTAAAAACCCTAGTTTTGACATATGCACAACCAAAACTATGCAGTCTGTAGGCCGACAGTCGACTGGAATGACCTTTCAGTCGACTGGTACGACCCGGCTGCTATGATCTTTAGTTTCCTTGAAAATCCGTTCTGGACAGTCGACTTAGACCCTTTTCAGTCGACTGGCACACTTAGAATATTTTCTTAAAGATTTCTGGAGTTTCTCTCTGGTAAGTCGACTTATGACTTTTTAAGTCGACTTATATCCTCTGGTAAGTCGACTTATGACTTTTATAAGTCAACTTATATCCTCTGGTAAGTCGACTTATGACTTTTATAAGTTAACTTATATTCTCTGGTAAGTCGACTTATGACTTTTATAAGTCAATTTATATTCTCTGGTAAGTCGACTTATGGCTTTTATAAGTCAACTTATATTCTCTGGTAAGTCGACTTATGGCTTTTATAAGTCAACTTATATTCTCTGGTAAGTCGACTTATGATTTTTATAAGTCAACTTATAACACTTAGCTTATTTTCTTAAAATCATGGAACATTCTTTCTGGGCAGTCGACTTATGCTTTCTACAGTCGACTGGTACTGATGTATTTTTATATTTATGAAGGTTCTTTCAAATAATTTATTCTCTAAATGTTCTAAGCTATAACTTCTTATTTTATACCCTATCAACTTATTATTTTATACCCTATCTTCTATAAAACATATGTTTTCAAGATACTTCATCGTTAGATTGGATGTTGGAATTTATAGAAATTTGGGTTTTTGTTGAGTGGAGAGATTTCTCCTTTGATCGTTTGACGATGGAATAGTGAGTTATGGTCATATTAGGGTCTCTAGGAGTTGAGTGGGAGTCCTGCGGATCGGCGTTGAGATTTATTGAGTTAGGCCTGAGGGGTCTTGGTTTAGTTGTTGTTGAAGTCCGGTAGGATACACTAACTCTAGAGATAAGGATTTTTGGAGTATTTGATAATTATCGACGTAAGCATAGACTCATGATTTGTTAGTCCAACTAGAGGGTATTTAGATGTTCGCGTGTTGAGGGTCTACGGGCCTATTCACGGAGCATGCAGGGTGCATTTGCGTGTTGAGGGTCGGCAAACCTATTCACGGAATGTATCGGGTGTATCTGCACGTTGAGGGTCTTGAAGGCCTATTCGTGGGGTACATAGTATTTAGATGTTCACGTGTTGAGGGTCTACGGGCCTATTCACGAAGCAATCAGGGTGCATTTGCGTGTTGAGGGTCGGCAGACCTATTCACGGAATGTATCGGGTGTATCTGCACGTTGAGGGTCTTGAAGGCCTATTCGTGGGGTACATAGTATTTAGATGTTCGCGTGTTGAGGGTCTACGGGCCTATTCATGGAGCATACAGGGTGCATTTGCGTGTTGAGGGTCGGCAGACCTATTCACGGAATGTATCGGGTGTATCTGCACGTTGAGGATCTTGAAGGCCTATTCGTGGGGTACATAGTATTTAGATGTTCGCATGTTGAGGGTCTACGGGCCTATTCACGGAGCATGCAGGGTGCATTTGCGTGTTGAGGGTCGGCAGACCTATTCACGGAATGTATCGGGTGTATCTGCACGTTGAGGGTCTGGCAAGCCTATTTGTGAGGTACACGGCAGGGAGATGATTCTCCGGTTGTTGTTATTGAGCTATCTTACTTGATGCTTGCGCGTCAAGGGCTGTGACGCCTATTCGAGGAGTATTCTGAATCTTGTTTCACATCACCGTAGTAGGATTAGTTGCATAACGAGGGATTATCCCTAAGTCGTAGAGATCGTTAAGGGCTTGCACCGGACCTATGTAGAATGGGATGCATAGACTCCGACAAGTATGCATTAGAGAGTCAGCATGTAGAATTGTGTTTTCTTGACTTGATTTTATGCTTGTGTTTCCAGTTTTCCTACACTTGACACTTAGTCTAGCTTCACTTGTTGTTTTCATTCCATAATGTTTTCATGCTTTACATCTTTGTTATTTCTCATTCATTTATCTTTGTTGTTAATACATGCTGTTGATGACTTTATGTTTTATGATTTAATTATGTTGCTTTGTTTTTATGTCACTCACACCATTTATGGCTGACCCCTTTAGTTTTGGGGGTTAGGGATCATTTCTAGCCTCATGTGTTACAGGTTGTTGCTTAGAGTTTGGAGGCTTGGATGCTTGAGATAGATTTGAGTTAAACTAATGAAATAGAGCTTTGTGTAAAATTTTGTAAAAAGAAGTGTTGTAAAGAGAATGTTGTAATTCAAGGTGGTTTTGTATCCCGCTGTGTTGGTAAAGATTGTTGTAATAAAAGTTTGGAATAAAATTATTTGTGTTTTTGGGCTATGTGTACTATTACATTGAAGTTGATGCTGGGATTGTGCCACGTATTTTCTAAGATATTATATTAGAAATTCGGAGCGTTACAAATGGTATCAGAGCCGACTTTCGACACCGGGTGTAGAAGAGGTCAGGAGGATCTGCGGTGTTGAGAGTCACTTATCTCCGGGATCAGGAAGGATCTGCGGTGTTGAGAGTGATTTATCTCCGGGATCGAGGAGTATACTACATCGGCTAGAAAGGGCGGATCCTACACTAGATGTGTGCCCTGTACTCAGCAAGGACGCTGATTTCTAAGGTGGGGTGTATGTAATACCCCGTATTGGCAGCGAACAGTCGACTGGTCCATTAAGCAGTCAACTGTACTGCATAGTTGGGCCAGATTGGTTGGGCCAGATTTGAGAAGGATTTGAGAAATTTAGTCCCACATGGGAGGTGCACAAAAACTAATTTGAGTATAAATATAATTAGCCAATGATCAAGAGTCACCTAATTGGTTAACCACCTTTTGAGAGGCAGCATGTGGTGGGCAGTTGTACTACATAGTATCTAATTTGTCTTCAAAAAAATATAAAAATTGTCTGAGTATTGGGGCGGGCGTTACAGAAGCGCAAGCCGGCGCTCAAAGAGTCGAAGTCGAACACACACGTATCCGGCGACAGTACGGAGTTCGCCAGCATCCCAGGGTCGGGGAGGATCAGCTCGTACTCCGGAGGGATGGCGAACCCCTTTCTAATCCGGAGCAGGTCCTTCTCAGATAATACCGAGGCAATGTCGTCCACCTCGGTAGTCTCTCTCAGGTTGTTTTCCTCGTAAACTGCCGACCTACCAATGATCGCCTTCTTCAGAAGATCACCCTCATACTGCCTAATTCCGGCATGGCCGGAAAGCACACTAGGGTACCGGCCCGACTCAGGTGCTCGCCTCTCAATCTCCACGATCTCCTCGACTACAGGAGACCGGGCCACTACCTTCTTCCTTTTCTCCTCGGCCACGGATGGTCCTACCAACTCCTTCCCCTTTCTCCGACTCGCCACTTGCCTCCTCTCCTCGGCACCACCATCGTCCGAGGATGAGGCCTCACTTCCCGAGTTTACCCTTGACATCTCTAAAAAAGTATAAGGCAAATACACTGACCTTGATATGACGTGGCCTTGAAGTGACGTTCACGGTCCGAATTAGATCACCAAAAATCACCTGGCCCATGCGACAGCTAGCGCAACCACCTTGGAGCACAAACCACCGCTAGCGGAGCGAAACTGAAAGTAAAAGTAAAAATTCAAAGTGAAAGAGAGAAATGAGCTAGGGGGTGAGGAGAGTGGGGACTTATAGCCAAGAGAGCGACGTTTGGGCTCCCTAGGCGGTTAAGGGCTCACTAAAGGAAGGCAAAACAACAAAACGGAGAGTTGCGACGTTCCTAGACAAGAACTCTTCAAATTTGCTTAACTCCATTATTCGGCCACCGGGGTGCATGGCTGAGCTACCGAACATCTTGGCTAAGCAACTGAGCTACTGCTTGGAAGAGCGATCCGCCGAACCTACGGTGAGCCTCTCCGAGCTACTAAGCCAAGGTGCCGAGGTACCGACCTCCACATATGGAGAAAAATTCTACCGAGTCAGAATCACCGTCGGATCGTTCCAAAATTCGTGTCAAAACTTGATGAGCGGATCAGATCGCGCTACGCCCACAAAACGACAAGATAACGTTTTCTCGTGATCTGAACCCCGTCCTCGTGATTCATACCGTGATGGACGCTCCAGATCTAGCTACGCGTTCCTTCCGAGCTGCCGGCCACCGGTGTGCATAGCCGAGCTACCGAACAGCTTGGCTAAGCAACCGAGCTACTGGGTCGGAGGGTGGCGACGGTTCAAGACAAGAACTCGTCAAAACACTTAACTCCACCCCTCCGCAATCAACGCCTCGACGTGCCACCGAACCGCCATTCTAACCGAGCCGAGGTGCCGAGGTACCGACCCCCACATATGGAGAAAAATTCTGCCGAGCCAGATTCGCCATCGGATCGTTCCAAAATATATGTCAAAACTTGATGAGCGGATCAGATCGCGCTACGCCCACAAAACGACAAGATAACGTTTTCTCGTGATCTGAACCCCATCCTCGTGATTCACACCGTGATGGACGCTCCAGATCTAGCCACACATTCCTTCCGAGCTGCCGGCCACCGGTGTGCATAGTCGAGCTACCGAACAGCTTGGCTAAGCAACCGAGCTACTGGGTCGGAGGGTGGCGACGGTTTAAGACAAGAACTCGTCAAAACACTTAACTCCACCCCTCGGCAATCAATGCCTCGACATGCCACCGAACCGCCGTTCTAACCGAGCCGAGGTGTCGAGGTACCGACCCCCACATATGGAGAAAAATTCTGCCGAGCCAGATTCGTCGTCGGATCGTTCCAAAATTCGTGTCAAAACTTGATAGATGGCTCAAATCGCGCCACGCCCACAAAATGACAAAATAACGTTTTCTCGTGATCTGAACTCCGTCCTCGTGATTCGCGCCATGATGGACGCTCAGGATCGTGCCACGTAGCTCGGCAGATACCAGCGCTCCGAGCCGAGCTGCAAAAGGAGTCGAGCCGAGGTATCGACCGCCACATATGGAGAAAAATTCTGCCGAGCCACATTCGCCGTCGGATTGTTCTAAAATTCGTGTCAAAACTTGATGGACGACTCAGATCGTGCCACGCCCACAAAACGACAAAATAACATTTTCTCGTGATCTGAACCCCGTCCTCGTGATTCGCACCGTGATGGACTCTCAGGATCGTGCCACGTAGCTCGGCAGATCCCAGCGCTCCGAGCCGAGCTGCCGAGGAGTCGAACCGAGGTGCCAAGGCACCGACCTCCACATACGGAGAAAATACCAGCCGACCCATATAGATCGTCCGATCCTCCAGAAAATCACGCTCGGCGACGATAAAGGGTCTAGATCGCGCCACATCATAATTCGGTATTATAAATTAATTTTTATTTATTAAAACCGTTTTATTTATTTAAAAATTGCGAAAAAATGATTAAAAATTTGGGAAAATTAGTTACAAATTTTAGGAAATATTTTGAGCTCCTGAAATGAGTAATTATTGCCCAGAATGGTTTATTAAGACCCCCGGACGACGAATCAACACTTCGCAAAATTAAATAAGTAATCCGAAGAATAATTAAAAATTAAGAAAAAATGCCAGCAGATCAGAGGAGCTCTAAAACAGCTTAGAGCACGCAACTAACCTGGAAAATCACCATACTGCCTCATACAAAAATTCGAAACTCCCCGTTGGACTCCGATACAACCCCGTAAGCCATGGAAACAGTAAAATTACTCCTCAAAGGCTGATCAAACTTAGTGTTCGGGAGTGGGGGGCTCATGATATGGCTAAAAATGGGGTTAAATCGGGATCGTCCAAATCGGGCACGAATCTCAAAGCCTAGGGGTAAAATGGTAATTCACCTACAAATGGGTCCGAAGCGGGTACCGGGTCTCCTTCTCAAAGATCCATTAACCCGCGAACGGATCCATCTCCAACTGGGTGTGGGTTCCAACCCGCAGCAAACCCGGTCCAGCAGGATAAAATCAAGGTCTCCGATTAATCCTAATTAACGGCCCTGATTCACATCTATCTTTTCACTGGGAATTCGGGATTACATTCCTAATCTGATTACGGGGGTTATATTCCTTATCAGATCACAGAGATTACATTCCTAATTTGATCCCTAAAGCGACTATAAATACCCCCCATCCACCACCGTTATGAGGTAATCAATCTTTTGCCAATTTACGCTCTTTCATAATCATTCCTGATTACTGACTTGAGCGTCGGAGGGTGCGTCGCCGGGATCAACCCCGGTGTCTCGTACTTTTTGCAGGTGAACGGCGGGAGTTAGCGGTCAAACTCCGGCGGGACAGATTTCAGGTTTGCTATTCAGGTTTTCCAAGAATCCACAAATACTGTCTGTTTACCCCCACACCAGATTTAGTGGTAACATATACCATTCTAATTCCATTGTTTTTTTCGATGTGGGGCCCTCAACTCATTTTTTAGGCCACCTCAATTTGGGAGACAATTTCTCATTCACTCGATAACCATTTTGAGCAAGTAAATATAGGATTTTGATCTACTCCTGAAGGAGAATACAAATCCATCAAGATCTCTCACTAATTCATAGAGGATCTTACTCAAAAAATTGCTCAAAAACTGGTTCGTAAATGGTGTTAAGATACCCATTTTCTAACAGTTGTAACTCTAACATCAATAGAATAATTAATCCAACTAAAAGGCATATGTAAAACTATGGTATTTTGTTCAAGATTGGGTGTTTGCGTAACAGTATTATTTAGTCCATAAGGTATATATGCAAATGTATTTTGAGATAAAGATGGCACGAGAGTTGCCATCGGGACATCATATTAATCACCCAAATAATTACATCAAAGATACAAAAAGTCTCTAAAAAAGCTCAAAATACACTTAGCCATCCATTACAAAGGGTACAAGAACAACCAAAAAGAACCCTCAAGTAGCATCACTACTCATCTTTCCCCAAAAGACATAGATGCATGTTGCAGTAACAGAAAGCAAAATAACTCCAAACTCCATCAATTCCTACTCAGCTCCTGCACGATAATCCCCCACAACCCTGCCTCCGACCTATAGGTAATGTTGGGAGATGATCTCATCAGTTGTTGCCGAGTGTGCTGCCCGCATTAGTGGAAGAGAAAAGAGGACCTGTGCGCGCTTTCTTTCTCATACCTGGGATAGATAACTAAGAAGACGTAAGAGAGAGAATTTTATACATCATTTGAACAAAGTTACTAGAATGATTTCTAAAGCAGACATCGTTCCTATCAATCCAAATGACCCATAAGCAAGCTGCCACTAAGCTATCCCACTCCCTACGACATCCCCGAAGTAACTCTAACTCTCTAAACTCATCCCACAAAAAAGACACACAAAGGGGAACACCGGACAATCCAAAGCCTAGGAGAAGAAAATTCCATATACTTTTACTATACACATATTCGAGGAACAGATGATTGATAGTCTCAACCCCGCTCCCGCATCTCGGGCAAAAGACCGCAGTGATTAATCCTCTCTTAGCCAGATTAGCCCTAGTTAAGATAGCTTTTTTTGGATACCAGCCACATGAACGCCCAGACTTTGTTTGGGGTACACATATTCCATATAACTTTATTCACAACGCTTCTAATCCCCCCGTCGGAGAGAGCTAAGTACAAGGCTCTAACCGAAAATTTGTTGTTGGCCTGCAAGCGCCATCCCCTCTCATCTTGTTGGTCATCCAAAGCAGAAAAGTGCCAATCCATGAATAAATTGGGACAAGACTGGTATTGGTGTTGGCATTACTTGAAGGTAGTAATCTAATTTGCCAAGAGGATCGAACCCAGTAGTCTAAGACCAGCGCAGATTTATTGGATGAGCTCGTAAAAATCTCAGGAAATAAGAAAGCCAACGTATTGGGACCAGCCCAAGCGTCGAGCCAAAATTTGGTATTTTCCCCATTCCCCACCCTACTTGGAGAATGACCGTGGAACAGTTCGCTCACTCTATCAATACCTCTCCAAATAGGGGAGATGCCTCTACGATGCCGTCCCCCCCCCCCCCCCCCCCCCAATTTGAATCTTCTCTGCCTTTTATATCTAAACCAAACGGTCCCTTGAGCAGAATGGTCGGCGGGAATGAATCTTCCACCACCATTTGCATAGGAGTGCCTTGTTCATATCTCGGAGATTTAAGATTCCCAGCCCTCCAAACTCTTTTTTCCGGCAAACAACGCTCCACCTGACTAAAGGCAGACCTTTACCATCTTCTTGGCTCTCCTTCCATAAAAAGTCTCTACGAATTTCGTCAATCTTATTGATAACCCAAGCAGGAAATTCATAGATGGACATCCAATAAATGGGAAGATTAGATAGTACAACGTTAATGAGAGTGATTCTGCCTCCCAGAGAAAGGTGTTTCCTCTTCCACCCAGGAAGTCGCTTGTGGATTCTCTCGATAAGAATCATTCAATCATTCTGCTTTAGCCTACCTGGGCACAAAGGGTATCTAATGGGAAACTTCCCCACTTTACAATCCAGAACACTTGCCAGGAAAGTAGGGGCCACCTCATCACATCTGCCAAGGCCAATGATGTTGCTCTTCTCATAGTTAACTTAGAGTCCGCACCAAGCCTCAAAAAACACCAAAATTCCTTTGAAAATGAGAACCTCATTAATCTCATTTCTACTGAAGTGTATCATTAGCATACTGAAGAATCGGGATTCCGTGAATACCGTCGAGACTTCCAATGCCTTGCAGGTGATTTATGTTGGTGCAATGCTGCGTCATTTCAGAGAGCACATCGGCTACCAGAGAGAAAAGAAGAGGAGACAATGGATCACCCTGACGAAGCCCTCTTTTGCAAGCGATTAGGTTGTTGACAGACTCATTCACCAGTACAGAGGATTTACCATCCCTAATGCACTTGTTAATCCAACTGATCCATTTGGGACCAAAATCTCTAGACTGGAGTACCTCTATAACACTGTCCCATTCCACCGTGTCATAAGCCTTTTCAAAGTCAAGTTTTAGCAGAAAACCCTCTACTCTGTCTCTATCGCACTAAAAGATGGTCTCATGGGCAATAGTTATACTATCTAGGATGTCACGCCCTTGAATGAATCCACTCTGAGCCGGGTGGATGATGCCTCTAAGGCACGGGTTAAGCCTTGTAGCCAAAACTTTCGTTATGATCTTAAAGGAACAATTCAGAAGGCTAATGGGTCTTAGGTTCCCAACCTTTTTGACATCGTCTATTTTGGGAATTAAGACAATGGACGCGTAATTGAGCCAATCAATCTGAGCATTGCTCTCAAAAAGTTCATCAAAAATACATATGAGATCCATTTTAATAACATCCCAAAAAGAAGAGTAAAAAAAGACAGGAAAACCGTCAGGCCCAGGCGATTTATCATGACCTAACTCTTTGATAGCACTAAGAATCTCACTCATCTCAAAAGGTTTCTCTAATTCGTCCGGGCTGCCGATATTAGGTCGGAACCAGAAGGACTCATTCAGATGGCAAAAGCCCTCTCTGGAATGCCCTAGAAGGCCTCTAAAGTGATCTTCTATATGAGAGCATACCAAGCTTTGATCTGCCTCCCACCTATTGTTAATGTTAAGCCCAGAAATAAAGTTCGATTTTCTCCGCCCGTTAGCTATCCTATGGAAGTATGCCGTGTTAGCATCCCCATTTTGTAGCCATTGGTCTCGTGATCTTTGCCTCCAATAGTCATCCTCTTTTTTGAAAAGCACGTCAAGTTCGAACCTGGCCCTATTCATATCCTCTCTCTCCGAAATGGATAAACCTCTACTGTCTTCTAAAAGCTCTAGCGCATGAATCTGCTCCGCAATCCTATCTTTATCCCTCTTATCTTTCTTTCTCTCTTCGTCCGCCCACCGTCTTAGCCTACCTCTAAGTCTATTGATTTTGACATTCCAAGTTGCGACCGCACCCCTACGACCATCCTCTCTCATGTCATTGGGCTCATTTCATGAACTCTCAATAATGGCCCGTAGGTTACTGTTTCTAAGTCAAGCTTTCTCAAATCGGAAAATATTACTATTCTACAATGGTAAAGTCTTTTAGCAGTGAGAAGAGTTCTGCATTTCAAATCACGTTTGCATCCTTTAAGTCGTATTCGGCTTTGAAATTTGAATATAGAATCCATCTTAAGTCTCAAACACGAGTTGGTGAAAGAAATGACGGATAGGTTGTCTTAAGGTGTCCACATCTCGATCCCAATTGAAAGATGGAAAGAATTAATCAAGTCCATGATCTCGACAGTATTATGCCTAATTATTGCTTCAAGTACAGTACTACTTTGCTTGATTTCTAAATCGATGATCACAAGAAACATCCCCTTCAGCTATCTAATTCATTCAAACAATAAATAATAATTATACACAGTTACTTCTTCCAATCTATAACTATTATAATGCGAGAGATGGGGTTGAAAACAAATAAACAATTTTTTATTATTTTTTGTATGTGTGTCAACACGTGCAGCGCACGTGTTGGTAGTTTTTTTTGGTCCTTTTCATTCTCCTCCACGTGCATCGAACGTGCATGATACTAGTCTCTAATAATGGGAGAGCTGGAGTTGTAATGTTGTTAACATACAAATCCGTGCGTTGTACGTGCAACTCCAACTCTCCCATTAATTACAACAAAAACAAACAAATAAAAAAAATTCACCTATTTAAAACATGCAACGCACGTGCAAAATAATTTTACAATATTTTTTTAACACTAAACATACACATATATTGCACGTACAACTCAAATTCTACTTATAAACACGTGCATTGCACGTACAAATTGTAGCTTTTTCTTCAATTTTTTTTACCAATTACGTGCAATGCACGTCCAACTCCAAAATTATTTTTAACACGTAGATCGCACGTGACAACTCTGAAACTCTTATTAAAATGTGCATGGCACGTAAAAAATACTAGTTACTTGTAGTGAAACTCTTGTAATGGTTCGTGTTATTAAGGCAACGTTTTGTTAATTAGTTGTTGCAGCTACAAGCAAACAAAAACATTTAATTGTAGATGGCAGTCATAGTTGTTATCAGCACCACCTAATTAATTAAGTCATTTTGTATAAGACATTCTAATTCCAATATTCGAAGGAAAGCAATTTAAGAAACTCAGGTTTTAAGAGAACAAAATTAAGGGTGGTATATATTTCCCTTTTTAAATCCTCAAAAGCATTTGAAACAAGGAGAAATATTAAGAATTTTGTGAAGAAGCAGCTTAATTGTTTCCCTTATCAAGAAAAGATGCTTTATAAGCGAACATGTGGATTTCTAGTTCATACTAATCTATATAATAAAACACAAAGAAAGCTATTAAGTGGCTCTCCTTCGATCCCCCAAAAATTAAAGGTCCAGATCTAATCTTACAAAACATATTTTTTCCCCAAAAGTTTTTCCCAAAACTCAAATTCAAATCTCCCACCCAAAACAACTCTTATATTTATTTTTTTTCCCCCTCTCTCTCTCCCTCCCTCTTCTATTCAAAAAATTTAAAAAAATAAAAAATTTAAAAAATTTTAAAACTAAAAAAGTTAAAAATTTAAAAACTTTAAAAATAATTCAAAAAAAATCAAAAAAATCATATAATATGTTTTTTGCTTTATGATTGCTACTTCAATTAATTTGCTGGACCTCCAAAACTATTTTATATGATCAAACAAGGTGCTTCGTTCCGAAGACGTGTCGTAGGCACGTGTCAACGGGCAAACCTAGTAATTCTATAGGTCCCAAAAAAAAATAGAGAATTGAATCTGTGAGAAAAAAAAAGGCAGAAGAAAACATTATCAATCACTATATTCATTTTTGTTAAAATACTAGGTTTGCCCGTTGATACGTGCCTACGGCACGTCTTCAGAACGGTGCACCTGGTTTGATTATATAAAATAGTTTTGGAGATCCAGAAAATTAATTGAAGTAGCAAACATATTATATGAGGAAGCAGTATATCTACCTTTAAGCTCAATAATCGTCTTCTTGATCATTAGCTTGAACTTACCTGGAATACATATAGTTTGTTAGAAACACTGTATAGAGTTTTTTTTAACTTCAGCTTCACTTTTAGATGCTTGTAATCGTTATTGTAGCGCCCCGAATTTCTAGATTAATAACATAGAAAATACGTGGCACATTCCCAGTGATCCACTTCAATACAATATTAAACATAACCAACACCACTAAAATTTTTAACATTTATTACAACAAATCTTTTACAAATCACAACGGAATTCAAAACAAACTCAACTCAATATTTCTTTTCATTTACATCTCAAGTTATCTCCAAATGCTATTACAAATTTTACACAAATCTCTTATGAGTCAAGTATATCTCAAAACCAACTTAAGCAATCCATCTCCAACCCTAAGCAACTACCTGCAACAAGTGAGGCTAGAGATGATCCCTAACCCCCAAACTAAAGGGGTCAGCCATAAATGGTGTGAGAAATATAAAAATAAACAAACCACATAAAAGATCATATCTCATAAATTCTTAATCAACAAGTACTAAGTAAGAAAATGAGAAATACGAAATGACAGTACATAAAACATCAAGTGGAACTAACTAAGTGTCGGGTGTAGGAAATAGGAAAACCAAATGCATAAAACCAAGCCAAGAAAACACAAGTTCTATATGCAGACTCTCTAATGCGTACTTGTCGAAGTCTATGCATCCCATTCTACATAGATTCGGTGCAAGCCCTTAACGTCTTCACTTCATAGGGTTCAATCCCCGCGTTATGAACTAATCCTAACACGATGACTACTACGAGATAAAGATAAACTATGGATAGTATCACATGCCCGATAATTTCGGAGATGGATCCCACAACCAAGATATTTCACTTGAATAATTCCGGAGATCATCCCACACCGAAACATTGACACGTCACCACAACATACCACATGTGCTTCACCTCGACTCCGATAATTCCGGAGATCAATCCCACACCACAAGTAGTTACCGTGATAATTCCGGAGATTGTCCCACACCACAAGACTGTGATAATTCCGGAGACATATCCCACACCACTAATAATCTACTGTGATAATTTCGGAGATTAAATCCCACACCGAAAGCCATACTGAGGTTCTTGACTCATGTTCCCGTTCATCATATCACCACTAGTGCCTGTCCTTATCATTTTGCTTAATTGTTTACTTAACGAATCTCCTAGAGTGGTGTACCATACCGGCCTAAATTCAAATCTAAATAACTGAAATGCCTCACTGGGCCTCAACAATTAACTCAACATCGGTATACTAGGGTCACACACCTACTAGAGACTCAAACTCAAAAGGGTCCAAACCAAAGTCCCACTAACAAGAGTGGCTCAACTGAATATCTTGAATCATATACTAAATTGAAGGTCAAGTATATACTGAATTATCTGAAGGACGAATCATTCGTAATAGCACTAAAGTTTACAAAGATCTTCCTGTACCAGTCGACTCATACTGATGATAAGTCGACTGTCTAGAGGACCAAATTCAAGGTTTTACAAAAATAAACTAAGTCATTTAGCAGTCGACTTAAGAAGGGATCAGTCGACTTACCCGAGGTAATATCCAATAATCTTCTCAAAAATATTCTAAGTAAATAAGTCGACTTAAAGGACTATAAGTCGACTGTCCAGAAGGACAATTAATTTTCACCAAAAATAATATCTTTAGTGGACCAGTCGACTGCCTATAAGCTAGGTCGACTGTCCAGAACAACGTTTTCAACCATTCTAAAATTAAGCATCAGGCTCGTACCAGTCGACTGCACAGTAGGCCAGTCGACTGTCGGCCTACAGATTTCAAAGTTTAGGTCTGAATACAAAATCAAAATCTGAGGCTTTCTAATGATCGATGTTTACGAAAATAGTTCGTACTCAGGAAAATAATAAATCTCAACGAATCTTCATCATGTATAGGCATGTATATCACTCAAAATATCAATAAGTCAAGATTTAAGTTCTCATGTTCTAATCAAAATTCTTTCATTAGGGTTTTACAAGATCTAACTTCCTTCACAAATCTAAATCAAATCTGAATTATGAATCTAATGTCCAGGTATTCATACACAAAATCTCAACATGCTTTTAGCAAACGATTTCAATAATAAGGATCTACTATTCCATCCACAATTATTCACATGATTCATCTGAGAATATCCCTGGATAAATCTCCTGTAGTATCCAGCTAAACCCAAGAAACTTTTGACTTCCTTCACAGACGTCGGCCTGGGCCAATCCTTCACTGCTTCAACTTTCTGAGGATCTGTAGCTACTCCCTCCTTAGAAAGAATATGACCAAGGAAAGCTACCTCAGACTTCCAAAACTCACACTTCGATAACTTGGCATACAAGCTATGCTCCTGCAACTTCTGTAATACCGCTGTCAAGTGCGTAGAATGCTCCTCCTCCGACTTCGAATACACCAAAATATCATCGATGAATACTACCACGAAGGAGTCAATAAATGGCCTCAAAACCCGATTCATCATATCCATGAAAACGGCTGGCGCATTCGTCAACCCGAATGGCATTACATCCATAATTATTCACATGATTCATACCACATTACAAGATCTAAATCGTTCACAACATCAAATCAATATATCAATGATACTTGCACACATAGATCAACAACAAGACAAATTTCTATCATTCACAACTTCAAAACAAACAACAAAACAAATTTTTATATCACTCACATAAATCAAAACAACACAATAATTTTTATATATCTCACCTTTCGGTTTGAGAAAGTCCACGAAAATAATCCTCCTCTTGCTAGATCCAAAGTCTCCTTTCTCCACCAAAATAGATCTCCAAAATTTCGGTATTTTATCAGAAATGACGGCTGGGAGGAAAATCCCTTAAATATGCCGGGTTGAGTATTAGGGTTTTACCCACACTTTTGCAAAACAACCATTTCCAAAATACAAATTTACATATAGAGATCGTTCTTTGGAAATTC
This sequence comes from Hemerocallis citrina, assembly GCA_017893485.1. NCBI lineage: Eukaryota > Viridiplantae > Streptophyta > Magnoliopsida > Asparagales > Asphodelaceae > Hemerocallis > Hemerocallis citrina. The sequence goes on from CM030363.1 coordinate 211,367,200, forward strand.
CATCAAAACTCATTTAAATTAGGTTTTATAAGAAAATATACATTCTAAATCTCAATTAGTACTGTTCAAAACGTCCAGAATATACATTTTGCACTTTAACCCTTAAAATATCAAATTTGCAAAAAGGTCCTTCTTTTCTCAAAAATTACAAATAGCTCCAATAAATTTCCGAAAAATCTGGAAAAATACTAATTAAATCTCAAATATTAAATAAAGATTTTTCATAAGGAAAACTAAATTTTCACACTTCTCATAAAAGCATTTGCACGTGTTTTGCACGTGTACAAAAGATAAATTTTTCTGAAAATGTTCATTAAATCTCCAAAAATAAATTTAATTTCATTTTCAAATATAAAAATAATGTTTGAAAATACGGGGTTCTACAGTTATGCAAGGACATTATCATATATGTTTATAGAGCTTACTCTAATCTCATAACCACTATGAGCATGTCTAAATACAATGGTAACACAAGTGCAGGTGTGAAAGGTATTTACAAAACCAATAATCTAAACATTTGTTTGTCTGAGATTCAGTTTGCAATTAAAATAGCTCTTATTATTATTTCAACCAAAATGAAATACATGAAGTTCTCAAAACTCTAATCCAAGCTAATCATTTCTTTTATCTTCATCTTGTCTCCCCATTGCACCTTTATAAAAAAACAAATTTACTTTAGCTGTCTTTCTTGAGTGGAGAGTTTGCACACTTGTAAACTCCAGTCATCTAAATCCTATATATCCAAACATACACTAAAAGTTCTTATATATTATATTATCCATGGTTTCTAATAACCAGTGAAGGAACACTTCACGATAGTATTTTCTCTTATAGTAAAGAAATTAATGTTGCATATTTGCCAAGTTATTATAGATTGCTGGTCAACTTACCTGTCCTGTTATGGTTTGGAAGACCAAATTGAGGCCACCAAATAATCTATCTCTCACTTGCGTACACCTTAAATCAAAACCAATAAAAAACTCATCAAATAAATCACTAAATTAAAATTTTTTAAACCCAAAAATAAAACAATCATACATCTCTGAACTTAGATCTCATGCACACACAAAATTCGAGTTAGCAAAAAATTGAGTAATCCCCTACACACACAAAATTAAAAATTAGAATGAGAATTCGATTAATGAGTTGAAATTAGAGTCGTCGCATCGCATATAAAGGCTCTCAATTCAGTGGAGGGGAGTCACCGATATGGAGTCACTTGATATTCGCGCTCGATTTTGTATAGGGGAGTCACCGATACGGAATCAGCAGCGGATCAGATATCGGCGACGACCTCTTGATTGTGGTTCGACATTGGATTTGGATTTGGAATTGCTTTGAGATTTTCAAAATTTTTAATTTTAAAATTTTTTTATTTTGAAAATTTTGATAATTTTGGAATTTTTAATTTTAGTTAGTTTTAAAAATTTTAGAAATTTTAATTTTTTTTTAAAATTTTTTATAATTTTTAAATTTTTTTATAAGTTTTTGACATTTTTGATATTTTTTAATTATTTTAAAAGTTTATAAATTTTTAATTTTTTTAGTTTTTAAGTTTTGTTTTTTTAAATTTTATTTTCTTAATTTTTTGAATAAGAGAGAGAGAGAGAGAGAGAGAGAGAGAGAGAGAGAGAGAGAGAGAATTAAATAAATAAATGTGTTGTTTTGGGTGGGGGATTTGAATTTGAGTTTTGGAGGGAAACTTTTGGGAAAAAATTGTGTTTTGTGAGGTTAGATCTAAGCCTTTGATTTTGGGGGAATTGAATGAGAGCCACTTGATAGCTTTCTTTGTGTTTTATTATATAGATATATACATAAGCAGTGAGAAAATACTAGCTTATCTCTGAATCAAGATAAGGATAGGTACACAGCTTTATGCAAACTTTTTTGCTAGTATATTGGCATAATTTTCTGACATCGACATAATTGTGTCTTGCTCAGTGGCGGAGCCAGACAAATTAAAATGGGGTCCCAAATTTTTTTTTCCGACATCGACATAATTGTTGCCGAAAAATCTCTTACTTTACTTTCGTTTTGAAAAATTAAAATAATTGGATCAAAATAAAATTATAATCAAAGTAAATATTCGAATTTATATTTTTAGTATTATGTATTTTTTCGCACTTGTACAGTTGTACTCTAAATTTGGTAAGGGTAATACTAATCAATAATCATACTACACTATTTATACTGTTATAATACTAGAGGCTAAGAGATACGACTCAAATGAATAAATATATTTGTAATTTGTGTACACACTAGTTTCTTATTCAAAATTTTATCCAATGATTATACAGATCAAATAATAAGTATCACTGTTAATTTTTAGCCCAAACCTCATACCACTATTTTGAGCCTTTAATAAGAGGTGGATTAGACTTGGGGGTCCCAAAATTTTTTTAACTGGGGGGCCAAATAAAAATTTTGGTCTATATTAGAGAGTTTTACAAAATTTTTGGGGTCCTAAATGTCCCCCCCACTCTTTTACTCCCTCCGCCCCTGGTACTCTTGCTTATTATCCTAATTAAGTCTATTGCATAAAGATCTTGATCAGAAGTTACAGCGGGGTGCAATATGTCCTGTCCATCCTGTGTGGGAGACTAAGGATCAAAATCTATTTTTTTCCACAAAAAAAATAAAAAATAAAAAATATATATATATTTGGAATGCTGGAAATCACAGAATGAATAGGATCAGTCCAATCCAATACATATTCAGAGTACATCAATCACCAAAAACATCGACTTCATTACATTTTAAATTCATATATTATGTCATATTGGTACCACTGTTAGGTATGGAGGCTCTATTAGGGAAAATTATATGAACCAAACTATGTCCAAGTCAACAATAGTTCTGTAGGTAAGATGCAGCTTTTCATGCAATTACATGTACAACCATCAACCAGTAGTCCAGTACTATGACTGCATAATCTATAGATTAAGTGAAGTTGAAGATTATTTTATGTCTCCACCTGCATCATGTGCAACTTTGAAGATTGATACACATTCTCTCTCTCTCTCTCAATTTTTTTTTACCAAACTATCCCGCTTTTTGTAAGTGTGTACGAAACTATCCCTGTTTGAAAATTTAATATCAAAACATCCGTGTCGTTAACGGGGTTGACGAGTCTAGTAGTTTCCCTAGCGTTAACCCCGTTAACGTGCTGATGGGGATACAACTTTTTTTCTTGAGTGGGGATTTGCAAAAAAACTCATCCAATATAAACTCGTTAACCCCGTTAGCGGTAGTATTTAAACCACTCGCGTTAATAGGATTAACGTTTGTAGTTGGGACAATATGGGGCACTACCTCAAAGAGGGGTGTGGATAAAAGATTACTAAGTATAGACACGTTAACTCAGTTAACGTGTCTATTATTACCAAGGCCGTTAACTGAGATAACGAGTGTGAAAATGAAATTGGAGATACTCACACATGCTAACTCAGTTAACGTGCATATTCTTACCAAGGCCGTTAACTGAGTTAACGAGTGTAAAGATTTTAAGTTTTCAGAAAGTTGAAACTTTGTGGAAATTGGAGATACTCACACATGTTACCTCAGTTAACATGCCTTGTTTTACCAAGGCCGTTAACTGAGTTAACGTATATGCCTATCTTCACAAACAAACAGACAGAGATATTTTGTACATAAAAAATATCACTAAATATAGACACGTTAACTTAGTTAATGTGCCTATTATTATCAAGGTCGTTAACTGAGTTAACGTGTATGCCTATTTTCACAAACAAACAAACAGAGATGTTTTGTACATAAAAAATCGCTAAATATATACACGTTAACGTGCCTATTATTACCAAGGCCGGCCTCGTACATAAAAAAGTCACTAAGTATAGACACGTTAACGTGCCTATTATTACCAAGGCTGTTAACTCAGTTAGCGACATGAATGTTTTGGTATTAAATTTTCAAACAGGGATAGTTTCGTACATACTTACAAAAAGTGGGATAGTTTGGTAAAAAATTCTTTCTCTTTCTATATATATATATATATATATATATATATATATATATATATATATATATATAGGAAAAAAGGGGTATGAGTAACTTGCTCATTTAGTAAATAAGCAATTGATGATGTGACATGCATGTGATTGAAAAATCCTTAAAAGGGTTAGTTGTCCAATGTATCATATGTATGCCACATAATCAATTGCTCATTTACAAAATGAGCAAGTTGATCATATCCTTTTACCCATATATATATATATATATATATATATATATATATATATATGGAGTCCTTTGGTTGAGAAATAATTTGGTAAGAACTCCGTGAGAACTCAAAGAGTATACCCCCATGAAAAATCCGAACCGGCCATCTCGTTCTACACGCCTTAGATAGCATAACATAAAGAAATCATGTAATTTAATGTTCATTTTCTCATGATTTACATCATCGCAAAATTGTATGGCGGAAAATTCTACTCCATTTGATGGATGTAATTTGATGAACTTCAAATTACGTGATTTCTTTATGTTATGTTATCTAAGGTGTGTAGAACGAGATGACCGGTTCGGATTTTTCATGGGGGTATACTCCTTGAGTTCTTACGGAGTTCTCAACCAAAGGCTCCATATATATATATATATATATATATATATATATATATATATACACACACACACACACACACACACACACACTAGTATAATATACGTGCGATGCACACCTATAAAAATATAGATAGATAGGAGGCGTGATCGATCTGAGTATTTTTTGGGGAGAGAGGGAGTTTTAGGAGAGATGGAGATGAGGGTAGGTTTTTTATTTAATTAAATAATTAATTGGAGTTTAATTAGGTTGGGGTGAGATTATGATGTGTGGTTTAGAATTAGTTAGGTTAGGGTTAGATCTAATTGTGTGGTGTAGATTTAATTGAGAGATTTAGTTAGATTATGGTTAGATATAATCTAATTGTGCGGTGTAGATTTAATTGAGATTGAATGCATACAAATCACAGGTTTCTAATTGTGCGGTATAAATTTTACTGAGATTGAATGCATACAAATTACAGGTTGTCTACAAATGACATCTCCCCCATTATAATATTAGATATACATAGATTCAACACACACTGCACGAAAATTTTTCAGCCCATCCACGACAGAATGAACAGGATTGGTCCAAGCTGTGGAGTTCCCCAAAAAATCTAGGCTGCTATTATGTTACAGATACAAATCCTACTTCATATTCATAGTTTAGAGTATAAGGATTGCAATATTTCAACACTCATAATGCAAGTCATATATATGAACCAAATTAAGTCCATATGAAACGTAAGCTTATAGGTTAGATGGAGCTGTACATGTAATATGATAATATACTAAAATAACCTAGCTTCAAATAAAAATGACTCTCCATTTCATGCTTGCTTCATCTATATATGTCAGGTTAAGCCTAAACCGGATCAAACGGCTAGGATTTGCTTGATGAGATTACACAACAAACACATTGGTTGTTGATCAACTTTTCCTTAGCATGCCTTGGTGACTTATGTACTATGTACTATGTAAGGGTGTTGCTTCGGTGACTTATTAGTGATCTCTCAAATTTTAAGTATACTTTCCTTTTCTCTTACCCTAGTCTAGAGGATTAAGACATGGCACCAAACTTAAAGAGTTGGAAGGCCCAAATTTGATTTTTCAAATTATGAGTGATTCTTTACATGCCATTAACACCAAAATGGCTCATCTTCTCCTTATTTTCTTTTCTTTCTTGTCTGCCATATTTTCTCTATGAATATGACATCAAATGAGAGGGATATGAGATCAACAGTTAGTGATAATTTTTTCTATATATTTCGTACATGGCTTGTGTTCTACAGCCGACCTTATTTTGACGAAGTTCAGAATAAACATTACGTATTTGCGATAATTGCAAGAACTGGGTAATGCATTTGGACTACCCTGGACTTCAATTGCATGTATGAATTAGTGAAAAGTTTTAATTGGATGTATTTGATAAATAAACTTAAAATGACAGCATTAGTTTATAAATTTCATAACCAATTTAATGAAACAGTAGTTGCTTCACATTACTTGTTCTCCATTTGGAAGGAGATTAATAATAGGTTGAATCATGTTGAAAACTTGAAATTAAAATATGTTTAAGCCAAAATAGTTGGCATACATAAACTAAATATATATGTGTGTCTGATATATCTTAGTTTCAAATCCACAAAAGATAATTTTGTTTAAGTCCCGTACTGTTTTCTACTATGAACATGAATGCACGTCAAACAAAATTCAGACTGGTGAAAAATTAAACAATTTATATCTAAATTAAGTGTTTGTGCTGATAATGCAATAGTGTGACAGTAAAACGGAGCATGTAGAATAGAAGCTTCACCAACCACAACAGCAAAGCAAAAGACCTCTAATTGTCACCCACCCATTGTCCAAGTCATACCCATTTTAAAAAAACAATAAATAGATTATTTTTTTTGATAAAGAATAAATAAATAAATAAATAAATAGATTATTAGTACCTGTATTGTATGTATCTATCTCGAATCATTGTCTCATTTATTTTTGGGGGAAGGATGAAATAGCACCCAAAGTTTACCTTAATTCCCAAATAGCATCCATAGTTTTTATAATACCCAAATAGTACCAGAAGTTTTTAAAATATGACAAAAAATCCAAAGAGATGAAGGTGAGGTGATGGAGATGGTGGTCGGTGGAGATGGATTTCGAAGGTGATGGTGATGGTGATGGATTTCAGAGGTGATGGTAGAGATGGTGGTCGGTGGTGGTGATGGTGGTTAGAGATGATGGTGGTGGTGGTTAATGGAGATGGTGGTGGAGATGGTGGCCGGTAGTGGTAATGGTGGTTGGAGATGATAGTGATGGTGGTGGTGGTTGGTGGAGATGGTGGTCGGTGGTGGTGATGGTGGTTAGAGATGATCGAGATGGTGGAGATGGTGGTTGGCGTTGGAGATGGTAGTTGGTGGTTGTGATGGGGATGGAGATCGTAATTTGTATAGAGATGATGGCAATTTCAATATTTCACTCTTCTTAACGGATTTTAACCCGTTATGAAATATATTCGATGAATGTTTCATTAATTTAACAGAAAACTTAATGCTAGGCGATTTTTTGTGCTATTTGAAAAATTTTGGTTACCATATGGGTATTATAAAAAAAAATGGGTGCAATTTAAAAATTAGGATAAACTTTGACTATTATTTGGTCATTTCCCCATATTTTTTACAAAGCATATCCCATCATGGAGCTTCTCATTTATTATTTTCAAGCATAATAATTATTATCAATTACTAAAAAAAGGGAAAATTTTCAGTTTGCGTGAAAAGGCACATCATTGAAAGTAACATTCCAAGCATATATATACACTTCTATATAGATTTTTTGATAAAATAATAGATAGATAGATAAATAATAAATTGATAGATAATTGATGGGGGTAAAGATCACGGTCGATCTGCACCGTTCGATTCCTGCACACATCTCAAGACTCTCAACGCCAAGATAACAGCCCATGAGTCATCTATTGGGCCACCACACAGATCCAGCCCACCTAGAGGAGGGTTGACAGGTCATTCCCAGCTAGTAATCAAATCCTCCGAAATTAGGAGGATTAATGGACAAATCAGATCCCTAATCCAGGGGATCCAGATCAAGCAACATGAGATCTGTCCTAACAGATCCCCCACCAACCTATAAATACAGACCTACAACCACTGTTACATGGTAATCACATTTTCACTACCTAATCTCTTTTAAAATTGTGGATTACTGACTTGATCGTCGAAAAGTTCGTCGCTGGGAATACTCCCAGTGTCTCATGTTTTTTGCATGTGTCCAACGGTGATCAACCACCCTAAGGTCCACCAAATCCAACCATATATTCACCTCTCATCTGAACGAGATCGACGGCTGAGATCTCTGTTTCTCATCAAATCAAAGAACGCCCTATCTGTTGCTCCCACACCTAAAAACAGCAGCATCATATTAGCGTCGTCTATAGGAAACAAGCAGATCTAGCCTCAGACTCGATCGTACCTTGTAGCAGCCCTCTATCATGTCCCCTAAGGCTAAGAAGACTACTACGGGTCGCCCAAATAACCCTCCTCTCCCGCTTGTTCCACCTCTATGCCCAACTCGTAGCCACCTGCCACTCAAGGCTCGCAGTAGTGCAACAAACGGCAGCAGAGGCCTGTACCCAACATCCCCCACTCGGTAGCTCGACAGGTCGATCATCCCTCAGTTTCAGACCTCTAAAACGTCCTCAGCAACCGGCAAAACGATGAAGACCTTCGAAATTGCCAAAACAACTCCAAGCATGAAGGACCCTCTAACCGCCATCCAAGTCGGAGTTGTCATTCCTTCCATGGCCGAGAGAGGAACCGTTGGCCCCCAAATGGTCCTGGAGAAGGAGGCCACATAACGAGGACCCAGTTCCAAGAGTTTAGGAACGGGATCCTCCAGGCTATCCGAGGCGGGGTGCGGAGCGAGCACCATGCTGACGACCACCATTCCGGAAGGGTCGGAAACAAAGAGTCTTACGGGTCAACCTGATTCAAGGGACACGAAGGCGCAGTCCTCAAGAGACTGGAAGACATGGAAAACTGCTTGCCCGGATTGGCGAAGACGAAAGGCAGTCTAACCCAGGCTACATGCATGTCCGACCACCTTTCTCATCTTACAGCCTAAAAGCCCCCATTCCGAGGAGCTTCAAGTCCCCCCATTTGAGGCATATAACGAAGAGTCGGATCCTGCTGATCACATAGAAGGGTTCAAAACCCTTTTGATAATTCACAGCACCTCGGATCCGCTCCTCTGTTGCGTCTTCTCAGCCATACTGTGTGGGCCTGCATGACAATGGTTTTCCAAGCTCACCCCTAACTCGATCTTCTCCTTCGATCAGCTTGAAGAGAGATTCCTTACTCACTTCGTGACCAGTCGTATGGTTGTAAAGATTAGCATTTCCCTACTAGACCTCAAGCAGAAAGAAGGTCAGTCCCTTTGAGACTTTGTTCGGAGATTTATAGCTGAGGCCAGATCAATCTCCTTCCTAAACACTAGGGTCGCAGTAGTTGCCATCCTACATAATATTCGATACGATCTATTGAAGGCCTCCTTGGCTAAGAAGCCATCCAAAGATTTTTCTAAATTTCTTCTCCGGAGAGAGAAATATATCCGGGCCAAAGAGGCCTTGCACCCAGGGGGTCAGAAGGAGTCCCATGCGAGGAGAAAAAGGAAGATAGACGGCTCCGCGGTACCGAAGAAAGCCCAAAAGGATACCTCTAGGCAAAGGCATCCCCTTCCAATCCCTTACTTTGAGAAGTTTAATCCCCTTACTTTGAGAAGTTTAATCCTCTTAACGTGAGTGTCTCCGCCATCCTCATGAAGGTGGAAGAAGAGGGGTTGATCCGAACCCCCCCTCCTCGTCCAACAACAACAAGAAGAGAGACAAGAGATTTTAATGCCGGTTCCATCACGACCACGGTCACGAGATCGACAACTTTCGGGTGCTCAAAGATGAGATCAAGGCGCTTATTCGGAGAGGGTACTTGTCCAAATTCACCTGGGATGGCTAGAGAACCTCTCATCCTCCTCGAGGTGCGAATAAGATTCGTGCACCACAAGACTCCGAGAGGATGGCTATCCTCTACTACGTGCATGGGGGACCCATGGGTGGGGCTCAAACTCCTCCCGAAAGGATTTTGTTTGGGAAGTCAACTCGGTCCACAATTGTCCTCCCCCTCGGGGCCACAAAATGTTGGTCTCGTTCTCGGAGGAAGATCTTGAAGGAGTCCAAACTCCTCATTACGATGCTCTGGTCATCAGCCTCGGCCTGGCAATCCATGAGGTCCGGCGAATTCTTGTGGACAATGGAAGTTCGGTTAGCATCTTGTTCCTCACTGCATTCGAGGGGTTGAAGCTCTCTCAAGAAAGGTTGTAGCCTGTGGGCTACACCCTCCACGGTTTTTCTGGGGTCCCAATCCAGATCGAATGGATCATCACCCTGGACGTAATCGTGGGGAAATCCCTGACCTCCCGAACCGAACCCATGGATTTCATGGTCGTTAATGTTAAGGTCGCTTATAATGTTATCCTCGGTCGCCCCGGCCTCACTTCCATTCAGGCAGTGCCCTCGGCCTACCACATGAGGATGAAGTTCCCTACCAAGGATGGGGTCGGGGTCGTTAAGGGCAACCAAGAAACTGCTCAAGCCTGATACACAGCCACAGTAAGGGCTCGGTCCTACCCCTCGATGCAATCGAGCTCCCATCCAATAGGAGTTATATAGGTTCAAAGCCCGTCGACGAGCTGGAGGAAGTCCCCTTCTTAGAAAATAACAAAGACAAATGGTTTTAAGTGAGCCAGGCTCTCCTCCGGACCTCAAACAAGACATTATCAACTGCGTCCGAAGGAACAGGGACCTGTTCACCTGGACCCCCTCACATATGAACAAGATCTCCGAAGACCTCATCATGCATAAACTGAGTGTCCACCCGGACTCCAAGCCGGTCCAGTAGAGGTGCCAGAAGTTCTCCCCAGAGAGGCAACAAGCTATGAAGGAGGTGGTCGATAAGCCCTTCTCCGCCCATTTCATCCAAGAGGTCAACTACTCAGGATGGTTGACCAATGTCTTCATGGTAAAGAAAAATCTGCATTAACTTTACAGACCTTAACAAGGCATGCCCAAAGGACCTCTTTCCCCTCCCGAGCATCGATGCCCTTACGATGCAACATCTAGGCACAAGCTCCTTAGCTTCATGGATGCATTCCCGGGATTTAATCAAATCCAGATGTTCCCCCTGGACATCCCAAAGACAGCCTTTGTGATCGACCAAGGGCTTTACTGTTATCCCGTCCTGCCCTTCGGGCTGAAGAATGCTGGTACCACCTATCAGACGCTCGTCAACCCGGTCTTCAAGGAGCATAAAGGTAGGAATATGGAGGTATATGTCGACGACATGCTTGTCAAAAGCCTCAGGAGAGAGGACCATGTCAGAGACCTTGAAGAGGCCTTCGAGGTCTCGAGACTCCACACCATGAGACTTAACCCATCAAAGTGCGCCTTCGGTATCACATCGGGTAATTTCCTGGGCTTCTTGGTCAACCATCAAGGTATAAAGGCAAACCCAGAGAAAATTCGGGACATGTACGAAGAGCTTCGAGTAGGGAGACTCTCAGAAATAAGCCTTCGATCAGCTCAAAGAATACCTCGCAAATCCCCATCTCCTCAGTAAACCCGAACCCGGCGAGGTCTCTACTTCTACCTAGCGGCGTCTGAGCATGCACTTAGCATTGTCCTTATTAGAGAAGACGATGGGACACAGAGGCTCATTTACTATGTCAGCAAGGTTCCCCGCGATGCCGAGCTCCGTTACGCTAAGATAGAGAAGGTCGCCTACGCCCTTGTCATGGCTGTGCGGAAGCTCCACCGCTATTTCCATGCCCATTCCATTCAAGTGCTAACAGACCAGCCCCTTAAGCAGGTCCTCAACAAACTAGAGAACTGCGGTCGACTAATCAGGTGGTCCATCGAGCTAAGTTAGCACGACATGAGCTATAAACCGAGGACCGCCATCAAGGGGCAAGCCCTTGCTGAGTTCATAATAGAGTGCACCATTCCCGAGGCATCCGAGGTCCGGAAGGACGAGCCAGTATGGGAACTTTATGTAGATGGTTCATCTTGCGAAGAAGAGAGTGGGGTATTAAGCTGTCCGGACAGCTTCTTCTTTCAGTACTTCCTATGCTTTAGCTTTAAGACATCCAAAAATGAAGCGGAGTATGAGGCCCTAATAATCAGACTCTTCATGGCCCAAAAGGCTGGAGCCAAGTGCGTTAATGCATTGAGCGATTCCCAACTCATTGTCAACCAAGTACGTGGGGAGTATGAAGCTCGTGATACCCGGATGGTCCAATACTTGGCACATGTCAAGCTTCTTGGCAGACTTCGAAGATACTACTGTTATCAGAATACCCCAAGAGAAGAACAACCAGGAAAACGCCATGTCCAAGCTAGCATCTTCCTCCTTTGAAGGCCTCGACCACACAGTCCTAGCATCGAGAATCTTGAAGTCCTCTGCCTCGACCCACCCACGTAGGCAGCAATGTTAAAATTCTTGTGAAATGGTAAACTACCCCCAAATTCATCAGAAGCAAGAAAGGTTCGAGCCAGGGCCGCGAGATTTGTGCTTGTCGATGACATGCTCTTCAAGCGCCCATATACCAAGGTTGACTGGAGACCTTACCTCCGATGCCTGGATCCGGAGGAAGCCAAGTACGCACTTGAAGAAATGCATGAGGGGATCAAAAGCTGCCATATGGGGTGCTAGGATGCTCGAAGGAAAGTCCTCAATCACGGGTACTACAGGCGAACCCTCCTCCAAGATGCTCAGAACCTTGTAAGAAAATGTAGCTCATGCCAAAGTTCTCTTCGGTTAGACATGTCCCACTGGCCAAGCTTAAATCTTTGGCAAGCCCGGCTCCCTTTTCTATGTAGGGGATGGATTTCGTAGGCCCGTTCCCCAAGGAGACAGGTCAAAGGCAGTTCCTGATCGTGGCTATCGACTACTTTATGAAATGGATTGAAGCAGGGCACTTGGCCACCATCACTGAACACCAGGACCAACAATTTTTTGGAAACAAATCGTCTGCTAGTTCGGAATCCCTCGGATCCTCGTCACCGATAATGGCACCTAGTTCGCTAGAAAGAATTTTCACAAGTTTTGCGAAAACCTGAGAATTCTGCAAAGGTTCTCCTCAATTTTGCACCCTCAGTCCAATGGCCAAGCCGAGAACGCCAACAATCAGATCATCGACGGTCTCAAGAAACGATTGGACAAATCCCCCAATGGATTATGGGTCGATGAAATGCCTAGCGTGTTGTGGTCCTATCGCACGACCAAGAGGATTCTTATGGGCGAATTACCCTTCAACCTGACCTTTGGCACCAAAGTTGTAATTCCTCAGGAATTCAGATTGCCATCCACATGGATTGTGAGCTTCGACGAGGATTTGAATTTGGGCGGGGCCAATCTAGACCTCGACGAAGTTTGTGAAAGGTCGGCCATCAAAAGGAATGTCTACTAGCAGCGGGTAGAACACTTTTACAACCGAAAGGTCCGATCGGCCAACATCAAAGAGGGCGACCTTGTACTCAGACGGCTCGAGATCTCCGAGACGAATAAAAAGGGAAACTGGCTCATAACTAGGAAGGCCTATATAAGGTTTCCAAAGTGGTCCATCCTGGAACATACCAACTTGAATGCCCGGGGGGGCAGGGTTATCAAGAGGATCTGGAATGCATAGCACCTCATGAAATTCCACGAGGGAACCTAGCGGTCAGCACTTGTAATGGGGCCCAAAAAGCTAACAAATGTAATAAGCACTCGCCCTTTGGCAGCCAACAAATAAAAATTTCATTTTAAATTCAACATGTTCATATTTTCGCAATGAGTATCTCACCTCGGAATTATCCCTCGGCATGGTATCCGAGGCCGATGTCTCGCAATAAAAACATTGAGGATCTCTCCTCGGATTTGTCCCTTCGACTTGGTATCCGACCTCGAGATCTTCCGTCGAAATCTTTGAAGGATTTCACCTCGAATTTATCGCTCAGCATGGTATCCGAGGCCAAAGTCTCGCAACAGAAACACTGAGGATCTCTCCTCAGATTTGTCCCTTCGGCTTGGTATCCGATGCCGAGACCCTGCTCTAAAGTATTTGAAAGATCCCACCCCGAATTTATCCCTTGGCTTGACATCCAAAACCGTTGCCTCAAGCTGAAATCCCTGAAGATTTCTTCGAGACTCGGTTTTGTGGAACGAAAACTTATGCAAAGAATCCAACAAAAACAACTCGGGCAGCACGGCTGGGCGCCAGCCTATTCATCAGACAACGCTTCCACAAACAGAGGTCTAAAGTAATAAAACATTCTATTAAGCAAAACAATTACAAGAAGGGCAGTGGCTAGTCCGCAGTTGGCAAATCTAAGCTACAACTAAACACTCACACAATTGACCTCTCGCTCTGCTAAACACTCGTACAATTACCTCTCGCTCTGCTAAACACACACAATTAACCTCTCTCTTCAGCTCCCGAATTCCCCCAACCGTCGATGCACAGAAGAGGCATCATACGAGTCCCGGATGTAAAATTTTGGCTGGCTCGGCATAAGCGTGAAGGCTAACAAGTCTGCCGACCCGTAACAGCCATAATTTCCACCTTGAGAGTCCCCAGACCGACGGCAAGTCCTATGTTCCCACATTAGTGTACGTGAAGTACAATGACGAAGAGACCTTGGTGATGAACAAGCAACATAACACAGCCTTCGCCCCCCAGACTGCTTCGTAATTCGGCATCAGGAGATGCAAACGAACTCTACAAGGGTATCTGTTCGGCCCTGGCCTTCAAAACACGGTGACGAACTTCAGATCTTGAAATCCGAGATATACCTGATGAATTCCAACAGAGTTACCCCAATCCTCTTCGGGTTCTTGCGAACTGGAGTCGACAGCATGAGAAACTCCATCCAAGCCGAATACCCTGAGCCGTAGATGAGCCCAACCATGAATGGGCCATATCTCTTGGATCTCCGAAAGGTAAAACTTCATATCTCGGAATTTGGAACAAGTAGCTCGAGGCGGCAAGCACAAGCATCGACCCCCTGGGTCAAACACTCGAACAACAAGGTGAACGCCCCCAACATCTTAGCCATCAGAAGAGAATTCGGGAAGAGAATTGTTTGGAGGTGGAGGAAATTTGAGGAATACTTCAAACTTCTTCATTTATAGCGGTCAATGCTCTAACTTTCAAGAGGTACAGTCACTCGATTCTCTCAACGGGTGATGTAAGCAAGCCCATGTGGCACCCTTGCGGCTATCAAAAGGCCAAAGAAGAATTGAGCCCGGGACCAATGCTCCTAGGGAAGTGCCATAAGACCCTAGAAGCCCCGGTTCGGGAGTTTATAACAAAGACAATCACAACTCGAAATATGAAATCAAGCGCATTTTATTCATCAAATACAGGTCGGATACAAGAGCGGTGGTTTATTAGCAACAAGGCAAAAAACAAAATAGAGCTTAAGACCTATCTTGGAGGACCCTTGTTCAATAATATGGGCGGGGAGCATTTCGGCAGTTGTAGGGATGGGGTCGACTGTCTCGTGATTTGCCGAACTCTCTCCCACGGTAGGAATAGTCGCGTCATTCTCCTTCCCTTCGAAAGCGAAGCCTCGAAGATTGATATCCGGGTACGCGGCCCTGATATGCTCAAGGGCACGATCATACCCTTTATCTTGGGCGTGGACAATGTCAGCTAGAGCATCTTCGTACTCCTCCGCCATCTTCTTTTCCTTCCCGTACCACGCCAGCCTCTCACTGACCACCTCGTTCCTCTCCTTTAGAAGCTCCTCCCGGGCCTCCCCCTCCATCGCCAAATCCAACTTTAGCTCCCTCGCTTGATTCCCGAAGTCACTGATTTGGGCGAGGAGCTCCTTCTCCTCAGCTTTGGCCCATTCTTCCCGTCAAAGGAGGTGCCCCTGCCTTCTCTATAGTTCGACCCGCCTGAAAACAACACCAAGGCGTGTCTAAACAAAAAAAAAGGGAGGAAAGGCAAATGAGCACCGATAACAGCTAAAAGGAGAGTCTCACCATATTGGAGTATTGCGCCTAAAGGGTATAAACATCCTCCTCAGAGTCCTTACTAAGACCCCTCCGGTCACGAGGGGTGGCGAAGTGAGTAGCCACCCCCACGATATTCTGGCGGTCACCTATCAAATCCTCCTCGGTCACGGACCATGAAGGTTCCCACACCTTCGCAGGCGAAGGTGGTTCAGTGACTATCACGACATCTAGTGCAGTCAGAGCTAGAGATTTTTTGCCCTCCTTCTTGACAATCGCTTCAGTGGTCATGGCCTTGGGAGGCTCAGTGCTCCTAGACTTTTTCTTCGTGGGCCCCTCCATCTTAGGAGGAGGATGCTTCCGTGTCTGCTCATACTCCGGAACCTTTGCACTTACCCTCTCCCTGACCTTCGTCATCACCTCTGCGTCAGCCTTGGCCTTCGCCTCAACCACAGCAGCAGCCTTCGCCTTAGCCTCGGCCCTCATAGCCATGCGCTTCGCCCTCACAATTTCATCGGCCACCATTCTTGATCGAGAGTAGGAAAGGAAAATTAGAATGAGAATTGAGAACCGAATAGAAGTGGAGTGAGTAAGCAAAGAAACATGGAGACGTATATAGAAATGGAACTTTCATCACTGCCAAAAATGTGACAGCACGTGAGCATACGCTAGATTCTCCAAAATTCTAGTTCCACCCTCGGCGTGGTATCCAAGGCTGAACCTTATAAGGAAAACTCTCATAAGGCCTCACCTCTCCCCTTGCCCTCGGCATGGTATCCGAGGCTGAGCTTTACCAAAGTAAACCCCCATTACAAAGATGATTTTCGGTGGCCGAGACAGTTGCATGACTCTCGACGGCAAGAGTTCCCTTCCGACATAACTCCCCAATTCTGAGTCAGCAGTAAGCCACCATAACATTCATCCCGACGTCCTTCATTGAGAGTCAAAATCATGGACAAATATCTTCACTAACAGAAACAAAGGGTTACATCCACATAATTATTTAGAAATTACAAGTTCAATAGACTGCACCCCAAGTCCCGGGGCCCCCCTCGGACCCTGGCCCTATGATCATCACAATAGTCGCAGGGGGACCGGTGGTTAATCTAGGTGCCTCCCGACCTCTAACACTGGCAATCTTTGAAGATCCTGCCACTCCACTTTGGGCATCTCCCACAGCTCCCACTCTTGAGCGGGTCCTCGGGTAAGTCTCCAGCCTCGAAAAAGGGCTCCAAAAGGCAGACGTCTGACTCATCACCCCACGCTTGACCTTCAGCCGATAAATTTCCAAGTCCCTCTCCCCAAGCATCCGTTTAAGGATAAGGTCCGAGGACTGACCATCGGAAGAACGAGGCTTTGGCTCGAACAAGGGCTATGTCGGTGTCAGGAAATAACACCTTTAGATGGGCTAATTCCTGAGCCACCTCCTGCGACCGATGGATGTGAAATTTGAACTCCCCTTCCCAGTTATTCGCCTCCTTGCGGATATGGGCGATATTCCCTCGGCTTGAGCCAACTTTCCTCAAAGGATTCACAATTCGTCCTTGAGCTCATGTACCCGATGCTCGAACCTCACCATCTGGTCAGCAAAACGACATCTCAACTTAGGCAAACGTGAAGCAAAACATCAAAAAATCGAGCGAATTTTCATTTAAGCAAAAATTACAAAAGCATGGTGGCCAGTCCGCAGTCGTCATCCATACAAAAACCAGGAATTGAGACTTTCTAAGTTAGATGGAAACCTCCCAAGAAGGGGACCGAAGGGCTTCATCCTCAACCTTTGCATGATCGACAGAGATCTCTTCGTCATCAAGAGGAAATTCTGTAGGGGTCGGGGGAGTACCGTCATGATTAGCATTTGTATAAATACCCAAAACCCGGATCCAACCCGAACCTGACCTGGACCCGGCATTGGATCGGAACCGACCCGGCGTATCCGGGTCCGGGTCTGGGTCCTAAAATGGGATCCGTTGTACTTTCGAATCCGGGTCCGGGTCCGCTC
The DNA here is from genome assembly GCA_017893485.1 of Hemerocallis citrina. Taxonomy (NCBI): domain Eukaryota; kingdom Viridiplantae; phylum Streptophyta; class Magnoliopsida; order Asparagales; family Asphodelaceae; genus Hemerocallis; species Hemerocallis citrina. Next base: position 211,384,828 of record CM030363.1, read on the forward strand.
AAACGACACCCAACCCAGACTCGTAAAAAAACAAAAAAAAACAACATAAAAATAAATATTCTATCCTCATCTCCTCCATCCTTCCTCCTCAATTCTAAATCTTACTCTTCCAAACTCAAAACTCATGCTTTTTCTTCTCTCCTCTATTCTAAATCCTCCACTTGCCTCCTCCGTTCGCCGCTCACACTCCCGCTCCTACCAGAACGGGTAGGTATATTTTAATAGGACCCGGTCCCGGAACCGGACCCGGTTCTCACGGGTCCGGGTTCGGGTCCGGATCCAATTTTTGGACCCGTAGGGGATCGGGTCCGGGTCAGGGTAGTGAAGGACGAAGGACCCGACCCGACCCGACCCGATACCATTGCTAGTCATGATCTGGCTCCAGCTCCGGTTCGAAACAAAGACCATCGAGATTGATATTGGGGTACCTCTCCCAAACATGCTCAAGGGCCCGTTGGTAGCTCTCATTCTGCACTGCAACAATCTGGCCCGCCACATCATCGATTTCAGCCTGCAGCCTCTCCCTCTCCTCCTCCTAATTCTCCTTTTCCATCGACACAATGCCCTCGTCGTGGGCTTCGAACGCAAGCTCCCCCTCAAGTTCCTTCACCCTTCTCTCGGGTGCATCCGCTCGAGTCTTCTCGTCCTGCCACTTGAGGTCGAGCCATTAAGCCCGGCACTCCAAGCATTTCATTTCGTGGTCGTATTGCCTCTTCAGATTGGCCCCTAAAGTATTGCCTACAGAAGATAGGAAGACTTAGAGAATGCAAAGAAAGAAAAAAAATGAGAAATTCACTTGCTTGGGAAGGAATACCTACTACAACATAGGACAGGGCAAACCGAAGATAACCCAAGCCGATCGTCTCCTTAGCAAGGGGTCTCATGTCCTTCGTAGGGGTGAGATTATTAACCACCTCAATAACCACTTGGGACTCCATGATAAAGTCACCTTTACTGTCCAATTGGGCGTGAAGGTCTCCTTAGTCTTTTGAGGAATAACAGCTTCCTGCAACGGGTGAAACGGCGGCAGGGGAGACTCGATTGGTTCTTTGGCTCTGAGCGATCTCTCGCTTGGTTCCACCCTCGTAGATTCCACATTTGGTCCTGGATGGTTAAGGACCTCTTCCTCATTTTCTTCAACGGTCCTCGGAGATGCCTCGACAACAGGGTGAATCTCCCTCTTCTTCTTCATATCCTTGGCGGTTCGCTGCTCCGTCCCTTCAGTCAACATGATATCGATATCATCTTCGGTCACAGCAATAAAAGAAGCACATCACAGCAGAGTCGGATAATACCTTACAAATTAACGAAGAGTTAGTTACTCACAAGGTATGTAAGGGCTTAAGTTGCATACCGAGAACGACATCTCCGTCATCCTCATTCATTATATGCTCATACCTCCCTCGAATAGCCGGATAAACTCCACCCGTTCCTCTTTGGTAAGATCCTCAAGTTTCAAGGTCTTCCTCGGAGGAGGTTCATATGACCATGCGGTCGGTATGTCCCAGAGCTCGGTATGGTAAACGATGAAGTACTTTGAATTCTAGTTCTTTATGGAGTCCGGTTGGTTGTGCACCATGTGAAACTTGGGCGGACGTGAGATATACCATCAGTGTTGATACCCCGGAAGTGCACTCAATCCCAAGAACGCTCGGAAGTACTTGAGCCTCAGCGGGACATTTTTCTAGTGGCAAAGCATGATGAAACTGGTCAACTGCTTCCATGAGTTCGGCCCATAGTGCGTTAGACTCATCCCCACCTAGTTCAAGACTTTTTTGATAAATGGGTGAAGGGGAGATGCAAGCCCGAACAGAACCACTCCAAAAGCCTAACAGTCGGTCGAATCCCGTGGCTCGGGAGCATTAGGCCGTACTCCGAGAGTATATAGAACTGGTCCTGAAGGCTACTGAGATTGCTCTTCACCATAGTGTTCTAGGTCTTGTTCGCCTCAACCCTCGGCACGTCGACACGCAACAAGTCCCGTAGCTCTTCCGGATACATCCGGGTGGATTTCACGCCCACATGCACATGTTGATAGGCTAACGGCTCGTACTCCTTATCGGGGGAAAGGTTTGGTTTCTTCCTCTTTGCGAGGTGACAACTAAGAAGCAGCATGACACTTACAATGCTGACCAGAGCCGAGGTCCCCACTCCATGCGTGGAATGGTTCCCTACTGCTTCCTCGTCTCCTTCCCCATTCCATGAGCTCATGAGGAAAACTCCTTTAAAATCTCACCTCGCCAAGCCTTCGGTGCTGTTACCGCTGAATCTGGTGTGGGGGTAAACAGATAGTATTTGTGGATTCTTGGAAAACCTGAATAGCACACCTAAACCTGATCCGCCGAAGCTTGACTGCTGACTCCTGCCGTTCACCTGCAAAACGTGTGAGACACCGGGGTTGATCCCGGCGACGCACCCTCCGACGCTCAAGTCAGTAACCAGAAGTGATTATGAAAGAGCGTTAACTGGCAAAAGATTGATTACCTCATAACGGAGATGGATGGGGGGTATTTATAGGCGTCTTTAGGGATCAGATTAGGAAGGTAATCCCTATGAATCTGTTAAGGAATAAAATCCTCGTAACCAGATAAGGGATGTGATCCCTAATTTTCCGGTGACAGGATAGATACGAATTAGGGCCGTTGATTTGGCTGAATCGGAGACCCTAATTCTATCCTGCCAATTTGGGTTTGTTTCGGGTTGGGACCCGTACCCAGTTGAGATAGATCCGTTCGCGGGTTATTGGATCTTTGGAGAGGAGATCTAGTAACCGCCTCAGACCCGACTATAAGTAAAATTACCGTTTTACCCCTGGGCTTCAAGATTCGTGCCCGATTTGGACTGTTCCGATGTAACCTTATTTTTAGCCATATCACGAGCCCCCCACTCCCGAAGACTGAGTTTGATCAGCCTTTGAGGAGTAGTTTTACTGTTTTAACGGCGGCTGAGTTGTATCGGAGTCCAAACGGAAGGCTTTGAATCTTTGAAGGAGGTAGTGTGGCGATTCTTCAAGCTAGTTGCACCCTCAGTTGTTCTTGAGCTTTTCTGGATGTTGGGTGATTTTTATCTATTTTTTCGGATTATGTATTTAATTTTGCGAAGTGCTTACTAGCCGTTCGGGGGTCTTAACAACGCGTTCCAAGCATTAATTGTTCGTTTAGGGGCTCGAAAATAAACCCCCGAATTTACAATTATTTCCTAGAATTTTTAGTTAATTTTTCTGAATTTTTAGGAATTTTTTCACAATTTTTAAATAGATAAAACGATTAAAATAAATAAAAACTATTTTTTGATACCGATTTATGACGTGTCATGATCTGAGCCTTCCATCAGCGTCGAGCGTGATTTTCTGGGTGATCGGACGAACCATGTTCCTCGGTAGATAGTTTCTCCGTATGAGAAGGTCGGCAGCTCGGCTCCGAGCCGATCGGAGCCTCTGGATCTGCCGAACTACGTGGCACAATCCTGAGCGTCCATCTGAGCGTGGATCCCCAAAAAATGCTATCTTGTCGTTTAGTGAACGTGGCAAGATCTGGGCCGTCCATCGCGTTTGGGCACGTTTTTTGATAAGATCCAACGGCTGAGGAGGGTCGGCCTCTTTTTTCTCCATATGTGGAGGTCGGTTCCTCGTCCCCTCGGCTCGGCAGTTCGGCGTTGTGGGCCGAATTAGCGCTCCGACAGGACGTTCGGTTCGACCTAGTAGCTCGAAGGCTTGACCAAGCTGTTCGATAGCTCGGCTAAGCGCTCCGGTGGCTCAATTCTTTGTCTACTGTACTAGTGGCTCAGTGGTCCGGCCCAGCTGTTCGGTAGCTTGGCCCAGAGCCTCAGGATCTGCCGAGCTACGTGGCGCGATCCTGAGCATCCATCACGACGTGGATCACGAGGGCAGGGTCCAGATCACGAGAAAACGTTATTTTTTCATTTTGTGGTCGTGGCGCGATCTGAACTGTCCATCAGGTTCTGACACGAATTTTGGAACGATCGGACGGTGATTCGTCCTCGGCAGAATTTTTCTCCATATATGGAGGTCGGCTCCTCGACACCTCGGCTCGACTCCGTCCGCAGCTTCGCTCGGAGCCTCAGGATCTGCCGAGCTACGTGGCGCGATCCCGAGCGTCCATCACGGCATGGATCACGAGGACGGGGTACAGATCACGAGAAAATGTTATTTTGTTGTTTTGTGGTCGTGGCTTTGTCTGAACCGTCCATCAAGATTTGACACGAATTTTGAAACGATCCAACAGTGACTCAGCCTCGGCAGAATTTTTCTCCATATGTGGAGGTCGGTACCTCGGCACCTCGGCTCGGTGAGAACAGCCGTTCGGTGACACGTCGAGGTGTTGTTTAACGAGGGGTGGAGTTGGTTGTTTTGAAGAGACCTTGTCCTGAATCGCCGCCACCCTCTGACCCAGTAGCTCGGTTGCTTGGCCAAGCTGTTCGACAGCTCGGCCATGCACACTGGTGGCAGGCAGTTCGGAAGGGACGCGTGGCGTGATCCTGAGCGTCCATCACAGCGTGAATCACGAGAACGGGGTTCAGATTACGAGAAAATGTTATTTTGTCGTTTTGTGGTCGTGGCTCTATCTGAACCGTCCATCAAGATTTGACATGAATTTGGAAACGATCCAACGGTGACTCAGCCTCGGCAGAATTTTTCTCCATATGTGGAGGTCGGTACCTAGGCTCCTCGGCTCGGTGAGAACGGCAGTTCGGTGACACGTCGAGGTGTTGTTTGCCGAGGGGTGGAGTTGGCTGTTTTGAAGAGTCCCTGTCCTGAACCGTCATCATCATCCGACCCAATAGCTCGGTTGCTTAGCCAAGCTGTTCGGTAGCTCGGCTAGGCACACCAGTGGCCGGAAGCTCGGAAGGTACGTGTGGCCAGGTCTGGAGCGTCCATCACGGCGTGCATCACGAGGGTGGGGTTCAGATCACGAGAAAATGTTATCTTGTCGTTTTGTGGGCGTGGTGCGATCTGAACCGTCCATCAGGTTTTGACACAAATTTTGGGACGTTCCGACGGTGATTCGTCCTAGGCAGAATTTTTCTCCATATGTGGAGGTCGGTTCCTCGTCCCCTCGGTTCGGCAGTTCGACTTGTTCGGTGGCAGGTCGAGGTGTTGTTTGCCGAGGAATGGAGTTAGCTGCTTTGAAGGGTTCTGGCTTCGGATCGTTGCCACCCTCCGACTCAGTAGCTCGGTTTCTTAGCCAGGCTATTCGGTAGCTCGGCTAGGCACTCCGGTGGCCGAGTCATTGAGTTAAGAGATTTGAGGAATTTTTGTTTTGAAACGTCGCAACTCTCCGTTTTGGCACTTTGCCTTCTCTTAGTGGGCTATTAAATGCTCAAGAAAGCCCAAACATCACTTTGCGGTTATAAATTCTCATTCCCCCACCCCATAGCTCTTTTCTCACTTTTCACTCCAAGTTTTCACTTTTACTCTCTGCGTGCTCTGATAGCGGCGATTTTAGCTCCAAGGCGGTTGTGTTAGCTGTCGCGTGGGCCTGGCGATTTTCAGCGAACTAATTCCGACCGTGAACGTCACTTCAAGGCCACGTCACATCAAGGTTAGTTTATTTGCCTTAGCTTTTTTAGAGATGTCAAGGGTAGACTCGGGGAGTAAGGCCTCGTCCTCGGGCGATAGTGGCGCCGAGGAGAGGAGACGAATGGAGACCGAAGAAAGGGGAAGGAGGTGGCCGGGTCATCCGTGGCTGAGGTGAAAAAGAAGAAGGCAGTGACCCGATCTCCTGTAGTCGAGGAGATTGTGGAGATCGAGAGGCGAGCCCCTGAGATGGGTCGGTACCCAAGTGTACTGTCCGGCCATGCCGGAGTAAGGCGTTACGAGGGCAACCTTATGAAGAAGGCGATCATAGGTCGGTTGGCAGTCTATGAGGAGAACAACCCGGTTCAGACCACTGAGGTGGACGAGATTGCGTCGGTATTATCCGAGAAGGACCTGCTCCGGATCAGAAAATGGTTCGCCATCCCTCCGGAGTACAAGCTGATCCTCCCCGGCCCTGGGATGCGAGCGAACTCCAAACTATCGTCGTCGGATATGTGTATGTTCGACTACGACTCGCTGAACGCTGGGTTGCGCTTTCCTCTGCACCCCTTTGTGTTAGAGGTTCTCCAGTGGTACTGCTTGGCGCCGACCCAGTTCATGCCGAACACCTGGCGGCACGTGAATGCCTTCTTGCTACAGTGCCGCAACACCGAGGTCGAGCCAGACTTGACGATCCTTCGGAGCATGTATCGGGTGCACTGGATGCACAAGACCGAGCGCTATTACCTGTTGCCCCGAAAAGGCGTTAGGCTTATAGAGAATCCGGACTCAATAAAAGGTTGGAAGGAGAAGTTCTTTTTGCTGAGGGAGCCCTCGATGCTGAAGATTCCGACTTAGTGGAAAGTAGAGGTGCCGAAGTTTGCGAGGGCCGACCCGGTATTGACAGCGGCCGAGGAGGAAGTGGTGGGGAAGATCGTGGCTCTCCCAATGTTGAGCTAGAAGGAAATGACCGAGGAGGTGCTATATGGGTCGGGCCTTAGTCCGATCGACCTGAGTACGCTCCTGACATCTCGTAATATATATATATATATATATATATATATATATATATATATATATATATAAGTTTTTAGTACGTTTCGCTAACTTGCTGTTTGTTTTGTTGTTTGGAACAGAAGTGCCGAAGATGGACTTTCTGGGGATGATGAATGAGCGAGGTAAGGTTGCCGACGGAAGGAAGAGGAAGAGGCCGAGCACGACGGCTTCGTCCGTCCGGCCCTCCAAGGTTCCTTCGGCGGTTGCTCCGCTTGTTACCGTTGCTGAGGTCCCCTCGCCAGTGGTAGTCATTTCCGCCGACCCCTCGGCTCCTGCTGCGTCTGCCACGGCCGGTGAGGACTTCGATGTTTCGGCGATGCTGTCGCTCCAGGCTCCGCCCCTGACCATTCAGGCCGAGGTGATCCTGATCGAGCAGCATAAGAAGCTATTCATCCCGGACTGGCGATTCAAGAACCACGACGGCTTCCTCGGGGACTCGCAGATGTGCATGCAGGCCGTCAAGCACTTAGCGACCCCGAAGGATCGAGCCGTGCTGAAGGTGCAGACGACTGGCAATGACACCTACGAAGTCGCTCGGTCGCTTGTGTCGGTAAGTTTTGCATTCATTTTTCTTGAGAATTTCTTAAGTCTGCCGTTCGGCTCTCACTTTGTTCTTATTCTCTTTTTCCTTCGGCAGGCCACCTGTCACTTCGGCCACCTCCTTCAAGCATTCGCTGAATAGGAGAGGGAGTTGAAGGCCGCCAGCGATAAGGACAGGGCAGAGAAGGTGAGGGCGGTTCGGCAGCTCGAGGCAGAGCAGAGACGCGTGGATGGCTTGGAGGTCCGGGTCGCCGACCTTGAAGCGGACCTGGAGCGAGCGAAGGGGCGGCTCGCTGAGGAGGTTGCCAAAGTCGCCAAGGCTGCCGAGGAGCTGGCGGCATCGGCGAAGGCTCTTGCAGAGACGAAGGCGGAGAAGGATGCCGTGGCGGCTAAGGTCAGGGTCAAAGTTGAGGCCTAGGCGAAGGCGCACATGGCCTCCAACATGGAGAAGTCCTACGAGATGGCGTTCGACCATGTCCAGGATCGCGTCCCCAGATTTCAGCGAGTCGGATACAGGCTGTGGCCCGGAGCTGTGACAGGGGGCGAGGAGGAGGAAGGCGAAGATGAAGAAAGCGACGAGAAGGAGGCGGGGCAGCGGGACGAGGAAACGCCTGTCGACCTTGAGATCGTGGTGGTCTACCCCCAGGCCGGGGAGACTGGGAATGAGGGGCCATCTGGCGAGGCGCCTGTGGTCGAGCCGACGATGCAGGTGGACCCCTGATCTCCCCATCTTTTGTAGTTCTGTTTTTCCTTTTTTAGAATGTAACGCCTTTTTGCGGACTGGCCACCGCCTCTTCTTTATGAATGAAAATCTTATTTCCAAATTAGTCTAAGTGTTTAGCTCAGATTGTAGTCCTTCAGTGTAATGCTTTTGTCTTTCAGATTGTCAAATACGCACCGGTTACCATAGCCGCTCAGCGTCGTGCAGAACTGTTCAAGTAGTCTCGCGAGGCTCGCCTCGAGGGCGAGGCTGAGCTAATCAGGAGAGTGTTGCAAATTGTGGAGAAGAAGAACAGCGAGCTGCTGGCCGAGGTACACCACCTGCAGATAGTCGAGGAAGAGCTTTCGATGAAGGAACAAGAGCTGGCCTCTGCGTTGGCCGAGCGAGACGAGTTTGTGACGAAAGTCGAGCAGCTGCAGAGGGTTATAGTTGACAAAAGCATCGAGGTGACCCATCTGTGTCGCATCATCTTCGATAGTGCTGAGTGTTCAGTTTCGGCAAAACTCCCTCGGCTAAAGATATCGGTGAAGGACGACACCTTGAAAGATAGGATCGTTGAGCTCGAGAAGGAGGTCGCTCGTCTAAGGCCTCAGCCTGCGAGAGCCAACGTCTGCAGCACCTCGTGTACATGCGAGGAGTGCGAACGAGGTATTTCCTTCTACGAGCTCGTGACTCGTCCTCCCGCCACGGGTTGGACCGCGGCCGATGCGCAAAGCGGTGTAGCTGTCAGCTCGAGCGGAGCCTCGGTCGGAGCCACTATTAGAGTTAGCCGCGAAGAGACGTCCCAGTTCGTCGGCCTAGAGACGAGCTCGGAGATGAGGCGACGAAAACCCCGAGTGTCTCTGAATCGGAATGTCCCCATTCCGAGGAGGCACTGAACAAGTTGTAACCTCTTTTGATTTCTTGCATCGTCTTTTTTGTTGTAACTTCTTGCCTTGTATATTCATCAAGTTGTTTTAATGAAATCAAATTCGCCTGCTCATTGTCGTGCCATAGTTTCCTTGCTCTTGAAACCAATCCATAAAAACCAGTAGTTAATTTATTCGAGCATTCTAGCCATAGAACTCTCGCATTAGCTGTAGAACTTTAGCTCTTTGCTCGGGGTATACTGAGGCAATCTTGTACTTCGGTAGTACGCATCCCTCGGCCGCTTGGTTCGGGAAACTGAGGGAGTGCAGTCGAGCCGAGCGTTGGACTCCGAACTTGCCGTTAACACGTGGCTCAATCTGGGTGGTCGATCATGATCATGGCACGAATCACGAGGTGGGAGGCTCGAGTTTCGAGAAAACGCTATCTTGTCGTTTTGTGGATACGTGGCACGATCTGATCCGTTCATCATGTCCTAGTACGCATTTTGAGACAATCCAACGGTGAAATTGGTTCGGCAGAATTTTTCTCCATATGTGGAGGTCGGTTCCTCGTCCGCTCGGTTCGGGATACTAAGGGCCTGTAGCCGAGCCGAATGTGGGACTTCGAACCATCGTTGGAGTTGTTCAACAGTTATGGGAGCAGTTCCGAATGGCGAACTACTTCCAGCTCGCTTAAGAGCGAGCTTGCGAAGTAGAATAGAACTAAGTGTTGGACTCCGAACCATCGTTAGGGTCGTTCAATGGTTGTGGGAGCAGTTCCAAATGGCGAACTACTTTTAGCTCGCTTAAGAGTGAGCTTGCAAAGTAGAATCGAACCAAGTGTTGGACTCCGAACCATCACTAGAGTCGTTCAATGGTTGTGGAAGCAGTTCCGAATGGCGAACTACTTCTGGCTCGCTTAAGAGCGAGCTTGCGAAGTAGAATCGAACCAAGTGTTGGACTCCGAACCATCGCTAGAGTAGTTCAACGGTTGTGGGAGCAGTTCCGAATGGCGAACTACTTCTAGCTCGCTTAAGAGCGAGCTTGCGAAGTAGAATCGAACCAAGTGTTGGACTCCGAACCATCGTTAGGGTCGTTCAATGGTTGTGGGAGCAGTTTCGAATGGCGAAATACTTCTAGCTCGCTTAAGAGCGAGCTTGCGAAGCAGAATCGAACCAAGTTTTGGACTCTGAACCATCGTTAGAGTGAAGAGCAAAGAGCAGAGATATATTTGTATAAGTAAAGCATGAAAAAAAAACTCTTTATCGAAGATTACTGGTCGGCCGCTTCTGAGTTGCGAGCCGTTATTACATATGAGAAATAAAGAGGGAAGATACAGGGGATAGGAGAGGAACGGTTTGACATCCCGGAATACTTAGAGAGGTGCCGGGGCACTTTCTTGGTATTTCAAAAGATGGTAAGCATTCCAGGTCCTAGGGATTTCTCTGCCCTCGAGGTCTTCGAGACGATAAGCTCCAGGCCGAACTACTTTCGTGATCTTATAGGGTCCCTCCCAATTTGGAGCTAGCTTACTCTTCTGACTAGGGAAGGAGACAGCTAGCTTTCTAAGGACTAGGTCCCCCTCTTTGAGATCGGTAGGTCGGACCTTTTTATTGTATGCCAACTCGATCCTCCTCCGATAGCTCTGTTGGCGGATTGATGCTCTTTCCCTTAGCTCATCTATCAGGTCTAAGTTTGCCCGAAGGTCTCTGGCATGCTGTTCTTCGTTGTAGGCTACAAGGCAAGGAGAAGGTATTCCGACCTCCAGAGGGATCACAGCCTCGGACCCGTAGGTGAGGTTAAATGGGGACTCTCCTGTGGGGGTCCGTTTAGTGGTGCGGTAGTTCCACAGCACGTTGGGGAGTTGATCGACCCATAAACCTTTGGAGCACTTATCCAACCTCTTCTTAATACCGGAGAGAATCTGCCGGTTAGCATTTTCGACTTGGCCATTCAACTGCGGATGGGAGACGAAGGAGAAACGTTGTTGGATGGCGAGGTCTTCACACAGAGCTCGGAACGTAGCCCCAGTAAATTGGGTTCCGTTGTCTGTTATGATGACTCGGGGGCACCAAATTGGCAGGTGACGTTCTTCCAGAAGAACTGAAGCACCTTGTTCTCTGTGATCGTTGCCAGGGGCTCGGCCTCTATCCACTTCAAGAAGTAGTCGATCGCCACGACTAAGAACTTGAACTGGCCCGGAGCAGGAGGGAATGGCCCTAGTAAATCCATCCCCTACATGGCGAAGGTGATAAGACTTGATAGGGAGGTGAGCTGAGCTTGTGGGAGGTGACGAATGTTTGAATACTTCTGACAGGAGTCGCACTGCCGAACGTGTTGCTCGGCGTCTTTGAGGATAGTAGGCCAGAAGTAACCATAATTCAATACCTTCCGAGCTAGGGATCTGGACCCTGAATGTGCCCCGCCGATGCCTTCATGGAGCTCCTGTAAGGCGTAGTCGGCTTGTTCTGGGGAGAGGCATCTCAAGTACGGCCTGCCATCCACCTGCTAGAAGGAGCGTTTGTATAAGATCCCCTCGACTAAGGTGTACCAGTCTGCTCTGGTTCTTACTCGGCGAGCTTCCTTAGGGTCTTTAGGGAGGAGCCCGTCCCTTAGGAATTCCACCAATGGTTTCATCCAGTTATCTTGCAGTAGGACCGGCAACGACTCCGCTGAGTCGATGGTCTCGTCTTCTATACTTGGATTCAAGAGAACCTTGATCAAGACGGTCTGCTCGAGACCTTGGAGGGAGGAGGAGGCTAACTTGGAAAGGGCGTCGGCCTAGGAATTCTCTTCTCGGGGGATCCGCTGGATGAGCACTTCTTCGAACCGGGCCATGAGAGCTTGGACTTTAGCGAGATACTTCGCCATCCAATCGTCTCGTGCCTCGTACTCGCCCAAGACTTGATTTATCACCAGTTGAGAGTCATTATAGATTCGGAGGCACTGCGCCCCTGCACTTCGGGCCAGTCCGAGGCTGGCAATTAGTGCCTCGTACTCTGCTTCGTTGTTTGAGGCCTTGAAGTTCATGCAGAGGGCATACTGAAGGACAAAATCATCTGGGCCTGCCAGAATGACCCCGGCTCCGCTTCCCTCGCTGCAAGAGGAACCGTCCACAAAAACCGACCAGATAGGGGGTCCGTTCGGTGCCTGGCTGACCTCGGGAATGGTGCTCTCGACGATGAACTATGCTAAGGCTTGAGACTTGATCGCAGTTCGGGGCTGGTATGAGACGTCGTGCTGGCTTAGCTCGATGGACCATTTCATGAGGCGGCCAGAGGTCTCAGGTTTGTGGAGGACTTGTTTCAGTGGTTGGTCAGTAAGGACGACCACCGAGTGGGACTGGAAGTAGGGGCGAAGCTTTCTCGCCGCCATGATTAGAGCGTACGCCATCTTTTCTATCTTTGGGTAGCGAAGCTCGGCATCGCGGAGCACCTTGCTCACATAGTAGATGGGCCTTTGAGTCCGGTCTTCTTCCCTTACTAAAACGGCGCTAAGGGTTTGCTCGGAAGCAGCCAAGTAGAGGTATAGGGTCTCGCCTGGAATGAGCTTGCTGAGTAGAGGAGGGTTGACGAGATAAGCCTTCAGCTGGTCGAACGACTCCTGCTGCTGCTGACCCCATTCGAAACCTTTAGCCCCCCTGAGGGCCTTGAAGAAGGGGAGGCACTTCTCCCCGGACATCGAGAGGAAACGACCTATAGTGGCTAGGCGGCCTGTTAGCCTCTGAACTTCCTTAACGTTCTTGGGAGGGGCCATGTCTAATATGGTCTTGATTTTCTCAGGATTAGCTTCGATTCTCCGTTGGCTGACCATGAAGCCAAGGAACTTTCCTGACGAGACTCCGAATGCACACTTGTTCGGATTGAGCCTCATGTTGCGCTTTCTCAGTACACAGAACGCCTCCTGTAGGTCGGCAACATGGTCGGCACCTCGGATGCTTTTTACAAGCATGTCGTCGACATACACTTCCATATTTCGACCTATCTGGCTCTGAAAGACTTTGTTAACAAGGCGCTGGTAAGTGGCACCAGCATTCTTCAATCCGAACGGCATCACCCTATAACAGTAGAGGCCCTGGTCGGTAACAAAGGAAGTCTTTGGGATGTCCGGGGAAAACATTCGGATTTGGTTGTAGCCGGAGAAAGCGTCCATGAAGCTGAGGAGCTCATGGTCCGAAGTGGCATCGATGAGGGTGTCAATGCTCGGAAGAGGGAACGGGTCTTTGGGACATGCCTTGTTCAGATCAGTAAAGTCGATACATATCCTCCAGGTCCCATTCAACTTCTTTACCATGACTACATTGGAAAGCCATTCTGGGTAGTTAACCTCCTGTATGAACCAAGCCTTTAGAAGCTTCTCAACCTCTTCTTTGATGGCCTGCTGTCACTCGGGAGCGAACTTGCGTCGCTTCTGTTGGACCGGCTTGGACCCTGGTTGAACGCTGAGGTGGTGGACCAGAAGCTCCTCGAAAATTCCGGGCATGTTGGCTGCGGACCAGGCAAAAAGGTCGCGGTTCCTCCGAATGCACCGCACTATGTCGGAGCATAAAACAGATGGGAGGGTCTTGCTAATGAAGAACTTTCGGCTCGGATCATCCTCCAAGAAGAGCACCTCTTCCAATTCGTCCACCGGCTCATACGTTGGTCGAACGTTCTCCTGATGGATCTCCAAAGTTTCGAGGGAGAGGACCGGACCCCCGGTGGAAGTCATGTAGCACTTCCGGGCCATCTCTTGATTGCCCTTGACCTCCCCTACTCCTGCTCGGGTAGGGAATTTCATCTTGAGGTGGTATGCAGAAGGAACGGCTTCTAGGGCAGCTAGGCTGGGTCGGCCTAGGATGACGTGGTATGCAGCTGGAACATTAACAACCATAAAGTCCATTGGCTCGGTCCGGGTGGTAGGAGTTTTGCCAGCAGTTACGTCAAGGGTGATCACCCCTTCGATAGTTACTGGCACTCCCATGAACCCGTGGAGAGTGTAGCCGACCGGTTTGAGGCGGTCCCGGGATAGCTGAAGACCTCGGAAGGCTGAGAGGAAGAGGATGTTCAGGGAGCTTCTGTTGTCTACTAGGATCCTCTACACTTTGAAGTTTGCCATACGAAGGTCGATAACAAGTGCGTCACAATGGGGAGTCCTAACTCCCTCGAGATCTTCAACTGAGAATGTGACTGGGACACCGAGGCCTTTGGGGGGAGGGGCGCCGTGAACAGAATTGACCTCTCGGACGAACGCCTTCCGAGAGGAGTTGGAAGAGCCTTCCATGGGGCCTCCATGGATAAGATGCAGAATGCATTCCTCCTCGAAATCGGGGGTTTCATCGCGCCGCTCGGAACGCTTGTTAGCCCCCCGAGGCAGAGGAGTGGTGCGATCGGTTCGATCATTTGTTCTCACAAATTTGGCCAACTGCCCCCTCTGGATGAGGGCCTCTATCTCGTTCTTCAGCGCCCGACAGTCGTTGGTACCGTGGCCATGATCCCGGTGGTAGTGGCACCACTTCTCCTTATTCCTCTTCTTGGATGGGGTGTTCATCCTCGGAGCAGGAGGTATGACTCCTTCCTTCTCAACTTCCATCAGAATGGTGGAGACATTGGTAGTGAGAGGAGTGAATTTCTCAAACCTGGGGGGAAGGCAGTGCTGACCGCTATTATCCCTCTGAAGCTTCTTGGCCCCTTCCTCTTCAGTTGTCTTTCTTTTCGTCCCGGAGGCAGATCCTCCGAAGCCGGGGAGATATTCGGCCTCCTCAGCCAGAATATACTTCTCGCACCTAAGAAGAAGGTCGGCAAAGTTATGCGGGGGCTTTTTAGCGAGGGACGAGCGAAGGTTAGAATTGAGGACGTTGGATTGGAACGCGACGGTTGCAACTGATTGGTCGAGGGAGGCGATGGATCTGACCTCTGCAGTAAACCTCCTCACATAGTCCCTCAACTTTTCTCCTCTCTCCTGACGGAGGTGGAGTAACGAGATGCTGGTCTTCTCCGTGTGTCTGCTACTCACGAAGTGGGTTATGAAGAGTATTTCGAACTGCTCGAAAGAGAAATTGGAAGAGGGGGCAAGGCGGGAGTACCATTCCCGAGCCGAACCCTTAAGAGTGGCGGGGAAGGTTTTGCAAAGCAAGGCGTCAGAAGCCTGGTGGATTAGCATCAAGGTCTTGAAGCTTTCGACGTGGTCAATGGGGTCCGACTCCCCCGAGTAAGTTTCAAACTGCGGAGGCTTGAAACCCCTTGGGATGGGAGCCTCCATGATGGTCCGGGAGAAGGGAGGTCTGCTGGGGCGGACGGTCCTTCCTTTTGACTCTTCCTCCTTGTCCATTCGGCCGATGCGCCTCTCCATCTCGTGGAGACGGCGGTAGAGAGCATCGTCCCTCCGGTGATAGTCAAACGAGCCTCTGGACTCGTCTTCATAGGAAGGGAGCGGGGACTACGGCGATGGTAGTCCTGGGAGCGGCGAGGACTATGATTATGTTGTTGGTGATTAGGAACCGGAGGAGTTATGGACCGGTGACAAGGACTTGGGACCCGTGGGGGTGTTGGAACCCTTTGGACATTATTGTTGTTGGGGCGAAGGTTGAGAGCCTGCAACACCGTTGCCTGAAATTGCTGGAACTCGGCACGAGTGATGGGTGCCTCATCGTTCCTCAGATGATGCCGACCAGCAGGGGAATGTGGTCTCCTCCTATGATTCTTGGGGGACTCTCTCTGCCCCCTTCGGTTAGGGGACCTTCTGCAATCTCGGTGATGAGGAGATCGCTCACCCGGATGTTGTTGGCGGGAGACTCCCTCTCGGGCTCGCTTCTCATCTAGGCGGCGGCGAAGATCCTCATCCTTGTGCCAATTGAGAATGGTGTTGCGAAGGTCGGAAACTCGAGGATTGTGGGAGGCCATAGAATTCGAGGAGGCATTGTGGATGGAGACGTGGTCCGGATGGAGAGATTGTTTCTGCAGGTTGGGACGCGAGACCCCTGCACCGCCATTTGGAGGACCGGAGGGACCATTAGGAGGTTGTTGATTCGGAAGAGGAGGTTGGTCCTCGGCTTGAGGCGGAAGTTGCCCCTGCTGTTGAGCGGGCTGGATGGGGACTTCCTGTTGCTGATCGGAGTTGGGTCCACGGTTGGACCCCTTGAATATTACCTTTCTAGGTGGCATGGCTGGAGAAGATCTGACCAACAGGAAGAGTGGAGGCTGCTATTCGTTTGGTTTCCCACAGACGGCGCCAATCTGTTACCGCTGAATCTGGTGTGGGCTCAAACAGATAATATTTGTGGATTCTTGGAAAACCTGAATAGCACACCTGAACCTGATCCTCCGAAGCTTGACTGCTGACTCCTGCCGTTCACCTGCAAATCGTGCGAGACACCGGGGTTGATCCCGGCGACGTACCCTCCGACGCTCAAGTCAGTAACCAGAAGTAATTATGAAAGAGCGTTAACTGGCAAAAGATTGATTACCTCATAACGGAGATGGATGGGGGGTATTTATAGGCGTCTTTAGGGATCAGATTAGGAAGGTAATCCCTGTGAATCTGTTAAGGAATAAAATCCTCGTAACCAGATAAGGGATGTGATCCCTGATTTTCCGATGACAGGATAGATACGAATTAGGGCCGTTGATTTGGCTGAATCAGAGACCCTAATTCTATCTTGCCAATTTGGGTTTGTTTCAGGTTGGGACCCATACCCAGTTGAGGTGGATCAACCTGGCTGTAAGTAAAATTACCGTTTTACCCCTGGGCTTCAAGATTCGTGCCCGATTTGGACGGTTCCGATGTAACCTCATTTTTAGCCATATCAAGTGCCGAGGCCGAGCATCACGGGAAAATCTCCCTCAGAATCTCGCCTCTCCATGCCTCGGCATGGTATCCGAGGCCGAGCATCACGAGGAACACTCCCTCAGAATTTCTCCCCTCCACGCTCTTGGCTTGGTATCTGAGGCCGAGCATCACGGGAAAATCTCCCTTAGAATCTTGCTTATCCACACCCTTGGTGTGATATCCAAGGCCGAGCATTACAATGAAAACTCACTCAAAATATCGCATCTCCCCGCCCTCGGCGTGGTAACCGAGGCCGAGCATCACGAGGAAACCTCCCTCAGAATCTCGCCTCTCCACGCCATTGTTGTGGTATCTGAGGCCGAGTATCACAGGGAAATCTCCCTAAGAATCTCGCCTCTCCACGCCCTTGGCATGGTATCTGAGACCGAGCATCACGAGGAAAACTCCCTCAGAATCTTGCCCATCCACTCTCTCGGCGTGGTATCCGAGGTCCAGCATCACGGGGAAATCTCCCTCAGAATCTCGCATCTCCACGCCCTCGACGTGGTATCCGAAGCTGAGTATTACGAGGAAAACTCCCTCAAAATCTCGCATCTCCATGCCCTCGGCGTGGTATCCGAGGCTGAGCATCACAGGGAACCCTCCCTCAAAATCTTGCCTTTCATGCCCTCGATATGGTATCCGAAGTCGAGCATCAGGAGGAAAACTCCCTCAGAATCTTTCCTCGCCTCGCCTTGACATGGTATACGAGGTCGAGCATCACGGGGAGATCTCGCTCAGAATCTCGCCTTACCATGCCCTCGGTGTGGTATCCGAGGCCGAGCATTACGAGGAAAACTCCTTCAAAATCTCATCATCACACCCTCTATGTGGTATCCAATTTTTGGACATCACGAGGAAAACTCCCTCAAAACCTTGCCTCTCCACTCCTTTGGCGTGGTATCCGATGTCGAGCCTTGAGAGGAAACTCTCCCAATAAGGACCTCGCCTCGCCCTTGGCATGGTAGCTGACCCCGAGCCTCTCGTAGGCTTCCGTCCCAACGAGACACTTCAGCTTCGACGCATGCAGACCTTTTCGCTTACGTGACCTCCTCGATGAGCTAGCTAATTCTCGAAGAAGATCGAGAGGTCCTCTCCGATAGTGGGGGGCTAATGATGAGGGTAAAAAATCACGGTCGATTTGCACCGTTCGATCCCTACACCCATCTCGAGACTCTCAAATCAAAGACAACAGCCGCACGAGTCATTTATTGGACCACCACACATATCCAGCCCACCTTGAGGAGGGTTGACTGGTCATTCCCAGATAGTGATCAAATACCCAGAATTCAGGAGGATGAACAAACAAATCAGATCCCTAATCCAGGAGATCCAGATCAAGCAATATGGATCTTTCTTAACAGATTCCCCCACCAACCTATAAATATAGCCCTACAAGGCTACAACCACTGTTACAAGGTAATCACATTTTCACTTCCTAATCCCTTTTAAACCCGTGGATTACTGACTCGATCGTTGGAGAGCATGTCGCCGGAAATACTCCCAGTGTCTCAGTCTTTTTGCAGGTGTCCAGCGGTGATCAACCACCCTCAGATCCACCAAATTCAACCACATATCCATCTCTCATCAGATTGAGATCGACGGCTGAAATCTATGTTCCTCATCATATCAAAGAACTCACTGTTTGTTGATCCCACACCCGAAAAACAAACATCAATAATCATTACCATCAACGAAGCACTACATTTATACTTTTGAAACATGATAATCACCATCAAATTTCAATTTAATTTAAAAGGTAAGATTCCAATCACAACAATCTTCTCACGTTTTTATTTATTGTTCCAAAGAATAGTGTATTACCATCAATTAATACCTTACTAGTAATTTACACGAGCGATGCATGCCTTAATAAATAATTAAAAAATAAATGAAAACTCCGATGTAGTCTATTCTCGAACCTAAGACTTCATTCATATTAGTTATGTACATGCAATACACGTAAGTTAGTATGCTTACAAACGACAACTTCAACTCTTTCATTATAATATTAGAGATTTATTATTTCAAAGCATTATGATTACCACCAAATTTAATCTCTACTATTATAATGGGAGAAGGGGTTAGTGTCATTTGTCACCATTTGTCATTTTGTCAACACGTGAAGCGCACGTGTTGGCTTTTTTTTTATCCTTTTCATTCCCCTCCCCATTTTTAAACGTGCAATGCACGTGTATAATACTAGATTTTTTTGTGTCCTTTTCATTCCCCTCCCCATTTTCCACACGTGCGAAAAAAACACGTGTAGCGCACGTGTTGGTAGTTTTTTTTGTCTTTTTCCTTCTTCCTCCACGTGCATCGCACGTGCATGATATTAGTTTGCTTTAACTAGATGTTGTTCAAGTATAAGTCCAAACACAGATTTCCTGTCCAGTTTCTCATTTAGTCTTTCAAAGCATCTTTAATTTCTAATGTTATAATGTGAAAGTTGAGATTGTATAATCTGTCAGTAAACTGTAATTTGTAGACAATCAATCATCTCATCTCAACTATTCATTTTTAAGTGAAAATTATATTAACCATTCATTTAATCAACTGTTGTTAGCTACCATAATATCCTTAAAGTTCAAATTTATTTACTACATAATTATTTATAAAAGTATCATTCATATAAAATAAAATTTAGTGTCACTATGGATAATTCGTAAAGAGTATGTGATGATAGAGATCTCAATTTCGAAATTAGATTACATCTTAGTAATTACTTTTTTTAAAAAAATTATTAAAACATGCATCAGACGTGTAGATTACTACTAACAATAATCATTATTCATTGTTCCCTGGCATGTACACTTGGTGGTTTATATTTTTATTGTAACTGTGTGGTGATGTTCTTGTTGTTGGGATTGATTCTGGTGTGGGTCTCTTTCATGAGACATTGCGGTTCTTGTATCTGGGCTGTTTTTTGACTCTCTCTAGAAGCCCTGCTCTTTTCGGTTTGTCGCGCTGTGACATGAATTCCCCGGGTTTGTTTCGGGCCCCTCTATGCCGACCTGGTCTGTGTGTTTTGTTAGCACTTTTGTGTTGGGTACCTTAGCCCCGGTACCATTTTCAGGGTTTCCTGGCCCTTATTTTTACTGTGATTGATGTATCATTCATCTATGTCTGACCTGAATTGTAGCATTCTGGTATTTTTTTAGTGTTCATGCTTTCCTTCCCCCTTGTTTGGACAGCCCTCCTTGCGGAGGATGCCGATGTGGTGATCCCCCTTTTGTTGGGGTCGTCGTTGTTGTTTGTTGTGGTTCAATCCTAGTGTTCTTTCATGGTGGTATTATAGTATGCTTCAATTTCATGCTCCTTGTATCTGTGGTTTGGCAATCTCTCGAGCCTGCCGGATGGTTGCTCCCTGTTTTTCCCTGCCTGGGCTTGCATCGTGTAATATTGTTCAGGTGGAGAGGGTTCGGCGACAAGTGCAGCCTCCGGGCCGGATGGGTCGCTGCCTCGCTTCTCTACTGCGATGTTGTCGAAGTGGTGTGTGTTCTTCCTGATTAGCTGTTTTGCCGGAGGTAGTCGGTTTCTTGTCCTTTGATTTTTGTCAATGGTTGCGCGGTCGTTCTCGGGTCCAGTCTCCGCAGTTGCTGATCGCGTTCATTGGCTTTTTGTTTTCCGCTGCTAGCTCTAGGCAATTTGCTCAATTTCTTTCGTTTCTCATTGTTTTGGTTGTTGTTATTTGTTTATAGTTTTACTTTCGGTAAAATTGTAACTATTTGTATTCTCTCAGCTTTTTATATATTGGGCTGAAATCGTTTGATTCTATCATTGTTATCAAAAAAATTGAAAATCATTATTCATTAATTAGCTCCTGATTTTCTAAAGCATAATAGTTACCATCTATTTTTAATTGAGTAATGCTACATCGACTACCAATTTCATTACATTTTTCTTTACTATCTTAGTTGGCACACTCCAATAGGTGGGGATCGAAAGAGAGAGTAGGTGGGGGAACTCTCCAATAAAAGTGTGACAATTAAGATAGTGAAGAAAAATATAGTGAAATTGATAGTGAATAAAGCATTACTCTTTTAATTTACTGCAAAAGAAGTGCAATATACGGTGACCACATACTCTTTTTACGCTCTCATTAATTTTTTCAAAACATCATAATATTATCAATAGATATCCTTCTCACTTACAATAACTAACTAGTAATTTACAATTGCGAAGCACGTACATCTTAATAAATATATATTTTTTAATGTAAAAATTCTGATGCAATGCACGTAAGTTGGTAGATTTACAAACGGCAACTTCAACTCTCCAATTATAATAGTTACTAGTAATTTATACGTGTGATGCATGTCTTAATAAATATTTTTTTAAAATTAAAATTTGGGCGTAGTCTGGCCTAGAATCTGAGACCTCTTTTATATTAGTTATGCACAGACAATGCACGTAAGTTGATAGATTTACAAAAAAAAACTCCAACTCTTCCATTATAATATACTAGTAATTTACACGTATGATGCACGTCTTAATAAATATAGTTTTTTTAAAGTAAAAATTCAGATGTAGTCTGGGTTTGAACCTAAGACCTCCTTTATAATAGCTATGCACGTGTGTTGCACGCATTGATAGATTTACAAATGACACTAAGGCCTTCTCCCATTATAATATTAGAGATTAGTATTTAGCACGTGCAATGCACATTTTAATAAATATATAGTTTTTAAAGTAATATAATATAACACGTGTGAGGCATGTGTTAATAAATATATATTTCTTAAAGTAATATAAGGAGTATAATGGGAGAATTAGAGTTGTCCGTGGAATGCACGTAAGTTGGTAGATTTAAAGTGTATAATGGTAGAGTTGGAATTGCACGTGCGATGCATGTAACGTGATAGATTTACAAATAATAACTCCTCTTTTCCAATTATAATATACTAGTAATTTACACGTGCGATGGACGTCTTTATGAATATATAATTTTTTAAAAAATTCTGGCGTTGTCTGGCATCGAACCTAAAACATCTTTTATATTAGTTATGCATGTGCATTACACGTGTTTGTTTGGAGATAAACTCTCTCATTAATTTATATATATATATATATATATATAATATTATAATGGGAGAGTTGGGGTTATCATCTGTCAACATACAAATTCATGCGTTGCATGTGCAACTCCAACTCTCCCATTAATTACGATAAAAAAAAACAAACAAAAAAAGTTCTACCTATTTAAAACGTGCAACGCACGTGCAAAAAAAATTTATAATATGTATTTAACACTAAACATACATATATGTTGCACGTACAACTTAAATTCTACTTATAAAAACGTGCATTGCACGTAAAAATGTAGCTTTTTCTTCAAAATATTTTTTTCAATTACGTGCAACGCACGTCCAAGTCCAAAACTATTCCTTAATACGTATATCGCACGTGAAAATCTTCCAACTCTTATCAAAACGTACATCGTATGTAAAAGAAAATAATATATATAAAGAGAGAGAGAGAGAATGAATTTTGATAAACAAAACCCTCAACAAGGTTAAACACATGGCTCAATCTTAGTAGCAACCCCTGTAACATCCCAACCACTACAAAGTACAAACCCAAAAACTTTGATTAAACACTAAACCAATAGTTCTTCACCACATGGAAAACAGCCCAACCACTTGCTTCTAAGGGACCTAAATAAATAGAGTTAAGTAATTTAGGGTACACATAAAAATATATATACCCTTATATACACCTTAAAGTTGCTAGCTCTCTAGCTATCTCCCAAGGTCTATCAAACTTTCGTTCAAGAGGAGGAAGATAGATATATGGGTTTTGGGGAGATAATGAAGGTCGCGGCGTCGAAAGCCATAGTGATAAAGATCAATCTCCTCTTTCTAGCTTTCTTCCTCATCATCTATGTTGGCCTCCTCATTCAACCTCCCCCTGTCTACAATCAGATCAATGGCACTTCGATGGCACAATGCTCTTTGAGTGATTGCCTTATGAAGAAGGTAAGGTGAGTACCCCAACTTCAAAATAGTCATGAAAATGTTTATATGAATTAAAGTACATTACTTTCTTTTCACATATGTAGCAAAACAGAGTACACACTTTTCTGATACATGATTTTTGTTTAGCATTAATCTTATACCAATGGACAACCTCATTTTCTAAAATAAATATGTTTATTATTTATATTTCTTTTAAATCCCCTGTTTAAGGTAGCACTATAGATTGATATAACTTAGAATTGTGATAAAAGTTGGTATTCCTTTTTTTTTCTTCTTGGTATTGCTACATAGTGGAAGTAATACGTACGATAAAATAGTTTTCATCCTCATGTTTCTCTTCATATGAATGGAAATTTGTATTGTCCATTTTCACAAAGACAGAGCATATATCTCTTCTATTTGTTGTTAGGTATTTGCCAAAATTGTTTCTTTTCATGTGTAAATTTCTTCGAAGAAGACTTTTATAACATATAACATAACAGGCCGGTGGAAGGGAAAATAGCAAAGAAAAACATCACCCCTGGATCGGAGAAGAGAATAGCAAAAGAAAACTTCCCGGCAATCTTCAGCCGATTTCAAGGGAATAACCTAACATTTGGACTAGTCAACATGGGAGAAGACGATACATCGGTATCAGGATCAGTCGACTGGCAGTCCATCGGAAAAGACACAACAATTGTAGACTTCGAAAGGGTGTCTAGTAACTTTGAGTGGAAGGACATATTCCCAGAGTGGATCGACGAAGAGGAAGAGAATGAGGGTCCCACTTGCCCGGAAATCCCAATGCCGGATTTTTCAGTCTATGATGAGGTGGATGTGGTAGTTGCGAGGTTGCCTTGCAGGCAGCCGGAAGAGGGGTGGCGTAGGGATGTGTATAGGTTGCAAGTGCACTTGATAGCGCTGAACATGGCAGCAAGGAGGGGGAAGAGGGATGGGAATGGGAAGGTGAGGGTGGTGGTGGAGAGCGAGTGTCGGCCAATGATGGAGATTTTGAGGTGTGATGATGTGGTGGGGAGGGAGGGGAAGTGGTGGTTGTTTGAGGTGGAGGGGGAGAGGTTGGAGGAGAAGGTGGCTTTGCCTATTGGTTCTTGCAAGTTGGCATTGCCCTTGTGGCAAGAAGGTTTGTGCATGCTCCATCTCTATCTAAGAATGGACTAATTTAACTGTGGGGGTTACCTGTTTTTTTCCTACCTTCGGTTAATGTTAGTCATTAATAGGCATATGATCTCTACTTCCTTCTAAAGATAAAATGACTATTACACTTTAATGTGCATTACATGTTAACAACCAAGGTAATATATATATTTCATAGATCAAAAGCAAAAGCAACAAAAGCTAAACTATAAAGGTTTAACTAGGAAACAAGGGGGGTTGAGTGGGTTAAAATTTCTTGGGTTGTTGGGATTTGGTTATCTGCTTGTAGACTCAAACTGATTGATTTGTGAACTGGATAAAAATAAAGAGGGTTAGTAGGAACCAGAAGAGGCTAATGTAATTTTTGGGATTAAGTGTGGAATTAAACAAACAAATAAAACAACTGAATAAAATGAAAGCAAGATAATGGATGGGAAGTGGGAACCCAAATTAGGTGGAGAGTCAGTGAGATTCTTAGAAGGAAAGGTTATTGATTAGTGAGTGGTCTATTATTCAACAAACTTATATGTAATGAAATGATCTAAGCACCTACTACTAATATGATCTCCTAATAATGTCTCCTCATTTTAATCATGTCACTTCATCCATCTCTTTTACACAAAATTTAGAAAGAAAAAAACAAGTGAATAATTGTACAATAGGGTTTATTAATTAAAATAAGAAGAAAGGTAATTAGGTAATGTAGTGGAAAAATTAAAAATTGCCCTACAAGCATGCATGGATTGCACTCACACTTACTATAACAATAAGAAAGAATTGTATGAGGAAATATCTATTTGAGTAGGTAGATTATATGAGTTTCTAGTGAGAATAAACTGACATACAATATCATGTGGAAAAAGATTGTGTATATATATATTGGCCTAACATTTGTTTCAATAATTTGGCTCAGTTATATTATGGGTCAAGGTTAGTTGAAGTGTTGAGCTAATTTTGCATTATTAATACAGTACAAAACCCTACCAAATTATGTATAATAAGTGTATATATAAAGGAAATGCCAATTACTAGTGAAGAATTTCTTTTATATTAATTTGAAGATGCTACGAGTCTCAAACCCCAATCATTTGGTCTTTGCATTTTCATGTACTTGTCTTTCTACCATGGTAAAATCTGAGCTTAGGTTTGGTTCCTCTAGCGATATTTGTTTTCACAAACACATTTTGATTTTTGATCACATGCTCTAGCTAGCTTGTGTCTGAGAAGAATAAGAGAGCTAGGGGATAAAAAAAAAAACATTTCTTACTTATTTCATGACTCTTAGATTCATCTTGTGCCTTGCACTTGAACTTAACAAGAAGCACACGATTGATCATATAATCGTAGCTAATTCTAAGCATAAACAGGACAAGGGGTTGCTTCCTGCAGTGACGAATACTCTTTCCTAGAACTAGAACTAGAAGTCTAGAATCATGTTGTGATATTGTTGAAAGTCGGCGAATTCACCAAATCAGTGCTCGGTAAGAAGCTAGCGTTGAAGTGAAACCCTGCAGACTCGACTTAAAAGGCTTGTTGTTCATTTAATTTGCATCCATCAGTTTGTAACAAAGTTCCATCGTGTTAAGGCTAGCTCGTGTGCATTACTAGTCGATCCAGTCCTACCTATCATTCTTCCCCAATTGTTCAACCGATACATGATCAAAAATATTGTTAATTTTGTACGTTTCTATCCATGCTCGATCGACAGAGAAATATTGTCTTCTATATCTCATACCCAATTTTCTGTGTCTCATAGTACTCGATTCTTGACTACTACATATCTAACCTCGATCATTTTGCTGATTCCTACGTTTTTGTGGATATTAATTACAGGCACCAACGAAGAGTATGACGTTTCCAAACTCACCAACCTCGCAGCCCCCACCACCCGCCGAGAAGCCTATGCGACTGTCCTCCACTCCTCCGACACCTATGTGTGTGGCGCCATCGCCCTTGCTCAGAGCATTCTCAAAACTGGCTCCACCCGTGACCTTGTCCTCCTCCACGATGCTTCCATCCCTCAGCCAAAGCTCGACGCCCTAGCTGCTGCTGGATGGAAGCTCCAGCAAATCACCCGCATTCGTAATCCCTACGCTAAGAAGCACTCCTACAACGAGTATAACTACAGCAAGCTCCGCCTCTGGCAGCTGACTTACTACCACAGGGTTGTCTTTGTTGACTCCGACATCACTGTCCTCCGCAACCTTGACCTCCTCTTCCGCTTCCCTCAAATCTCAGCTGTTGGAAATGACGGTGTCATCTTCAATTCTGGCATCATGGTTATCGAGCCATCCAATTGCACCTTCAAAGCCCTAATGAGGCTCCGAAAAGACATTGTATCCTACAACGGGGGTGACCAGGGGTTCTTAAACGAAGTTTTTGTCTGGTGGCATAGACTGCCAAGGAGAGTGAACTTTCTCAAGAACTTCTGGTCGAATAAGACCGCCGAAATTGTGAGGAAAAACGCGCTGTTCGTGTCAGACCCGGCCAAGCTGTACGCAATCCATTACTTGGGGTTGAAGCCATGGCTGTGTTATAGGCAGTATGACTGTAATTGGAACATTGAGGATCAGAAGGTGTATGCAAGTGATGCAGCTCATGCGAGATGGTGGAAGGTGCATGATGAGATGGATGAGAAGCTGAAGGGGTTTTGTGGGCTGACCAAGGAGAGGAAGGAGCAGTTGGAGGGTGATAGGAAGAATGCAGAGCGATTAAGGTTTAAAGATGGGCATTGGAGGATCAAGGTTTGAGAGAGAGAAAGAGACTACCTATGTGTATTGTCAATAGAAATTTTTGTTAATTTCTTAATATAGACATGTATAGAAAGGTTTAACATTCTTGTTTGATTGATAGATGCACACAAACCTTCTTTCCTTCTTTTCTTTTGTTTTCTATTTTTTAAATTTTGTAAGTGAAATAGATTACCGATAAGATAATATAGAACGATACAATAGTATTAATATTGTTAATCTAAGAAGCACAAACACAAATCCGGACACCTAGACCTAGGCTTAAAAATAATGGAACACTAAATATGATGTCACGAGGAAAATTCTGAAAACTACATAAACATATATAGCAAGTATTGTGGATTCTTGTAACCGGCGCGACATGACTACAAAATAGAAGCATTTGTGCTTTATGCATCTAGTTGTGCTTCATAGGTGCCAATTGCACTAATTTTTGAATGACTCCAAAATTTTAAGTCTAACAGTGTGGAGTTATAAGTACGGTATATATTCACCTTTTTTTTAACGAAAGATTTATGGTCCTATCCTAGGAATCTCTCCAACCATATGAACCAAAAAATGAATAAATCAGCTATGTGTATAATTTATATCAAAACCAAATAATGATAATAAACTACTTCCTTCAAAAAAAGTACTCATCATCTTGCACTAAAGAGTAAAAACCCATTTGCTGCTAGTTTGTATAAGCTAGAAAGTGGACCAAATGAAAGGCAAGGTAAACGATTAGTTGAGCTCCTGCCTGCTCCAACCCAACTTCTTCCTCTCTCTCCTCACCCGACCCGATCTCCCCCCCCAAAACACACACACACACACACATACCTCCCTCCGCTCCATCCTATTCCCTTCATAGCATCATGTTTCCATGGATATTTTTGAACTTGAAATGCGAGGAAGTGGGCCCGATGCCAACCTCCCCTTGTACAACCTCCCTCCCACCGCTCTCCTTCTCAGCGAGCTCACTGTCACCACAGCCACCACCGCAGCCCTCCTTGTCGTTCCCCATCCCCTCGGAAGGGCAAGAAAGATCTCAGATCTCCGCCTGATGGTGTTCACTACAGAACCCACCATAGCAATTGGATGAAGTCCGGTTTCATCATCATCGCTTTTCCTCACCTCAGCAAGGAGGACGGGCCCCACGAGTGGGTCCTCCTACTAGCCACCATGGTCGTAAAAGGAGCCCACATTAAGGAGGGGACTACAGATGGGGTCATTAGCGATTATTGAATGAAGTCGATAGCATGAAGCTAGGGGGAAGGAAGGTTTCTTACAATACTCATAACCAACAGGAGAGGGTTAATCTCCCCAATACAATCAAACCCACCGATCAACACCGCCAAACATCTCCTCTCAAATCTTCTCCCCACCACCCACCCATCATACACCATAACCATAACCAACTAGCTCCACAACCACCATCATCTGATCACAACAACAATCAAATCAATCTCATACCCTCCATGCCCACCATTCCCATTACACAAATACCCTCAATCAAGCCTACTTGCCCTCCCAACCCAACCATTCACCACTCCAACCCTTCGACCTCCATTCCACCGATGCTCAGCCACCAGCTAATATCCCTGTCTAGGATCGCAACAGAGGGTCTACCTAGGGCCCCAAAGGGGGGGTCTAGTGACCTTGGACAATCCCCAAGAGCAAGCTAGAGAGGTAGAAGGGAAAGCTCTGGCGGAGGAAGCACCATGGACGAAGGTTGTGAACAAAACTTCGAAGAGGAACCTAATACAATCAACATTAACAGAAAAAAGTACCGCAAAGGCAAGAGGAAGTCTGTCCTTTGTTTTAACTGTGGAGACCCGCTGATTGCACTTAAGACGTGAGGTGCCTAAAATGCTTAAAATGGGGTCATATGTCATACGTTTGCACAAATGTGATTGTCAACAAAGAAGAGGATCAGAGGGTAGTTAGACTGGGTAAGTCACCGGATAACCCAGTGACCATCCGCCTCGCTAGCAGCCTCGATGTGATCAAACAAGACAAGGCATTGCTCAGGAAATGGTGCGCAACAACAACAATCAAAACTGGGTGACCCTCAGAGACTCACATCCTAGATGCTCTCAATGAACGGTTGTCACGCCCGGCTTTTCAAAAAGAATACGGAATACGGATACGCGACTCAACCCAGCGAATGATTTGCATCATCCATAAACTGTTCAGAATCTTTACAACAAATTTCAGAATAATCAGAGTCAGAAACCAAAAGAATCATCCTCACACAGACATATATATCTCAAAACAAAACAAAGTGCCAACAGAAATTAATTGAAACCAAATCATATAATAGTCTCAAATAAACAGATCTGAACAAGTTAATATCCTGGGTTACATTGCCCATATATAAATAAAATCTAAGTACTCAAATACATTGTTCAAAAATAACAGATAATAATAATAACAAAAGAAGTCCAGAACTAATATTTCATTTCTCCAATACCATCGGGCAAATGACCTACCTGATCTGCAATCAATAAATTGCAGGAGAAGGAAAAAAAATAAGTACCCGTCAATGCAATTTACGGGCCTCTTGTAATGCAGGATACAAGTACAAGGAAAACTAACAAATCTAAATAATAGCAGAAACAGATATAGCATAGTATAACAGAATCAACTAGCATGGTATACTAACATGTGTCAAGTGTCAAAAGTCAAATAGCATGTAGACAGATATACAGATAGTGTCAAATAATAATGTCAAGTGATAGTGTCAGACAGATGACAGATACTCAGATAATCAGATGATCAGAAAATCAGATCTAGATAACAGATTCAGATATCATATACAGATGTCAGATTTAGATTCTTATAAGTCATGTATTAATTACTAACTAAGGTAACACTTCATGTGTCATCCTTTTATCACATGGTTGCTACATTCAAAACAGTTACGTCTGTAGATTTCGTAGGAGATCATATAGGGCCGTGTACTTAGGATTCAGACAGACAGATATCAGATAACAGATCCAGACAGACAGGTAGAACCTAGTGGTTCTCTTCTTCCCTACACCTTCCTATAGGAAGTAATGTAGACAGGGTACAGAATAACAGATAACAGATAATCATATGGGAAATACGGGCCCCCTTCTAAGTACACATTTCTATGCTTCCCACTATTAAATCTTTTCCATAAACCCCGGCTTGATCATTTTATAATTATTATTAGACAGATGTGTATGTGCACGAAACAGAGTAAATCTAGCATGATATAACGATCCACAAGTTCAGAATAACAGATAATCATGTACAGATAGTAAGATAGTCACATAACAGAACAAAATAGAGTACTGCCTAATTCAGAATAGCATGACAGTATAGTACTAAAACAGCGATTTCCGCTACCACAAATATCAAAACCTAGATCCGTCAGAGAATCTGGAAAATAGACTTCCAACCGAATCCAGCAGATACATATAAGTCATATAGTATTTTAGAAAAATATAACTCAAAACTGATTTGAAACCAGAAAATACGTTCAGCCAGAAATCAGTAAATCGAATTCACAGTCTGGAAAACAGCATCAAAACACCTCAAATAAATCCAGGAAAAATCTGGGGTATTCCCCTATATGTCTAGTATCATAATATAAAGTTTTATAATTTTCCAGTAAGATTAGTTTAGCCAAAAAAAATCAGAAAACATCAAGAAACGATAGTTTGGCAAATCTGGATTTCCCAACACTGCTGTACGAAAACTGTAATATCTCGCAAACCATGAAACAAAATCTAGATCCGCCAAAGGGAGAAGAAAATAGACAAAATAAGCTAACTTTAATATTTCATAAATAATTTTCATACAGAAAAAGAATTAGGGTGAAAATAAAAATCTTTTCAGAACAACGAGCAAAATCCAGCAAGTATAGTTTTTATAAACAAGCATGAAATGGTATATAAATCTCATCAATAAAAACCACCAAAATTATGGGTAATCCCTAAATAGGTATAGAAATACTATGCAAAATTTTATATCAAAATAATATGCTTAGCACTAATATCAAAATAGTTTAGTCATCGAAATCATCGAGAAACGAAATCTGGAAATATAATACACCTCTGTAGTAAAACAATCATATCTCACACATACGAAAACGAAATCGATCTCTATCAGGAAATTTGAAAAGAAGACAGATTTCTCTAAAAAAACATGTTTAATGCTGAAGTTAAGATACTGACTTTAATATGGTCGAAAATATCAATCAAAACTGATCACTGACAAAATACAGATTTTTCTCTTAACAACAAATCAACATACAACATACAAAACTCATTCCAAACACCACCAAACATATTATAGAGTCTAGTAAGTGTCCAAACATCATAAAATAGGGTATATAGCATGTCCACAACAAGTGCATCACATGGATCCAAACAAACACACAAATTCTCATAATTATCTCACAAATATATCACATCAAGAATGGTCGAAACCTAAGTTGTTTCATGTTAAATTTGTGTCGTGAGGCAACTATGGTCAATAGCACTATAGAGACAATACTCATCAAACATACATCACACACGAGTTATCTTTAGAACCCAACTACACTATAAGCGGAATTTATGACTTGTATCATACAAAGGAATTGAGTACAAGCTACTTGCCTTAACCAAAGACGAAACGAACACCAAGAATAACGGGAACGGATCCCAGCAACGAACAACACCCACGGACAAAAATCACGAACCGAACAACCACACGTGCAAACTCCGTGCACGTGCAAACCAACCAAGAGAGAAAGCAAACACCACGGTGGGACGACAGCAGCCAAACAGTGGCTGCCGCTGCTGCAGTCGACGAGGAATGCCAGGAGGGAAACAACGGGCGGCGGCGGCACTGGCTTCGGCTGGCGACACTGCTGCTGTTGCAAGGTGCGCCGAACAGAGGCCGAAAGAGGGAAAGAAATGGACGGGACGAGGTGGAAAGCTCGGCTTAATGTCGTGATGGGTGATCGGCAAGGAGATGGGTGTGCAGGCGGGATGAAGAGGTTGCAGTAGGTAATGGGTTTCGGAAGGGGATGGTAATGGCGGTCGGGTTTGAGGAGGGAGATGAAGTGGGGGTTTCGATGAGGTAGGATTGCAAATGGGTTCGGGGTTGCACAAGGTAGAGAGGGGGCTAGGGTTTTTGGTAGGGGGAGAGAGAGAATTTATATAGGGTTTGATATTAGGGTTTGGAGATATTGGGTATTGGGTTTATTGGGTATTGGGTATAATAGGAGTTTGAATAGGAGTAGGTCTAATTAGGAGTTGTATAGGATTTAAAATAGGATTTGTAGGCTAATTTGGCTTTGGTAGTTAATTAGGGATGAAAAGCAATATGAATAGCAATAGGATTAGCAACCAAAACACCACGAGCACCCATGCACAAACAAAGAGAATAAGAACCAAATAAAGAGCGAAACAATAATAACGATCAAGAACAAATTAAGGGACAGAAAAATCAATCACAAGAAGATCAAAAATGAACAAAATAAATATATATTAAAAACAACTCCAATATACGGTCCAAAATACAAGAAGAGTATAAATACTCAAGAAAGAAGAAAAATACACCAATAATACGAAAAACAAAAAACGGGGGTTACAACGGTGGTCAATGAGGGGTCACCGTGAATGGGTGGTCAAGAAGGCCTGCCACTTAAAATTCATTGTCTTTTTCCTTCGCCGGAGAAGATGCTAGATGTCACCACGATGGGCATAGTAGATTTTGGGCATCCACTACTTGGTGCGGAGCTCCCCCGAGGTGATTGTTACTGGATTTGGGTTCATAATGTCATGTTTCACTGCTAAAGGACGGAAGCACTCCAAGAAATCATCTCAGATTTCGGGACGGTGGTGGAATTCGATTCAAAAACTAAGAGAAAATATAATCTGGTGTCAGCGAGGGTGATGATTCGGAGCCCGAACTTCTCATTGATGCCTAGATTTGCCAAATGCTGTACTTTTGAAGAAACCTATCTCATCTGATTCTTCCTCGAAACCAGAGTGGAGTCGGTGGCAGCTACTGAGGTGTCTAGGGCGGGAGCTCTACTCGAGTCATCTCCCTTAAGGAATGGACGATCGTACAAACAAGTGGTGGCTCAAATTTGGGACTTTACTTTGGATGGGGCCCACAAAGTCGAAAGAACTCACCAGGAAATACTCAAGGTGACGAAGCCACCGGAGGAGCAATGGCTAGCACCGCCGTAGAGAAACATACAGCAGATAGCTCCATAGGCTATCAACGGTCGGGAACTGATTGCCACAGCCCCATCAGAGGGTTAGGATGGGTCAACAAATCTTCAAGCCTAAACCAGATCCACACTGTCAAAGTCAGATCTTGCAAAAGAGAATAGCTCAGATCTGGAAAAAAGAAACTTGTCAGGCTTTGCACAGTGCTCAGAATTGGCAGTAAAGGAAAACTCTAAGAAAAGCACAATTTCAGAGCCTACGAATAGCAGCCAGATAATAAGGGTTCAGTCACCCCCAGCTAGCTTGGTCGGGGAGTTGGTTTTGGCTTAGAAAAAGGTGAAAATAGTGGCCAGATTACAAGAGGAAAGAAGCTCAGAGCTTTGGGGCTCAGAGATACGGAAAGTGATGAAATGTCTTCTTTGGGGTTTCAAAAATAAGTTATTAGGGATAAGAAGAAGACAGCTGAGGTGGAGGTGTTTTTTCCATCTTGCCCACCAACCACCTCGACTTCTCCCCTACATACCACTTCACTCCCCCCCCCCTGTCTCGTCTCACCACATGGAGCCCGAGTACTCACTCAGATAGCTAGCACGGGTTGTGCGCGTGCTGCGCTTTTGGGTGGGATTTTGACCACTTTACTATGTGGGCTTGGTCCTATAGAGGGGTCCAAATCCACTTGATCGCCACTTATTTAGATGGGCCAGGTGCTGACGGACCCAAAGAGGGGTCCAAATTTCCTAATTTGGTTTTGGCAACAAATGATATTATTTCGCCTTTGGGGATGGTTGTGAACTCTAGCTGCTCACAAGAACACTCAAATGGGCCCATGTTGGGGTCCATAGAGGGCTCGGGGATCATTTCAGGCTTGCCTACTAGCGATGAAGATAATGAAGCACGCCTTAATTTAGATGACGACGATCCATATTAGGAAGAAAACTCAGATTCAAAGGAATTGGTTGAGGATACACAACAGATTAGTGCTCTCGCTCCAGACATTATTCCTTCCACCTTCCCTTTGTCTGCACCACAGTCTAGCTTGGAAGTGCAACAGAGGAACAAAGGTTTTTTTGTACACAAGATAGCAAAAATGACCCATGAGGAAACCTTAGATGACAACCTGAAATTGTAGTCACTGCCAAAACGGCTAAGCTCGACAGTGGAGGTACGCATAAATGCTACCTTCCATTTTTAATTATATAAGTGATGCTAAAATATGTGGTCTGGCAGTCAAAGATATAGATCGAAATGTATTTCCTTGATAAAATTAGAGGCTGGGAGTTGGTGATAGAGCAATTAGGCTCACTCCCTGTAGTCGTCCCAGAATGTAACCCCGTTCCGGTTATTAATGATTGTTCTTCTTTGAAATGTTAGAGGGTTAGGGGGAGGCAAACGAGAGATGGCCAGGGACCTCATCTCGACCTCGAAGGCAGATATTGTGGGTCTCCAAGAGACCAAACTGGTCCATGTAACCAAACTTAGGAGGCTGGGTGGTAATAGGATCAAAGATTGGAGAATTTGCCGGTCCGTTGGGGATTCTGAGTGTATTGTTATTGGCTTCAATCCAGTTATTTTCAATTGTTTTGTAACACCCCGCAAAATTGAAAATGACAATTTTACTCTCGTGTGTTACGCACGTGTATTTTGTACCGTTACTAGTAATATTTGTAACATGTTTTCATTATATATTGTGATTTCTGACTATTTATGCATTTTCCGTATATTTTATCCTATTTAAATCAACTAAAATATTAAATTTCAATATCTGGGTTTTACGTATTTTTTACGTGTTTTTGATGCACGTATCGATTATGTGTTTCCACCGCTACGTGTAATATTTTCTGTATGTTTAAATTATTTATTTTTGGTATTCAAATCTATTTAATAAAACGGAAATTCATTTTTCTCGCATTTTTTATCTAAATACATTTGTACGTGTAATGCACGTGTTTTCTATGTACGTAGTGATTACGTCGTGGAATATATAAAATTAATAAATAGATTTCTTTTATGTTGTTTTCGATTATTTTTATAATCTTCCATTTGATAAAAATTGATTTTCGTATTTCGGTGTTTTACGTGCGACGCACGTGTTTCAGTGCGCGTATTTGAGCGTATTCGTTTTCAAAATAAATTTTTGGAGTGTGGGTATATTTATATTATTTGTGCATGAAATATTATAATTAGTTTTATATGCATCCTGAATATTGTATACATGTGCTTTAATTTAAATAATAAAAAAAAATATTTAAAGGAAGAGTGTGCACTTGTGCACTACACGTGCACGTGCTAGGGAGAGAGAGTGGGAGAGGTCGGTTATGAAGGGAGAAAGAGGCTGGATGGGAGTTTAGGAAAATCAAGAGGTGGAGGTTAAGGATTTGAAGGGGTGAGTGGAGTTATGGAGAGTAGTTATTACTCTATTGTAACTACTCTATTAAGACCCTATACATACCCCCTAATACCCTACATTTCTCCACATCTTTCTTTTCTCCTCTGGTCACTTCCGAAACCCAAAAAAAGCCAGCATCCATTCCCTCTTGTACTTCCTCCACTCATTTCCACCATATATATATATATATGGCAAATCCGCTTTTATTATGAATATTATTTGTTGGCTGGAGTTGTAAGACTCTATCCGTTACCTCAGAAAAATATATATATGGCAAATGCTCGGTTGAAAACAGGTTTGTTTTCAACCGGGTTGGAAAACGCGATTCTGGGCCGTTGGATCGCTCATGATCTTGATCAACAGCCCATATCTGCTCCGCTCTGATCGGTTTGGTTTCTTAGTGTTTTAGTGGAGGGGTATGTTTGGTACTTCACGCCAAAAAACACTTTGGTTTTTTGGCGTGAAGTTTTTTTTGTCGAAAAAACCACTTAGGCCGTTGTTTCCAACAATGGCCTGGGTTGTTTTTTTTATACAAGTGTTTTTTTTATAAAAAAAACAACCTAGGCCGTTGTTGGAAACAACGGCCAAGGTACAAACACTTGTACATACCCAAATCTCCATCACTCTTTCTCTTGAGCTCCCAAAACCCATTCCCAAATCCTAGTTCTCTCTCCAAACTCCTTTTGTCGATCTCTTTGCCTTCTCGATCTCCCCTTCTTGTCGAAGCCTCTCTATCTCTCTCCCCCTCTCCCTCTCCCTTTCCCGAATACCCCAAACCCTAACCTAACCCGATATCCCAAATCACCTGAACCCTAGCACAAATTCTCCAACGCCCTAACCTCTACAACTTGTTCGTCTACAGCAGCGGCTTCTCACATCTTCGCCAACTCTCTCTCTCTCTCTAGACTAGGTATTTACTTAATCACAATTTACTATAATGAACTATGTTAATTTATTGAATTTTTTTTCAATTTTTGAGTTTGATTCTTGTATTATGCGTAGTAGTCTATAATTTAGAGAATATACAATTAGCTCGAATCATGTATATTGTATATATTTTGTTGACATTTTCGTAGATGTAGTGTTAGTTGTAGTTGTGGAATATAGGAAAACCAAACAAACGAGATCCAAAAATTTTTGAATTTTACGAGTAGGTCGGACTCACCGCGTAGAAGGTAACGGAATTTATAGAGGCAATTTCCGTCTCACGGTTTGCAAGATACGTTCGTTTAATATTTTAATTCAATAAAATGGATATAAAGCGATACACGACCGTATCTTTCAAACCGAGAGTCGGAACTGACCTCTGCAAGTTCCGTTCGCTTTTGTTTGGTGTGCCAGACTTGACGGCCAAATTTAAGAATTTTCACATCTCGTTTGTGTTGTTTTGGCACGTATATAAAAAAACTTCAATCTACCTCGGAACTTTTTTAGTACGTTCTCAATAGAAAAATGTTTGAAGGAAGTCCAAAAAATACGAAACCGTGCGAGTAGGTTGGGCTAACCATTCACAACCCAACGCAACTTGTATTTGCAAGTTCTGATCTACGATTTGCGAGATACGTCAATGTATCGCTTTCCGTTCTTTTTTCAAGAGTGAAAGCGATACACGGCCGTATAATTCAAACCGTGGGTCGGAACTCGTTTCTACAAGTTGCATTGGCTTGTGTTTAGTGAGCCAGACTTGATAGCCAATTTAGGAATTTTTGCATCTCGTTTGTGTTGTTTTGACACGTACATGAAAAAACTTCAATATACCTCGGCACTTATTTAGTACGGTCTCAATAGAAAAATGCTTAAACGAAGTCCAAAAAATACGAAACTATGCTAGTAGGTTGGGCTAACCATTCACAACCCAACACAACTTGTATTTGCAAGTTCTGACCCACGGTTTGCGCGATACGTCAATGTATCGCTTTCTGCTCTTTTTTCAAGACTGAAAGTGATACACGGTCGTATCTTTCAAACCGTGGGTCGGAACTCGCTTTTACAAGTTGCATTGGCATGTGTTTGGTGTGCCAAACTTGATGGCCAAATTTTGGAATTTTTGGATCTCGTTTGTGTTGTTTTGACGCGTATATGAAAAAAATTCAATATACCTCGGAACTTTTTTAGTACGGTTTCAATAGAAAAATGCTTAAACGAAGTCCAAAAAATAGGGTGCTGTGCTAGTAGGTTGGGCTAACCATTCACAACCCAATACAACTTGTATTTGCGAGTTTCGACCCATGGTTTACGTGATACGTCAATGTTTCGTTTTCCGCTCTTTTTTCAAGACAAAAAGAGATACACGACCGTATCTTTCAAGCCGTGGGTCGGAACTCGCTTCTACAAGTTGCGTTGGCTTGTGTTTGGAGTGCCAGACTTGACGTCCAAATTTTGGAATTTTTGCATGTCGTTTGTGTTGTTTTGACGCGTACAAGCGAACTTTTAAAATTTTTGCATCTCGTTGGCTTGTGTTTGGTTTTTTTTTGGTGAATAATTTCTTTTATATATGCGAACTTTCTTAGAGAGAAATGGCTAGAACGAGGAGAACCGGAAGGACATCTAGGGATGCTCGGGGGGAACATTGCACAGAAGTAAGAGAACTATTAATTTGTATTGTGCATTTTGTATTTAGTGATATTCTGCCTCCACTAATAATAATTGTGTTTTTTGTTCGTGTAGATTGGTGCATCCTCTTCGATGGCACCACTTCGTGGTCCAGGACCAAGATATGCCGGTGAACTGACCTTGCAAGACCGCCACAGATCCGCGGCAGTGTGGGGTGGAATGATGCGGAGGTATAATTTCTGCACCCACAAGACCATGCCGGTGCACCCACGTATTGTCGAGTACCTAGTTCTGGCCGATTTCTATGGAATCGGCATGATGGGTCAGGTTAAACTCGACCGAGCACTTCTCTCAGCACTCGTGGAGCGATGGAGGCCAGAGTCGCACACCTTTCATCTACCGGTCGGAGAGATGACGGTGACGCTATAGGATATAGTGATGATCTCCGGTCTTCCAATAGATGGGTTGGCCATGATGGGTAATATAAACTTTGATAAAATAGAGCTGTGTAATCAACTCCTCGGTACAGAGTTTGATGCGGAGGCCGCGGAAGATAAGGATATTTTTGTCGGACAATCAATCCGACTATCTTTGTTGAAGGGACATTTTGAAGGGATGTTGACCGATGCATTGCCCGATCACTATGTACAGTCCTACACCAGAGGGTACATTCTAACAGTGATGAGAGGGATTCTCTTGACAAACTCATCCGGAGATACGGTGCACCTTATGTATCTACGATTGCTCGCCGACCTAGGCTTAACTAGCCAGTACAGTTGGAAAAGTTGCATGTTGGCAACGCTATACAGGTCGTTGTGTTCTATAGCGCTAGATGGGACCGAGATGACCGATCCGATGGTTTTGTTACACATTTGGTCATGGGAGCGACTGCACATGGGTCGTCCCCGAATTAGGAGACCGGCGGTCGGTTGGATGGCCGAACCACCAAATCCTAATATTTAGCACCCTTAGGGGTATATTAGGCAGGTAGTCGGAGTTACAAAGACAACCCAAAAGGTGTACTGACGTACTACAGAGACGAGCTCGACCAACTAGAAGAAGAATTCGTGATTTAGGTGCCGTATACACCCGAACGGGTTGGAAGACTACCACTGATGTGCACGACCGGGTCGCAGTTGTGGATGATGACGGCTCCACTCATCAACTTTGGAATAATGGAGCATCCGTGGCCGGAGAGAGTCCTTCGGCAGTTTGGTCTTCAACAAGATAGTCCCCCAAGTTGCACAAACCTATACGACCATGAGTTACACTCCGTGAGGGGTACCAGTCGCATGCCTACTCATGATTGGGTAGATTTTCATCGTGTTCACGTTGCAGAATGGAACGAGCGAAGATTTGAACTTGTAACTGTTAATGTTCCAGAGTACGATGGCAAGCTGCAAGGGAAGTACATGCAATGGTACAGATCAATTACACGTTTGTATATCTCTCTCGATACAGAACTACCTGCTGGTGTTCAACAAGTAATTGAGGAGAGGGAGATTGAACCACCACCTGCCTATTCTAGTTCACAACCCATGTTCCAACCGAATGCCTCAGCTATACGTACAGTGGTGAGTATAATGTTCAAATTTTGTTGAATATTCGTTATATTTAAAGTTATTAGATTGTTTACTTTCCGAATGTGTTTAATTATTATTTTTTTGGTTTTTTGTTTTAGATTGATAATACGATGGACATGGCAAAAGAATGAGCGGAGGTAATGAAAAGTAATGTGGGCACGGCTATGAAGAAGTTCGCTCAGAGGATGCTATCTTCATGTTGTACAAATTTGGATGTTTTGGGAGAGGGTGAACGTTTGGATAGAGCATTAAGCTCACCGAGAGGGCGGCATAAGAGCGTGAGGGGTAGGCCAGCTGCAGTGTTGGGGCAATAACGTGAACAACAACTCAGAGAACAACAAGGAACATCTTCACCTCCACCTCAAGAAGAAGAGCAACAAGATGAGAATGAAGAAAGGGTTGTTGGAGACGTACAAGAGGAGGGAAAAGAAGAAGAAATTCCTGAGGCGTCATCCCCGCTCCGGCGATGAAATCCTGCTCGGAAGAGGCGAGCACCACAACCATACACGCCCGGTTCTTAGCTAATATCCGATACAGTTTTTTTTGTTGTAGTATTTTATTGAAATTTTGTTTTATTCATGCTGTAACTTATTATGGGGTAATTGTTGTTCACAAGTTTAAGTGTTGTTGATGTTGTTGTTATTAATTGGTAATAGTCAATTATGTTGGTGATTTTGGTGGTCGTACGTAGAAATTTATTTGGAGAGTGTAGGTGATGGAAAAGTTTTTGCATTTTGGAGGTGATTCAAGTGTAGCATGCAGCTGTAGCTACTGTTGGAGTTGTAGAATTTTTTTTTTTGTAAACCTAGGCCGTTTTGCTGAATTTTTTTATTGGATAACTCTCTGTGTATTGGAGCATGAAGACAAAGAGCAAGACCCTTATTTTTTATACCTTAGGCCATTGTCTCCAACAACGGCCTAGGTAATAGGCCAAAAGTTGAAGTTTTTGGAGTGCTCTTTGACTTGTTGGAGTTAAAAAGAGCAACAAGTCAGATAGCAACACCCTATTTTTTTATACCTTAGTAGTAGGCCAAAAGTTGAAATTTTTGGGGTGCTCTCTGACTTGTTGGAGTTAAAAACAGCAACAAGTCAAAGAGCAACACCCAACTTTTTTTATACCTTAGGCCGTTGTCCAACAACGGTAGTAGGCCAAAAATTTAAATTTTGGGGTGCTTTCTGACTTGTTGTAGTTAAAAAGAGCAACGAGTTAGTGAGCAACAACCTATTTTTTTTATTCCTAACAACGGCCTAGGTAGTAGGCCAAAAGTTGAAGTTTTTGGGGTACTCTCTGACTTGAAAGAGCAACAAGTCAGAGAGCAAAACCCAATTTTTTTTATACCTAAGGTAATAGGCCAAAAGTTGAAGTTTTTTGGGTGCTCTCTGACTTGTTGGAGTTAAAAAGAGCAACAAGTCAGAGAGAAAAACCCAATTTTTTTTATACCTAGGCCGTTGACAACGGCCTAGGTAATATGTCAAAAGTTGAAGTTTTTTGGGTGCTCTTTGACTTGTTGGGGTTAAAAAGAGCAACAAGTCAGAGAGGAACACCCTATTTTTTTATACCTGGAGACAACGGCCTAGGTAATAGGCCAAAAGTTGAAGTTTTTGGGGTGCTCTCTGACTTGGTCAAGTGAAAAAGAGCAACAAGTCACAGAGCAACACCCCTTTTATTTATAGCCTAGGCCGTTGTCCGCAACAACGGCCTAGGTTATAGCTAAAAATATGAAGTTTTGGGGATGCACTCTGACTTGACCAACTTGAAAAGAACAAAAAGTCAGAGAACACCTACAAAATATTAATACCTTAGGCTGTAACTCCCTGTTCCAGTTGTACGTATTTTACTACGTAAATTTTTGTACTTCAATTTTCAGATCAGTTTTATTTTTCTCTTTGGACTCTTTATCTAAAGCCAGAATATTTTTCTGATCAATTCTATAATTTTGTGAATTTTTCGATCGGAGTTTAAATACAAATTTTAAACCCTGATTAATCCTAATCCTAATCCTAATCCTAATCCTACGCCTAACTTTCTCATTTTTTTCCTCCTACAACCTAACTTCTACTGACTTCTCCTCCTTATTCCTATTTTCTAACCTAATCCCCACTAACCCCTCATTTTTCCACACCTAGGCTTATATTTTTCTACACCTCCACCACCCTACACTCTCATTTTCCTAACCTCCTTTGATTTTTCTACACCCCATCTACACCCCTACACATGCATGCACAATTGCAACCAGCCAACTCTCTCTCCCTCTCTCCTTGTTTAAATCTATATATATGCATAACACATCAACCCCCCACCTCTACGTCTCATTTTTCATTTTGCCTCCTTCACACCGAGAGCAAACAACGCCCAAGCTCCACTTCACATTCCACCTTCGAGCCAACGACTCCGCTTCTACGATCCCGTGAACCCTGAAAAAATAACCCGACGCCGTGCCACCTTGTTGTTGTCGTCGCTCACCGTTGCTACCGTTAGCTACCGTCTTACCGCCATTCTTACCGCTGTTGTGCCGCCGTCCGTTGCCGACGTCGCTTCCTTCCGTGGTTAACACTACCACCGTAATCGTCACATTATAAGGCAAGTACCTTGTACACTCTTTTTGTTCTCGTACAAGCATTTTTCTTGGACTCGTGGCAAGTAGTCTAGTTATCATCATATTTTATTGTCAAACTCTATTCTAGTCACTTGTTCCATGTTATATCAACTCAAGAGTGAACCGTTAACACATTTCGAATCGTGTTATCGAATATCGAATATTCAACCTTAGTATCTCTAAAATTTCTTGACCTTGCAATAAAAATTCGACCATGTTCTCAATATTAGATTGAAGATTTTCTACGTGGAAATCGTAGCCCATCGAGTCCCGAATCCAGAACATCTGACGGTTTCTCAATCGGATGTATAGATTGTGAGATATCGCGATTTTAGTACTGACATATCACGAATTCCTGAACCTGCACGGGATTACTAACCGGCATCTCGTACTGAGAATTTGACCATGTTCCCGACACTGGATCGAAAAACTTTCTACATGAAAATCGTAGCCCTTCGAGTCTAGATATCCGAAACATCCAAAAGTTTCTCAATCGGATGTATAGATTGTGAGATATTGCAGTTTTAGTATTGTGACTCCGAATTTCCAGAATGCGCGCGAAACATCGAAACCAGCGAAGAATGAATTTGTACGCATCGCTAATGTCTTTAGAATGTATCGTGTGAATATGCGTTAGAACCGGAAGAGAGTCTACTTTCTAGAATCTCTGACGGAATTGGATTTGCTTTTCTGTAACAACGGAAAAGTGAATTTGAATGCAGATATGTCAAGTTGTCTAAAAATTCATCTATACATTTTTGCATATAAACCCGTTACTTTTCATATATAATGAACTGAATGTATTATTGTTCTTGTAATAATAACTTGCATAGATATAATAGGTTGATAGCATGTATTTTATACCACATGATAATTCTATAATAACTACTCTCGATACATGTACTCGTTTTACGTCTCATGTCCATGATTACTGCCTTAATATTTTCCTTGAATAAACTATTTGATTACACCGTTTCACTAGTCGTACCAACTGCATGTTCATAATTAATTATAAAATAATAACAAGCCGGGGTTATAAGGGTACGACTTAATAGTGGACAATATAGGGGAGTATACTCGGAAGGGGGCCCGTGTTTCCCGAAATAGTGATTCTTGATTCTTGATTCTGGATTCTTGGTTACACAATTCTTGATTACATAATTCTCGATTACATGATTCATGATTACATGTCTTGATACTATCACTGGAAGACCCGAGTACATAATCCTATAGAATTCACTACTTAAGTCTAAACGTCACATGATTGATATGCACCGAACTTGTGGTATGGGACACAGGATTACGTGCATTAGATAAGTTAATAAAATAGATAAACTTGATATCTTCACTAAGCATGATTCTTGATTACATGACTCTTCGTTACACGACTCTTGATTACATGACTCTTGATTACAAGACTCTTGATTACATGATTCTTGATTACATGACTCCTGATTATATGACTCTCGATCCTTGATTACATGATTATCGATTAACTGAGCCTAGGTTATCAATTGCTTATACCTTGAAGTCTTAAATACACTAGTTACAGTTATTACTTACATGATCATATTGTCCTAGTTCCTTGCTTCCTTCTATATTGTATTTGTACTTCTACTTCTTGTTTCTTCCATGTTATATCTTATTATATTACCCCTTTTTCTGCTTGTTGCTACTTGCTGCCCGAAACTTGCTCTAACGGAAACTTTTCTATTTTTCTTTGAGTTAATGATTATACAGGTACTGATGGACCAGATGAGCAGACTCTCTAGATGATCGTTGCTGCTTCCTTACTACTTTATGTTGTTTTTCTTTCAGTCGCTATTTTATCTAGTTGTTATAGCGAACTGCTTATCATATTATTCTAATTCTGGCACCTTGTACTCCTGGGCATCTTGACCCGATATTGATGTATTATCCAAATGATGGTTATTCTATTTTCAGCTCATGTGATTATTATATTTGTCTGCGTGAATGTGTTATAAAGATCTTGTTGAGCTTATAATTGTACAGCTTATGGATGATATATATCATTCGCTGGGCCTCAGTTGCGTGCCTGTATTTCCGTATAGTGGGAAGCGGGGCGTGACATAGGCCGTTGTCTCGAACTTGTTATTGGTTAGTGTAGGGTTTCAACTCAAGTAGTAACATCTACATTGTTTAAGGATAGGGTTAGGGTTATGTTTTTTATATTTTTTACAACTGTCTCTCCACTCTTTACGAACATTGTCTCCTGAACTCTACAAAATAGACTATCATATGTTTGTACATTGTTTATATTTTTTATTAAATTCCATTTATAGCCACCTAACTAACCAATATAAAATCGTTAAGGTTAAATGTAAAAAAAAATATTAAAAAAATATATGATATTTTCATATATTTTCATATATTTTCATATATTTAGTGTAGGCTTAGGACAGTAGGGTTATGGGTTAAGGTTAGGGTTAGGGTTAGGGTTAGGGTTAGTGGTTATAATGCTCTTTGTGATCAGTATATATGCAAAATCTGTGACAAGTACAAAGAGCAGTATTACAAGGATCATGTGAAAAAG
This sequence comes from Hemerocallis citrina, assembly GCA_017893485.1. Classification (NCBI taxonomy): domain Eukaryota; kingdom Viridiplantae; phylum Streptophyta; class Magnoliopsida; order Asparagales; family Asphodelaceae; genus Hemerocallis; species Hemerocallis citrina. The sequence continues at coordinate 211,429,046 of CM030363.1, forward strand.
AATGGAATGGAGTTTTATCAACTCATGGATTCCATAATTTGGACCACATGTAGATCCCCATATGTAGAACCCAATAAGTGAAAAACGTAAAGTCCATAACTAGCCAACTATTTCATTTGTTATCATAAAGTGGGCACCACATGTAGATCCCCACATGTATAACCCAATAAGGGTAAAGATCAAGGAAATAGCTATATATTAACTTCACATTGGAGGTTTATCGATTCATATAGAATCCTCGGTCCTTGCTCTTTTTCTATCCATAGTTTCCCCTTCACTCGGATAGATTTTGTTAAGTCTATGTCGAGGAATGGAGTATTCATTTTGTTTGGGATAACTTTGCCTATTATTATTGGAGACTCTTCAAAGTGGGCACTACATGTAGTAACCCACATGTAGAACAAATCCAATATGGAAAAAACCTAAAGTACATAACTTGCTTATTATTACATTTGTTATTACAAAGTGGGCACCACATGTCGATTCCCACATGTATAACCCAATAAGGGTAAAGATTTAGTGCGCTTTAGAACGGAGAGTCATCAGATCCAACATAGGAAATACCTAAAGTCCCTAGCTTGCCTACTATTACATTTCAACCCTAACCCTACCATAACCCTACCAAAATTGTACTTATGAGTAGGGTAAGGGTAGGGTTAGGGTTAATAAGCCTTTTTTCGGAAAATTCAGATGGGTTTGAAAATTGTAATGTTTTTATAACCACTAACCCTAACAGTAAACCAAACCCTAACCCTATCCCATAACCCTACACTCCTGACCCTACAATAACCCTAACCCTACCCCTAACCCCCGCTTACCCTAATCCTACCCCTAACCCCCATTAACACTAACCCTATTAATACACTAACCCTAACCCTAATCCTACAATAACCCTTACTACTTGGGTTGAAACCCTACACTCAACAGTAACCGAATAGATGTACGTATTGCAGAAGAATTTACATGTTAGGGGTAAGAATATATTTAAGAAATTATTTTTTAGAAATGAAAAGATCAAATTTTATTTTTTGGAATTATTTTTAAACTTATAACCTTTATCATTTTATATTGGTTAGATAGGTGGAAAAAATTGGAAAGTAATAAAAAATATAAACGATATACAAACATAGATCATCTGTCTTTGGTATATAGTTCCAGAGACACTGTTCGTAAAGAGTTAAAAGAAAGTTGTAAAAAGCAAAAAAAAAACAAAAAACTTGAAAAACCTTAATCCTAACCTTACCCTAACCCTATCCTTAAACAACCTACTTGAGTTGAAACCCTACACTAACCAATAACCGGATAGGTGTACGCTATGCAGAAGAATTTACATATTAGGGATAAGAATATATTTAAGAAAATGTTTTTTACAAATTAAAAGATTGTGTTATATTTTTTGGTATTTTTGGTAAATATTTTACCAACATGATTATATATTGGTTAGTTAGGTGGAAAAAAATGGAAAAATAAAAATCTATATAAACGATATACAAGCATAGATCATCTGTCTTTGGTATAAAGTTTCACAGAGACTGTTCGTAAAGAGTGAAGAGAAAATTGTAAAAAGCAAAAAAATTCAAATGTTTAGTTATAACCTAGGTCGTTGTTGGAGGCAACGGCCTTAGGTATAAAAAAAATAGGGTGTTGCTATCTGACTTGTTGCTCTTTTTAACTCCAACAAGTCAGAGAGCACCCCAAAAACTTCAAATTTTAGCCTACTACCTAGGCCATTGTTGGAGACAACGTCCTAGGTATAAAAAATTAGGGTGTTGCTCTCTGACTTGTAACTTTTTTTAACTTGTTCAAGTCAGAGAGCACCCCAAAAACTTCAACATTTCTACTATACCTAGGCCGTTGTTGGAGACAACGACCTTAGGTATAAAAAAAATGGTGTTGCTCTCTGACTTGTTGCTCTTTTTAACATGTCCAAGTCAGAGAGCACCCCAAAAACTTCAACCTTTCTACTATTACCTAGGCCGTTATTAGAGACAACGGCCTTAGGTATAAAAAAAATAGGGTGTTGCTTTCTGACTTGTTGCTCTTTTTAACATGTCCAAGTCAGAGAGCACCCCAAAAAGTTCAACCTTTCTACTATTACCTAGGCCGTTGTTGGAGACAACGGCCTAAGGTATAAAAAAAATAGGGTGTTGCTCTCTGACTCGTTGCTCTTTTTAACATATCCAAGTCAGAGAGCACCCCAAAAACTTCAACATTTGGCCTACTCAAGTAGGAAAAAATTCCAATCAATTAACCTAGTTAGATCTACTCAAGTAGGAACAAATTAATACCTTTCACAATGAGGGTGTTCGGAAAGGAAATAGGGAAAGCCCTTGCGCGCTGCTGTAGAGAAAGGAAAGGGGAGTAGGGTTTGGCTAATTTCTTTAGGATTAGGGTTTTAAGGTTGGGGAGATTTCGTATGAGTTAGGATTTTTTTGTAATTTGGATCTTCAAAGGAAAAGGGCAAGAGTGTGAGAATAGGGAAAGATTCAGTGAGAAGCAACGAGCAAGAGAGAGCTACGATTTTCAGATCGATAGAGAGAGAGCTAGGGTTTGGGAAAATGGGTTTCTCGAGCTCCTCTAGCGAGAGAGAGAGAGTTGTGAGGGAGATGGCGATCTGAGTATGTACAAGTGTTTGGAAAAACACTTATACATACTTAGGCAGTTGTTGGGAACAACATCCTAGGTTGTAACAAAAATTTCAACCTAGGCCATTGTTCCCAACAACGGCCTAAGTACAATTTTCTTCCAAAAAAAAAATTCACATAATTTAGGCCGTTTTTCCCAACAACGGCATAAGTATAGGTAACTGAGAAAAAAAAACTTCACGCCAAAATAACGCTAAGTGTGAAACGTTTTTTGGCATGAATTTTCGAAATTGCCCCTTTGATTTTAGAGCCGTTAGTGGGAGACGTTAACGGGTTTCGATCTGATTCGCTCATCATCTTGTTGAGCGATCGGAGGGCTAAGATTGTTGTTTTCCAACCCGGTTGAAAACAAACCCGTTTTCAACCGAGCATTTGCCTATATATATATATATATATATATATATATATATATATATATATATATATATATATGCCAATACTTACACATATACCCTACATTTCTCCATCATTCCTCTTCTCTGTTTCAATTCCAAAACCAAGCAACCAGCCCAAATTAGCCTAGCCCACTATTTCCTTCCCCACCTACATTACCTACCACATATACAACCTATAATTCTATATATATATATATCTACCTATATATATATGTGTGAATGGTGATATATATATATATATATATATATATATATATATATATATATATATATAGAGTCCCCTTCGGTTGCACACTACTTTTGGTGAGCACTCCGTGAGCACTCATGAAATAGAGCACCTATGACAAATCCGAACCGTTCATATTGTTCTATATACCTTAGATAGCCTAACAATAAAAAATCAAGTAATTTGAAGTTCATTTGCCCATCCATCATGCTGTTAGAATTTTCAGCCATACAATTTTGTAATGATGTAAATCATGGGCAAATGAACTTCAAATTACTTGATTTTTTATTGTTAGGCTATCTAAGGTATATAGAACAATATGAGCGGTTCGGATTTGTCATAGGTGCTCTATTTCGTGAGTGCTCACGGAGTGCTCACCAAAGTAGTGTGCAACCGAAGATCTCTCTCTCTCTCTCTCTCTCTCTCTCTCTCTCTCTCTATATATATATATATATATATATATATATATATATATATATATATATATATATATATATATATATATATTTGTGTGTGTGTGTGTGTGTGTGTGTGTGTGTGTGAATGGTGATGAGATGGCTTTGGCCGAGTGGAGTTGGGGTTTTTTCTTGCGCGCGGTTTTCGAGGAGGTGAAGCAGAGTTTCTAGGAGCTCTCACTCTAGGAGTGCAAATTGCAAGAAATTGAAATTTCTTGGGTGGGTGATCCTTTATACTTTCTAATATATTGAGTAATTGCATGTGTAGATACCGTAAAATTTAAATTGTTAATATAGAATTGTTAAGTTTGCTCTCATGATATGTGATGTGTGTGATAGAGAAACTCTAAAATTTTAAGTAAAGTGCATGTTGATTAAAATAGACTTGAGGAAATTAAAGTTTAGAATTTGCGTAAACTAGCATGTAAATTGTTCATTTGTGTTCACTTTAGAAGAGTAAATGTTTTTATAAAATACAAATTTATTTTTCCATGAGAAAAATTCTCTTATTGCTAATGGGCATGAAAGAGTATATATACAGGAGTAAAATTGACATTTCACAAATCACACGGTAGAAATTTTCAATTGTGTGAACTTATTGTTGCCCTAGAATTCATAATACTGTTCTCGAATTATTTTTAGAGTGCGTGGGTTGACCGTATTTAATCGATGGAACCATAAAAATTGAATGCGTGTATTTTTTTTAAAAGAGATGAAATCAGTCGAGGGTAAATAGTTGGAGATTTAAATTCCTTATAAGTTGTGATCTAAGCAATAGCTCAGTGGGTACGCGCTCGGTTGCATCTTAGACGGCGTGGGTTTGAATATTGGTGTCGTGAGTTAGCTTTCAGAAACAATTTTTTTGAACAAAGTGGAATAGGTTGAGGGTGGGTATTTAAAACCAGTTGTGTATCTTACCCACGTGGGCGCACTTGGCCCCTTGGCTTGGGCGTTGGGCCGTTTTCTTGCTGGTTCTAGGTTTGAACCTCTATGAGGTCTCTGACTTTGTTTATAAACCCCTTTTTCCATTTGTGAGCTCTCTGACTAAGTTTATAAACCTTTTTTTTATATGTGAGCTCTCTGACTTTGTTCTGAACAAATTTGTTTTTTAAAAAAAATGTGGAGGCTCGGATTAAATTCTAAAACCCGGTTATTTTTATACGTGTTTTCATTGGATATTTTTTTGAGTACTGGAAGTGTAAGAAGAACATAATTAAAAGTGAAATTGATAAGTTGATGATTTTGAAAATTTAATCAAGAGTATGACCCTTGATTATAAGAAGATTAAATTTGGCAATACAATTGATTTTTCTCTTAATGAGATTGAATAATTATTTTGGTTGAGTAAGAAATACTTGATGTGGATTGAGATATGAATTGTTATATGAGCTTACTTTGCTAATGAGACTTAAAGTGGATAAATCTATGTTCATGAAAAGCAATGTTGTTTTATTTTGAATTGTAAATGAATAATTGAAACATGAATATGTGCTAAAACAAGACATTCATCAAATTGTGAATAAGTTGAAGATGAGAATATTTAAGTTTGATACATGTTTATTGAAGGGTATGAGTACCCATGGTTCTTGTACATGAAAGGTTGTGATTTAGAGTTAGTAAGACCTCGGGTACCAGCATTGTTGAAATACAAGAGAATTGAGTTATATTTTTTAGATTTGCCATGGACCTATCTCGGTATTTGTGATTAAGTCCGGTAAGGGGTAAGACTAACTCTATGTATGATAAATTTATTCATGTCATGAACTTAAGAACTAGGCACATAAGTGAAGATGTAATAAAACTTGGGCAAATGTAAGTGGGGCACTCTATATAGTCGGGCGATGTACTCCGGGACTATAAACCCATTCGGGCGGTGTACTCCGGGACTGAGGTTGCTTCGATGGAGACGATCTTTTATTTTTAAATCCGGGACTATGCGTAGTCAGGCAGATATTTTACCGTACTCTAGTGTATATACGTATACGGGGGCTAGAGGGGCACTTGCGGGAGGTTCGCACGATAAGGAGTCTGTATAACATTCGGGTGGTGTACTCCGGGACTGGGATCCGTACTCGTGGAATGTCTAAACCTTGTTCTTATTACTGGGTAGTTTTCATGGCGAGAGATCGAACCCTTTTAATGTGGAGTACGTAGGTGCTTGCCCTTGGACCTATGTAGTATGGGATGCATAGAATCCGAATAAGTATGCATTAGTGTCATGTTAGTATAAAATATTTGCATTAGGCATTAAGGCATGGCATACACGAACATGTTTAGAGTAGTCACATTTAACACTTTATTTGCATTCAAGTTTATAGTTTGTTAAAGTATTGAGATCATTATATTTCGGTATAGAGAGGATGGCCTTGTATAACATTTTCGTCGGTTGTAAGCAAATGACGTGCCCACAGTTTTATATGCAGGAATTGGATTATTCATGAAGATATAAAGTTGATGTGATGCTGTTGATTAATTACATGTTAAAGATGTTGCAATTGTATAATGTTTCATTATTGTACTTCATTTTTATCTTCTGCTGTGTAAATAAATGTAAAGGACTCTGTTGTATTATAAAAAGTTCAAATTTCCTTGTAAAATTGTACGAAGTGAAGGGTAAAGATCTTGTGGAACTTCGAATTCCATCGTATTTGGAATTCGAGGTGTTACATGTTTAGACGAGTTCTGCAGAAATTTCTCTTTATCAGTCCTGCTCCAACGCTGGACGGATAACTGGATTCAGTTAATCACTATTGTTTATGGGCTTAATAATGTCACAGCCAAAGCGGCGTTTGGAATGAGCTTAAGTCCAATTGTTTAAGATGGCAACAACCCTGGACTGTCGGTGTTAATTTAAGTATTACTAGATATGCTTTTGAACACCAGGGCAGAGGTTCGAGTGATGGGGATAGAGAAGAATTCAACCGTGTTATTACTAAACTAGAGCTTGTTGACATCCCGGTTCCAGACAGGCTCTTCACATGGTCCAACATGCAAGCTGCCCCAATTTTGGCAAAGCTAGATAGAGTTCTGGTTTTGTTATATTGGGAGGCTAAATTCCCTCTAGCCTATGCGAAGTCCCTGCCCAAACCTACGTCAGAACACGTGCATATAGTTCTGTCGTCGGGCGAATTTAATGGTGGTAGACATAAGAAATTTAGGTTTGAAAATACATGTATTTTACCACATGGTCATGGAAAGTTGAGCCCTTCCAACTCGGGGACCCGAGGCTGCTACGGTTTGGTGCGAAAAAATTTGCAGACTGCGCACCAGAAAATGGAATCGAACGAGATTAGCGCACATTTGGAGAGCTAGAGTCGATCTTGGAAGGAATCAATGAGGTGGAGAAATTAGAGGGAACTAGAGACTTTTCTCAAGATGAACGTAATAAGTTTTTAATGCTACGGGAGGACATTGCCCAGTTGTATAAGCTCGAAGAAATGAAATGGCAACAACGTTCTCGAATTTTTTAGGTTAGGAGATGCAAACACCTCAGTCTTCCTCAGGGTTGCCAGTGCAAGACATCAATCCAACTTGATCCACTCTGTCCATACAGAGAATGGGATGACTCATGACGAAGTGGAAGTCAAAAAGGCATTTCAGACTTATTACAAAGAACTTCTTGGGCACAAGGTAGGCTTTAGAGTCCCGCATAGAACAGCTCCGACGATCTGGGTAGTATGTTAAGGTCACTTGAAAGAGTGTTCACGGAGGAGGAGGTTAAGGAGGTTATTACACAGATGGGGAGGGAGAAAGATCCTGGTGCGGACGGATTCCCGATCAAGTTCTACCAAACCTTCTGGGAAGAAATCAAAGATGATTTGCTTACCGTGTTGGCAGAGTTCCATGATCACATACTCAAATTGGACAGACCTAATTATGCTGAAGTCATTCTTATCCCCCAAAAAGAAGAAGCAACCCGGGTAGTGATTTTTGCCCATTCAGTTTGCTTAACTGTTCGGTTAAGATTATTACCAAGATCCTCGCAAGTCGATTCGGTCAGGCTATGGACATGTTGATCCGTAGGGAACGTACTGGCTTCATCAAAGGCCGGTGCATCTTGAAATGTATTGCTATGGCAGAGGAAACCATTCACCAGTGCCACATATCTAATGATAAGAGTTACATTCTCAAGTTAGATTTTGAGAAAGCCTACGATTCGGTGGAATGGGATTGCCTTCCGAAAGCACTTAAAGGTCGCGGCTTTGGGGCTAGATGGATCAGGTGAATCCAACAATGCCTCAACACTAGTAAAACATCCATTGTTAATAGGTCAAAGGGGCAACCGTTCTCGTGTAGAAGAGGGTTACGACAAGGGGACCCACTGTCCCCTATCCTTTTTACCATTACAATCATGTTGGAGAACTGTAGGCAAGCATGGTGGATCACTCCAGTGGCCAAAGAAAGAAATCACCTTGGTAGTACCATCCCACAGTATGCAGACGATACGCTATTGTTTGGTAATGAAATATAGGGGAGTCTATCGTTTTCAAAGGTTTACTCTAAAGTTTTGAAGCTTGGTCTAGATTGAAGGTGAACTTCCACAAGAGTGCACTTGTGCCTATTGCTTTGTCTCCTACGGAGACCGGGGTATATGCCACCATCCTTAAATGCCATGTTGATTGCTTCCCTATCAAATACTTAGGCTTACTTATCTGACCAGGCAAGTTGAAGAAAACCGATTGGTACACAATCATCGACCAGGTGGAGAATAGGCTAGCCGATTAGAAAGGTAAATCCCTATCCCTGGGTAAGTCAGCCTCATCAACTAGGTACTCTCTAATCTGCCAACATACTATATGTCATTCTTCGAAATGCCTAGATGGGTTATTCATATGATCAATCAGATTCGGAAACGTTTCTTATGAAAAGGAGCTGATGCCAGGGGTGAATACCATCTGATCAGATGGAAAAAAGCTTGTATGAAGAAACTCCATCGAGGACTGGGAATTATTGTAACCACCATTCTCGATAATTAGTATTTTCGTGTATTTTCTACAATTTAATTTTTTATAAATTATTTTTGTGCTAAATTCATTTCAGATTTGTATTAAAGTGTTTTCTAATCGAAAATTTTATTTATTTCGATCTTACTTATTGTGTATTTTGATCTTACTTTCTATTTCTTATTTATCGGATATTTATATTTGAGTCCAAAATCAAATATATTATTATTATTAGATTATTTTAATAAATTGTTAAACCGAATACTAATTTGTTATATGATTCTATTTGTATTATTAATTGTTATTTCTTGATTATTCAATTAAAGTTCATTTATCAATTTATTTTATTTTCGTGCTTGATCTAATTTTTGTGGCAAATTCCAAGTTATTTCCAAGCTAATTTATATTCTTCCCATTTGTATTAATTATTTATTTATTTGGATTTAAATTTTTGTTCATGAAATTTGCGTCCTTCGTAATTGAGCTTTTCTTGTTGAACCTATTATCTTTTATTTTATTGTGGGTATTTTTGGTTGAACCCTTTTGATTTTGATCAATCACCCTAAAACCCAATTTCAATTGTTCTTGACCCAAATCCTCTATTATTGGACCCTAATTCGCCAACCCAGTATCCTAATTGTACCCTATAAATACAACCCTATTGCAAACTCTAAATTGCACAATTTTGAAGCCCTAGTCGCTTATTCTCTCTCCTATTCTCTCTCCTCTCTGTTTCTTTCTCCCCGGCTACGTTACAGTCGTTGTCCACCTGATTGCTCGCCCAAACTCCCAAAGACTCATCTGCTTCTTCTCCGTTCGTTCTCCGATCAACCCTCCCGCGCTGCCACCCATCTCCGGCGACCTACCCCCATCGCCGTCCTCGCCATCGACGCTCCTCCTGAGCGCCACCCACCTCGTCGACACCCATCACAGAAACCCCTGTCCTCCTTCTCCATTCAATAGCAGTCAGCGACCAAACCCCAACTCATGTGCCCCCTTTTCTGATCGCCAGCACACCCTGCGTGTCATTGCTAGTGACGTCGACACCAGTTGCCGCGCCGCCAGTCCCCCTTGCCTCTGAAGTTTCTACCATTGCTGCCTCTCTGTGTTGCTTGGTTTCTTTTGTTGCTGTTGCTTGGGTCTCTTTGTTTACACGTGTTGTGCACGTGTTAATTGTGTTGGTTCATGAGTTCGTTGCTTCGGGATTCTTATCTCGTTATTCTTGGTATTCGTTTTCACCATCTAACATGCAAGTCACTGTCCTCTTGAATTGTTAATCATATCAAATTCAAGTTTCATTGAAATTCTTGCAAGTAGATTCTTTGTTTATCATATTATCCATTGTTCATCTCTTCGTTGGGTCTATTGAGGGTTTACACGAGCTAACCCCAATATTCTTGACATCGTGCCATTTTTGACTCTAAAGTTTGGATCTTTCATGAGTGCATGTAGAATTGATAATAGGGTTATTCATATAATTGACACACAAATAAATTATTGTAGAGACAATTGCTAAGTTGTATGTTGTTTGCTCGTTTGATGATTGATTGATGATAAATTGATATATGAGCGTGTTATAGTTTTATTTATCATGATTTTATACCCATCAGGTTGATTACACAATTTATTGACTAAAGAATCGATACCCATCATGTTTAATTAATTTATTTACATGAAAAATACCCTAAAAACTGTATCTTGCTGCCTGAAATTTGTAAACTGTTTTCGACCCAGTATTTGACTTCAAATTAAATTACTTCCTGAACAAGAATTGTAGCCTCATCTCTCTAGTTTCAAGAACATCCTAAATTTTTAAATTCCGAATTTTGTAGCAAAAGTTATGCCCGTTTTACTACAGCTGTGCATTTCCAGAATTATACTTTTCAGATTGTCTTGAATTGATTATTCCTATGTCGTAGTATGGTATGAATTAAAATGTGTATGTTGCATTGCATTATCCTAATGTCTAATTGTCACTATTCCAATTGTCCTATTTCATGTTACCATCTTATTGTCCCCTATTGATACTATTGTTCATCTCATGTCTTATATTTGCATATTGTATTGTTGCATTAATAAAATAATTAACAAGTCGGGATTTAAGGGAATAACTTGAGTAGTGAATAATATAGTGACTATGTCGGCCAGTGTTTATCGATTGATTGTGGAGCGCTGACTACGGCACCCCAATCTTTCGTGTATTGCAATGAATCGTATTAATGTATCAATGTACCAATGTATCAATGTACCAATGTACCAATGTATCAATGTACCAATGTACCAATGTATCAGTGAATCATCGTAATGTATCGTGCAACAATATTGTATCGTATTAGTGATTACCGTACCGACACATGATCTATAGAATTCACTACTCGGTCTAAACGAAATTAATTGCATGCGCCGAACCTGTAGTATGGGATGCAGTAGTACGTGCATTAGTTAGGATTAAAATGAATAATAGACTTAAGGGTTTGCATCACATCGACATTGCATTTTGTTCATCATTGTTCCTATGGATATCAATTATTGTCTAAGTGTTATTCATACCGAACTGTTGCATCGATTACCATGTTATTAATTATTGCTATCGTGCCCTGTTATTAATTCCTATTGATCCATTGACCTCATTGTTATACCGTTATTCCATTGTTTCCTGCTTTCTCTACTTGTTCTCTAAGGACAATTTTTCTCCTCTTTTTAGATGAAGTGTTTACAGGTGTTGATGGAAAATTTCCTGCTGGAATTGGAGGACAGAGATTCTGAAGATTTAATACTTTCTAGTTGCTTATTGTTTTACTGAACTATTGTTATTTCATTGTTTTGGGCTTATGACCCGAATATTGCTATTTGTTTCTAGACGTTGGATTATTATTATTGTATTTGGATATTTTTATTGCTTCACTCCAAGTATTATTGTTCATGAGATTATTATTATTCCTGCGCAATTGTTCTGTATTGGTTATATTGTTAAGTTGATCGGTTAAACAGCTTATGGGTGACGTTAGTCATTCGCTGGGCCAATGTTACGTACTTGTATTCCGTATTTTTGGGAAGTGGGGTGTGACAATTATCAACCTGTGTGACATGAATTTGGCCTTCCTCGGGAAATAGTGGTGGAAAGTGTACCACCTCAATGGCAAAGGATGGCAGGATTTTGTTTAGTCCTATTTACATGGGAAATGAACACATCACCTGGGTTTCAGGGTGGAACCAAGAGTTTCTTGGTTCTGGAAAGGGATTTCTAGGGCCTTGATCCATTTAACACTTGTGTGTCATCGTTCACTGGTAATAGCCATCTTACTAAATTTTGGTGGGACAAATGGTGCAGAGACCACTCATTAAAAGATTTGTTCCCGGATCTCTATGTCCTAACTACAAACCACACATCATGGTGGCTAAAGCGTGGAAAAGGGGATCTTGGAAATCGGAGTTTAAACAGCATCTGAATCAAGCTTTCCCAAATGAGATTAGAGGACCTACAAAATCTTGTAGCACTAGCAGAGGTTAAATGTTCAGCTGGCCCAAATTGGAAAGCTTGGGGCCTGCAAAAAGATGGGAAATTCTCAGTACGATCTATATACAATCGGTTACACTTTCGAGGGTGTAGACCAAAGTGGTCTACCATTATTTGGAAAGCCAAAGCACCCCTTAAGGTTAAAATTTTTATATGGCTTGTGCTTAATGATGTTATTTTGACTAGGTGGAATCTGGCTAAACGAAAACAAAATTTGGTGACATCGTGCAGTTTTCTGTAACTCTAATATGGAATCCAAAGACTACCTTTTCCTAAAATATCATAAAAGCAAAGCGGTTTTAGTCGAGGTCTTAAGGCCACTTGGCACTAATGCGTATCCCCTATTGTACGAGGATCTATGGATTGGTCCTAAGTTCTTTGTCAAGTGAAAGGAGATGAGACACTTGGTATATTACTATTGCCACCACAACATGGGTTCTTTGGCTTGATAGAAATAATTTTTACTATGTGGTTCTAGTAATAGTATTTCTAGCAATTTAACTCATACTATGCATCTCATCTCTTTTTGGGCCACTACAGCAGTTTCGGGCCTGAGAGGAATGATTGCTAGAGCCTTCCAGATAGAGGAGTACGATGATGAGGATGTTGAGATTTGGCCGACCCTAGAGTGAGTTTCAGTGTTCGAAGACCCCACCCTCCAGGGATTTGTTGGAGGGATATCATATGTATCGACTGTACTTTTTTTTTCTTCATGCTATGTTGCTTTTGTTTCCTCCCTCCTATGTTAGTTAGAGGTACCATGTGTTATTTTCTGTACTGTTTTCTTAACTGTTGTACTTTGCCCATTCCTCTGGGTTGTTCCATTAATTTTTCATTAATAAAACAGAGTGACTATATTCCACATTTTTCTTCAAAAAAAAAGGTAAACGTTTAGTTGGATTAGGTGCACCAAATGTGCTTCTAGTCACTATCATGACCCCTCAAAATCCCCATTTGATTCATTCTTCAACCCCAATATGTCTTTCTTCAATCACACTTACAAAAAAGGGAAGAGCTAACAACAACAACAACAAGAAGGAAACATTTTTCTCAACTAGCTAGCGTCGGCTTGGAAATTCCTTTTTGTCATCCAATAATTTCTAGAAGTATCTGAAGATTCACAAACAACAGCTGATAAGAACAGTACGGTCAGATCTTATTCACCAATGTTTGAACTTACATATCAATTATTCAGCTGTCAGAAAGACAGTATGTATCATACATGTGTACTTGTATTATTCGAGGGGATTTAGACAAAAATTATACGGTCAAATATGCATGCTATACCAATTTAATACACATATACAGCAAGATTATGTTATTGCTCCTCACTACTTCACAAAGTTTCAGCATTTTTCCTTGCCAAAAACATCACAATCCTGGGAAAAAGTGACTTCTTCTTCTTCCTCTTCTTCCTCGACTTCAACTCGGCCACTTCGTCCATACTACTCTCGGTATCTTTATTAATACTCTTCGTTTCGCTTTCAAAACTCGAAAATGAACTCTTAGAAGGAATAGTACCAATTTTGGTAGCATTGCTTGATCTCCTTCTCGCTTCATGCTCAGCTCTCCAGACCCTTAGCTCCTGTTCCATTCCCAACTTCCCTTCCTTGGCCCTTTCGGCATTCTCCGTTGCAACTCTCAAAGCTTCCTTCTTTTCCTCCATCTCTCTATGAGCTTCCTCTAATCTCTCAAGAGTTTTCAGCTCCAACTCCTTCGCCACCTCAACTTCACCAATGGCAGCAGTTACCAACTCATTCGAGTGCTCTTCAGCATCTTGGGCCCTCTTGCTCAGAGTGTAGTACTCTTCTAGAGGAAGGGTTACTCCCTCACCCTCCCTCTCTTTTACCGCCTTAGCTGCTAAAAGTGCCAACTTTTCTGATGCTTTGGCCGCTTCAATCTCTTTAAAACAAGCACTCAATCTCAACTTTACCGCACTTAAACACGCCTTGGCCTGTTCAGTATCATCTTTGGCTTCTCTCAGTTCTTCTCGTGCAGACTCAGCATCGGCCTTGGCTAATTCAGTCTCGTGGCCAGCCTTTTGAAGCAAATTTGGAAGCTGGGCCATCTTTTCTTGGGCATCCTTCTCCTTTGTCAAAGCCAATCTCATTGCCTCTTCTGCTTTCTCAATCTCATCTTCTAAAAATGATATAGCTCCAGATGTCATTCCTTCCCTTCGTCTCAAGGTAACAAGGCCTGCTTTCTCTCTTTTGAGTTCAGATTTGAGGGATGATTCTGCAACTCTCAGTATATTGACTTCGTCTTTAGCCTTCTCTATAGAAGCTTTTATTACCTGAAGCTCATTTTGGGAATTCTCCGTTCCTTTATATTTGTGATGTGTTCTCCCAGATTCTTCTTGGTCGAGTTTAGATTCAATGAAAGCAGCTAATTCGGATTCTAGGCTAAGTAACAAACTGGTTGCACTGTCCAATTTTCCCCCGAGCTCCTTTTTGGACAAAACTTGTTCACTGAGTTTTCCTAGTTCTTGTTCCGCTTGCTTTAACTCTTTCTCCCAATTGAGATAGTCCTGATCCCTTGCCAAGGCTGCATCAATCCGATGTTCCTCTGCTTCCAAATGAACAGCATGAGCAGATTCTAAATATTCCTTTGTTACAATGAGGTCGAGTGTCAAGTCTTCAACTGTCTTCTCAATCTCCTTACTGGTCACAAAGGCCTCTTCAGCCTTTTGCACTGCATTATCCCTTTCATTAAGTAAAGAGATATAATCCTTTTGAAGCTCTTCCAACTCCTTTTGAACGGATTTCAATTCAGAAATGGCTGCTCTGTGTCTTTCACTGGCAACCTCTAGCTGGGTCTTTGCCGCAGTGCTGGCTTCGTCAGTAATACCTTGCTCCATTTCTTTGGCTCGGAGTTGGGCTAGTTCTGAGTCTTCTTTTGCCTGGGCTTCTTCAGTTTGAGCTTTCTCTAGGTTCAGCTTTAACTCTTCAATGAGCCTCTTTGTACCGTCGAGCTCTAGTAGTGCATGTGCTTTAGCGTCTTCAGCAACTTCCGACTGCATCTTGTAGTTAGGAATTTCTTCATGTACTTTCTCTAGTTCAAGTTGGACATGCTTGCGTCTCTAAAAGTAGACAAATAAGAAACACTCCAGTAAGTATAATTGTTCTTATCATTCAAGACTTTACAAACCAGGATTATGTTGCACAGGTATCTGGGCCACTGGAACAACAAGAGTCGGACACAGTGACTACAATTCTCAACAATATAGGCTTCTAGGACCATATACATATACACATACTCATATATACTTATATAATGCCCATTTATCTATTATAAATTTTCTACGTAAAATTGATCACTGGAGCTATTAACCATATGCATTATTACTGCTAATATTATTCAAATAAGTTTGGATTGTTGGATTTACATCTAACTACACTTGGGTTGTTGGGTTGTGGCTAGAATACGAAAACACCATTAGCATTTTCCCTTTTTGGTCATATGGGCTTTCAACTAATTTGTTGAATATCCATCAAGGTGAGAAACTAATATTTATATATCTTTATTTGCTAGAAAATATATAAGAGCCCATAGTGAATATTCTTAGCCAGATAAATGAGATCATATTATTGAGTTTGTGATCCCAAGTCAGTAGGAATGGAGATGACGAGTTTGTGATCCCGGGTCAGTAGGAATGAAGATGATCCCTAGTCAAAGGGTTGGCGGAGGCAAGGTTGTGCCCAACGAACAAGGACACAGGCATTTGGGGTTAAAAGGTTGGCAGAGACTTGGTAGAGGCAACAAGTCAAAAATTATGAAGGCACAAGTAGTAGTCTAAAGTAGAGAGGGTGACATCAATCTCCCAAGATGCAGGCTCATCAGTAGCTGCTCTCTGATCTGAGCTAAGGTCGAGATTCTTGGGTTGTGGCTCAGCCTCTCAAGTAACGTGCAACATGGAAAAATTAAAGATAAGGATTGATTCTTTAAATTAGCTTGGATGTGAAACCCATCCGGATTCCCCTTTTGGGAGATTTAAAATAATTTACGAAGCCTCTGTCAAGGTTAGTGAGCTAATGTTAATGGATCTGTATCCGCTAGACGTCGCTCTTTCATGCCTCCGTCAGAAGACTCTTTCATGTCTCCTTATCCAGAGAATGATGCAACCCGTGGCAAAGGTTACCAGACATTGATTTGGTGTGCCAGGAAACTGTCAGTTTCTAGTAAGTGTCCAAAGTGGATACAAGAGACATTTTGAATTGTTGATGCAACATAGGTTGGTCAATGGTTGGTGGTTAGTAATGAAGTACAACTCACTTAAACATGCATACTTCTATTTATAGGCATAGCAGGTCGGTTGCTCACATGTCAGACACGATATTTTACCTATGACAACGTGTTGTGCCATTGAGCTGTGTCGGCCTATTCCAGGTTTGTACTTGTTAGAAAGTTTACGAACTGTCAAAGGGTCTCAAAGATCGGGTATCGACAGGAAACCTTTCCTTATGCAATGTCAAGGCCGTCACTAAAGTAGGTACAAGCAAGAGAGTGACTTTAAAGTTGACATAAAGTCCGATTATAAAAGAGAGGAGGACCCACCTCAATTTTCCTAGAACAATGTGTCAAGAGGAATACTATTGGATGTATAGGTATATTCTGATATATATTCAAATGATATTTTGTATATATACCTATGGATAGCATGTTCATTGCACATACTACTTGAACATCAGGATATTGGGCCTAAAGTCCAAAATCCAAAGCAATGTCTCTATATATACTCTAGCAACTAGCTAGAGAGGTAGTAGTCTAGGTATTCTAATCTGATATCTAGGATATAATATATAAGCAAACCTACTAACCCTAATTCTTTTGTTTGCTCTTATTATTTCTTCGTCAATACTCAACAAATACAAGGTTTGATATAGCTCTATAGGTAATTGTGCTTGTTGAAATATAGTATAGAGGCAAAAAAGATTACTTTATTGGATGCAAATAACTGAATACACTGCCTCCTATATATAGGAGAGTACAAAGAGTAATCTAGATTTATTTTAGATGAAGGACTAAACTAAGAGTACTTTAACACTCCTCAAGCTGGTGCGCAGATATTGTCGAAGCCAAACTTGCTCAAGAAAGTTTGAAAGAGCTTAGGAGATAGTGCTTTAGTGAGGATATCAGAATGTTGTTCACTGGACCAGACATATGAAAATGAAATCACTTTCTTTTCCAACTCATCACGAACAAAGTGACAATCGACCTCGATGTGCTTTGTGCACTCATGAAACACTGAATTTTCATAAATATGCATAGCAGTTTGATTATCACAATACAGTGAAATTGAAGATGAGACTGGGATTGCCAAGTCTCGAAGAAGAGATTTGTGCCATAAAACTTCATAAACCAAATGTCCACTGGCTTGGTATTCAAATTTTGCACTTGATTTAGCTACAACAGATTGCTTCTTGCTTTTCCAAGATACTAGATTTCATCTAAAGAACACAAAGTATCCACTAATAGATCGTTTATCATCAATCAACCCTGCCCAGTCAGCATCAGAATATCCTCGTAAATAATGAGATACACTAGGCCGGAAGAGAAGTCCTTGCCATGGGGCTTTCTTAAGATAGCAAAAAATGTGAACCACTGCTTCATAATGAGTGATAGTCGATGCATGCATAAACTGACTGACTCGACAAACTGCAAAGGCAACATCTGACCTAATCACTGAGAGAGATGAGTTTGACAACCAGCCTGCGATATCGTCCTGGATCAGAGAACAATACATATTGGAGAAGGAGGACAGCTTAATATTGGGATCCATATGTGTCACTGGGGTGACATCCCAACATTTCTGTCTCAGTAAGAATATCAAGGACATGTTTTCTTTGAAAAAAATATATACATATCATCCTTTGTGCGTGCAACCTCAATGTCAAGAAAATATCGAAGCGGATCAAGATCCTTTGTTTGAAAGGTTTGAGCTAATCACTGCTTGATGTTTGCAATACCTTGGGAATCACTGTCTATAATAATGATATTATCAACATAGACTAACAGAATAACAATGCATTTACTTCCTTTATTTATGAAGAGAGAATAGTCTGTTTTACTTCTTGAGAACCCATAAGAGCACACAATTTTGCCGAACTTCTCAAACCAAGCTCGTGAAGACTGTTTGAGGCCATAAAGAAATTTTTTAAGCGAACATACAAGATTCTCCTCACCGCTTAAAACTAGGAGGTTGCTGCATATACAACACCTTTTTCAAGTCTCCATTGAGAAATGCATTCTTGATATCAAGCATATGAAGGGACCAAGAACAATTTGATACAAAAGATAAAGACGCGAACAGGAGTGAGTTTCGAACAGAAAAAAAAAGTCTGCATAGTCGATCCCAAATTACTGTGAATAACCTTTAGCAATAAGGCGAGCTTTAAGGCGGTCAACTGTGCCATCAGGATTATGTTTGACGGTGAATACTCATTTACAACCAATTGTCTTACCACCTATAGGGAGACGAACCAACTGTCAAGTACCATTCTGCTGAAAAGCATACATTTTTTCATTCATGGCTGCTGTCTAACCAAGGTGCTTGAGTGCTTCCTAAACACTTTTAGGAATATAGATGGAATTTAAGAAAGAGGTAAATGATCGAAAAGATCTGTTCAATTTAGGAAAAAAAACAAATTGGGCAATAGAATAGTGAGCACAAGAACGTTTAGTCTTACGATAAGCAATAGGTAAATCATCCGTGATAGAGATATTGCCGATAGAAGTGGTTGGTACTGGTTGAACAACAGATGGTACATTTTGGATTGTCGAGCCTGAACGAGTCTTACGTCTTCTGACATAAACCTGAAGTGGCGGAGGCGATGGTAGTGGCGGTGGTAGGGATGGTGTTATTGTTGGTGGCGGTGGTGGTGGTGGTAGTAGTGGTGGTGGGAAATCAAGACTACAACGGCCCTCGGTAAATCATGATTAAGTGAAGGAATATGTTCAAAAAAAGAAACATCCGTTGAGGTAAATATTTTTTTCCCGTAAAGGGCAATAACAAAGATTAACCTTTTGAATAATAGTATATTTGAACTTGTTTTCTATCTCTAATTGATCGACTATTCATATTATTAATTTTCGGATTTTAATAAATTGTTAAACTCAAATCCTACTTTGATGCATATTATTATTATTATTATTATTGTTATTCTTATTGTTATAGGTATTAATATTTGTTATTATTGTTGTTATTATTATTGTTATCGGTATTATTATTTTTATCATTATTATTAGCATTATTATTATTATTATTTTGTCTTAAGCCCGAACATGCTCAATTTTATATGTATTTCACTATTTGATTTAATGTATATATATATATATATATATATATACTAGATTTTCCCGTGGACACATGCCTACGACACGTCTTCGGAACGATACAGCATATGAAAGTCTTGTAAACAGTAAAACAACAATTATATAGCTCAAGTTTGAATAGTATAACAATAATTAGTTGTAAATAAAAGTCCATATTTCATTAGTATATGTTGAAAAATAATTATAAATGGGGGTGTAAAATCCAACTTCTTAGAACTTTGAGTGTGGAAAATGATGAAATTTAACGGTTGATGATGTATTTGCTATTTTCAATATAACATGAGCAATAAAAAAATGCATAAAAATCTGAAAATTTACAAACCTGAAATCTGAAAATATAAATTTCTGAGTAAATAAAGAGAGAAAAAGAGAAATAAATAAATAAATAAATAAATAAAAGTGTTGTTTTGGGGAGATTTGAATTTGAGTTTTTTTTTGGGGGGGGGGAACTTGGGGCGGAAAAATATGTTTTGTGAGGTTGTATCTGGACCATTGATTTCAACCATATTGAATGAGTGCCACTTGATAGCTTTCTTTGTGTTTTATTATATAGATTTTAAATACCCTATTGTTCTTTCTTGATTATTTTCTTTTTGATTAAATTTGTTCATGAAAAATTTCCGTTCTTCTTGATTGAGCTTTTCTTGTTGAACCTATTATCTTTTATTTAATTATGTGTATTTTTATTTATTTATTTATTTTGAACCTTATTGATTTTGATCTATCTCTTAATTGAACCCTAAAACCCAATTTGAATTGTTCTTGACCCAAATCCGCTATTATTGGACCCTAATTCACCAACCCAATACCCTATTTGAGCCCTATAGATACAACCCTAATGCAAACCCTAAAAATTGCACATTTTTGAAGCCCTAGAGCCGCTTATTCTCTCTCCTCTCTCCTCCCGGTTTCTCTCTTCCCGATCAGAACCCCCTACTATTCACTGTTTTCCCCCCTTCTTCTCCGGCGAACCCCTCACTCCGACGACCTACCCCGTCGCCATCCCCCGTCGACGCCCACACAACTGCCGCCAGCAACCCCCCAGAATCCCGACCCTCCTCTTCCGCGCTCGTCGACAGACAACCAAAACCCCAACCCACCTTGGCGCCATTCAACCTCACCGTCGACGTCGCTTCCACCGCTTGCCTACCGCCGCGTCGACGTCGACTGGTGATGCTGCCGCCGCCACCATGGGCCCTGGCCGCAAGTTGTAGTGCTGCCATTGCCCTCTTGCTATGGTGGATTTGGTTTTCTCTTTTACACGTGGTTCGCACGTGTTATATTGTGTGTTCGTGGGATCGTGTTGTTGCGAATTTGGATTCATTGCTTCAGGACTCTTATCCCGTTATTCTTAGTATTTATTTTCACCGTCTTACTGTCCTCTTGAATTGTACATCGTATCAAATTCAAGTTTTGTTAAAATTCTTGCAAGAAAATCCTATTCGTTATCATTTCGCTGTATTGATTATCTTCGTTGGGTCTATTGAAAGTTTACATGAACTAACCCCAATATTCTTGACATCGTGCCACTTTTGACTCTAAAGTTTGAATCTTTCATGAGTGCATAGAATTGTTAATAGAGTTATTCATATAATCATCACACAAATAAATTATTATAGAGACAATTGATTGGTTGTATGCTGTTTGATCGATTGATGATTGATTGATGATAAATTAATGTATGAGCGTGTTCTAGTTTTATTTATCATGTTTTGACACCCATCATGCTGATTATATAATTTATTGACTAAAGAATCGATACCCATCATGTTTAAATTAAATTATTCATGAAAGTTTCCTTAAAACATGTATATTGCTTGTTGGCTTGTATATTAACTGCTGTTTTTGAACCAGTATTGATCCTAAAATGAATTACTTTCTGAATATGAATCGTAGCCTTATATTTCTAGTTTCCAAAATATCTTGAATTTTTGAATTCCGAGTTTTGTAGAAAAAGTTATGCCCGTTTTACTGCAGCTGTGTTTTGTAGAAAAGGCTGATCAAATAATAAAATTTTGCTCTGAAAATTTCTAGATTATTGCTTTACATGTTTAGGAATCTAATAAGTATTTTTTATGAATTTATTATGGAGTTTTTGTTGTTTCTAAAATTATAACATAATGTTGAAATTCTGCCTGAATGTGAAATCTGTAAAGAACATTGTGTTTGACCTAGCTACTGTTGTCGGATTTTGAACTATAAATATGCGTTGGAACCGTGTGGAAGTCTAGTTTCTAGAACTTCTGAAGGGTTAACTTTTCAAGATCTAGAACAGCGGAAAACTGCATTTTTGTACAAACTACTCTTGCTGTCCAGAATTTTATATTTCAGTTTTTAATAGTTTAACTATTCCTATATCGTACTATTGCATGAATTAATGCATGTATGTTGCATTGCATGATCCTTATGTCTTATTGTCATCCTTCTAATTGTCCTACTTCAAGTTATCATCCTATTGTTTCCATCGTTCATCTCATGTCTCATCTTTGCACATTGTATTGTTGCATTGATAAATAATTAACAAGCCGGAGTTTAAGGGTTGACTTTAGTAATGGACAATATAAGGACTGTACTCGGAGGAGGGGCCCGTGTTTTCCTATTTATTGGTCTATTGGTCATATCGGTAATCAATTAATTGTAGATTACTGACTACAGTATCTCGATTGATTCGGTCATCGGTCACTATTGAATATTAATTACCGTTGCCGAGTACATAAACTATAAAATCCACCACTAAGTCTAAACGTAACTTGTTTGCATGCAACAACCATGTGGTAAATAGATGGGACGCATGAAGTGCTGCATTAGTTAGGATTAAAATGAATAATAGAAGGATTTGCATCACATCGACATTGCATTTTGTTCATCATTGTTCCTATTGATATCGATTATTGTCCAAGTATTATTGATACCGAACCATTGCATCGATTACCATGTTATTGATTATTGCTATCGTGCCATGTTATTGATTCCTATTGATCCATTGACTTCATTGTTATATCGTTATTCTATTGTTCCCTGCTTTCTCTACTTGCTGTTCAGGACTTGCTCTAAGGACAATTTTTCTCATCTTTTTAGATGAAGTGTTTACAGGTGTTGATGGAGAATTGCCTGATGGATTGGGAGAACAACATTCGTGAAGTAATTGATTGCATCGCCGCTTAATAAATATTTATTGCTTTGTTATGAAGACATAATTTTGAACTATTGTTATTTCATTGTTTTGGGCTTACGTCCTGGATTTTATTATTGTTTCCAGATGTTGGATTATTATTGTATTTAGATATTTTTATTGCTTCATTCCAAGTATTATTATTCATGAGATTATTATTATTGCCTGCACAATTGTTCTGTATTGGTTATATTGTTGAGAGATCGGTTAAACAGCTTATGGGTGACGTTAGTCATTCACTTGGCCAATGTTACGTGCTCGTATTCCGTATTTTCGGAAAGCAGGGCGTGACAAAAATATTTATTGAGTAAGAAAATGAACATCCGATATGATCACATTTCTCCGATATCTCCTCCAATATCTCCATCCGAGACGAAACACCCTTTGCCGAGACGAATCCAAAATCCGAGATTTAAAACCATGTTAAAAGCCGAGACAGGAGAATTCAAGATATATAACTCATACTCGTAGTATCCTGAAACACACAATGATAATGAAGGAATGTCACTGAACAGTTTAAATCTTTGCAAATTTAGGAACTGATAATAAGTTATTTGAAAAGTTAGGAATACGCAAAACCGATTTAATATTAAGGTCTGGAGTAAGAGTGATATCTCTCACCCCTTCAACAGGGACAGGAAAGCCATCAGCAATACACACATGATAATTTGGAAGCAAAAAATATGGAAAAAGCGGTAAAGGGGTCATATATTTAGAAGCACCTGAATCAATTATCCATTGATGTGAAGAAACATGACAAGCATTACCCGAGTGAACAGAGTAACCAGAAGGAGAGGGCAGCATGGTGCGAAAATCTTGATACTCTTCAGCATAAATGATAAATTGGGAGGAGGTTGACTCATTCATGGGAGCAGCAGTGGACGAATAAGGGTCCACTGTTGGAGGAGATGAAGTTGTCATTGGAGGAGGATGAGAGGTCACTATAGGAGTAGATCTAGATTAGATCTGAAAAAGAAAACGGGTGAGAATGACAGACGAGGATTAAAAAGTGCATCAAAAATGACATGCATTACAGAACAGCGCGCATCACAAGGCATTGGATTTTTTTTTCTTTCGACTTTTTTTCCCGACTTTTTTCGAATTTTTTTAGAAAACAGGAAGAGAAAGAGAAGGGATTAAGAGGATAAGGAAATGACAAAAATGAGGGTTGTGGGTTTCGAGGGCATCGGCTGGTGGAGAGGTGGTGGTTGGGGATAGATGTGGGAACGGGATCAGGGCTGGCCCTGAGTTCCCGAGGGCCCTAGGCAAACTTCCGACATGGGAGCCCCTAATAACATATATTTTTTTTCTACGCGCAAAATACTTACCTATATTTACAAGGGAAGTTCAAATTTGGGGTTCCTAAAATCGCGAAATCTCCAAGGGCCCAAGGCGGCCGCCTTACCTGCCTCTAGGATAGGGCTGGCCCTGAGCGGGATCAGGAGGGCGGCGTAGAGGAGTAGGGGTGGCAACGGGAAGGTTGGGGAGACTGCGGATAGATGTGTGGCAACGGGAGGTGAAGGGAAGTCGAAAAGGTCGATATGGGAGGGAGGGCGGTGGTGTGGAGTGCCAGGGGAGGCGGCGGCGTGGAAAAAGGCTGAGGATTAGGGTTTCGGAGGAGGAAGGGGAGGAAGATGAACAGTAAAAAAAAATTTAAACGAGAGAGAAACCCTAACTGTTTGTGGAAATTTTTTTTGTATATGTTTTCAGCTCTGATACCATGTTGAAATATAATATAGAGATTGAAAATAATACTTTATTGGATGAATATAACTGAATACATTGCGTCCTATATATAGGAGAGAACAAAGAGCAATCTAGATTTATTTTAGATGTGGGACTAAACTAAGAGTACTTTACCTGTGCTCATAATTGTTTTAATGGAGATAACACTGGTAAATGAGAGAGCCATGCCTAATTAATTCCAACCATAACTGGCATTTTAGGTTAGCTTTGTTTCAACACGGTAGGAAGTAAATAAATGGAATTACAAAGCAAGAGTCTATAATCCATTGTACATTATTTAGTAAAAACAAAGAAAAAAGTAAATAAGAAAAGAAAAGGAACAAATTGCATCTAGAAAGCTAATACCATGCACATATACTTTCTTTTAGTTTACCTCATATTTGTAAATATATAACAAACGTTCAAAACTGTAAAAATGATATGAAGCACGAACACCTTCTATCAAATTTCGTTCTTTTAAGGTAAGTTATATTGCAACATAAAAGGAATTCAACTAAATAAATTATAAAGAAATTATTGACATGTCTAACAAAGAAATATAAATAAGTCAGGCATTACCAACAAATGCGTTAATAGTAAAATAACATTAAAACAAGTTAGCATAGCCATTACTTCCTCTCAAATAAAAGACAGAACTATCACAAGGAATTAAAGTTTATCAAAAATAAATAATAAAAATCATGCCTTCGGACCAAGAAAGAACACAAAAGGCATTCATCAAGAAAAAATATATAATATGAAACCAGCATACCTCCAATACCACTGCTCGATGAGCTTTCCAATCAACAATTCCTCCAAACTTTGTTACTGCCTCCTTGACAGACTCAAACGGTGCTCTAGTGTCAACAAGCCCCCTCTTCACATTTGCTTGGTCGACATTTCTTTCTTCTTGACTACTTCCAATTTCCATTTCATGGTTACTAATCTCAAAGCTAGACCCATTTTCCATCCTTTCAATTTCACCTTTATTAGTATCAACCTCAACAAGACCGACAAATCTCCTCTCTTCAAATTGATAAGGTGGTGGAGTACTTTGGATTTCCAGTGCTGAATGTGTACCCTGAACTGTGGAATTCTCAGTACTAGTTAGTCTTACATTGGAGTTCTCTGGAGTATTAGTTGTCGAATTTGTTGCAGTATCTAATTCACTTGAAATGTCCAGTGAATTTTCTGAACTAATCATCAATGCAGGAACAGAATTGGTCTGAAAAGAATCATCAAATGGTGGTAGTTCCTCCTCGGCATCCTCAAATTCCTCCATTGACCAAGTTGGATAATCCTGCCATAGATTCAGTAAGACAGTATATAAATTAATGGTCTGGGTAACGAATAGTCTACAAAAAAGTGAAAAAATATATTTCGTATCTATCAATTAATATTTTAGTTGAATACTATGTTGCGTGAAACATCAAATAAAAATAATAAGGATAGTTAAGTTAATTATAACTAAACCATTTAAACCAACCCTTTTTTCCCATTTTCCTATTTGAATACAAAATGGACTAATAAAGTTAGCGTAATGATGTGTTCAATGAGGGCAAACTTTACGCCATAAACTGATAGATGTGGCACAATCTCCTCCAACCACCCATGTATTTCTAGGATTCACAAGTCGTCGAGATTGTGCCACATCCGTTTGTGAAGTAACTTTGTGCACAGAGGAGACACTTGTCAATTGGCAACTGGAATGAAATATTTGAATAGTATGAATGTAAATTTATAATTCTGTATACCAAATTTGGAGTGAAGTTGATATTAGGAATTATGAGGATCTTGTTGTATCTTTGACACAATCAACACAAACCACCAAGCAAAACTAGATCACACCAATCACACAAAGCACACAAGAATTGTCCCGATTGGGGCTTTCGCCTTAATCCGGGAGAGGAAGAACCAAAATGTTATTTCAACTAGAGAAGATACAAGAATATTACAATTCTCACCACGACTCTCTCTCAAGCCTAATGAAACTTGATGCTGCTTACAATGGAGAAACTCTCTCACCGTCTCTATGAAGTACTCTCTTCTTCTATTTGGCACTCAATAGAATCATATGGATCTATGAGCCGTTACTATTGTTTATATAGATCTAGACACAAACCCTAAGTTAATATCTTGTTACAATAGCAATTGGATAGTTCATAAGAGATAACCCTACGATAGAAGCCACACGATCTAACTTGAAGAGCAAGTTGGGCTTCTCACAAATCTGCCAGACTCAAGCCCGAAACCCATGAGCGCTGCTAACAGTCGACCGCACCAACAAGACGGTCGACTGTCCTCTTCTCTGGAAGACTTCGCGCAGAGGTCGGTCGACCGCACAAGAGGGACAGTCGACCGCAACTTCTGCTGTTGTTGCCGCTGACTATTTCTTCTCGCCTCCATTCCTTCTCCAATCGTCTCGATCCCTCCATCGTCTTATCGTCTTCTTATCCAACATCGTATGCAAGACATAAACCCAACAATCTCCATCTTGGATTGCATACGCATCAATCCATACCTGTGTGATTTAAAACTCTTCTAGACCTTTCTTCTCTGCTTTGTTAACATCATGTTTCTATGGCTTCTCCTGCTAGTTGAACAAACCTCAACCTGTTTTCCTCCAGCTGTATTCCCCCCTCAAGGGCACACCCTTATAGATGTAATCATGGAGGTGTCACCCTCCACACGAACTCCACCTACATCAAGGCTCTCTCTACCTTCCAACGGTATTCGAACGCTGCAGTCTCGCATCGGTAATTCTAGTGACGGCTTACTAGATAATGCTTTAGGAACAATGGGCTTCCATATACTCGGCCAAGATTTTCTGCTCTTATAAAGCTGGTAGAGGTTGTACTGACCCTGCTCAATGTTGGATGTATGTCTTGCATACTATGTTGGATAAGACGATGAGGCGATGGAGGAATCGAGATGATCGGAGATGGAGTGGAAGCAAGGGAAACAGTCAGCAGCAGCAGCAGGTGGAGTTGCGGTCGACCGTACATGGGGTGCGGTCGACCGGTTTGCTCTCTGTTGGACTTTAGAAGGTTGCGGTCAACCGTACCTTGGGGGTAGGTTGACCGACCGCGGCGCTGATGGATTTTCGGGCTTGAGTCTAGGTGATTCGTGAAAAGCCCAACTTACTCTTCAAGTCAGATCTGATGGCTCTTATCGTAGGATTATTTCTTTAGTAACATCTAACGGCTATTGTATCAAGATATCAAAGTAGTTTTTCTCTAGATCTCTATATATTGTTATTATTGGCCTCCATTGAGAGCAAAGAGAGAGAGAGGGTACTTCATTGAAGGAGAGATTAAGTGATTCTCTAATTGTAAACAACTAGTACTTACTGGTGAGGCTTGAGAGAGGGTCGTAGTGAGAATTGTGATATTTTTGTATCTTCTCTAGTTGAATAACATCTTGGGTTTCTTCTCCTCTGGATTAAGACGAAAGCCCCAGCCGGGACAAATTTGTGTGTGCTTTGGTTTGTTTGGTATGATCTCATAAGTGCTTGGTGATTTGTGTTGATTGCATCGAATAACTCAACAAGATTCTAGAGGAGTTTTCGGTTGAAATCCCTAATAATTGGTATCAGAGCTTCGGGTTCAAGGGTTTTTCGAGTTCCTTAGAGATAATGGCAGATCAGATCAAGAAGATCAAGCGGTTCAAAGGCAAGATCAACTTTGATCTCTTGAAGGTGGACATGCATGAAGCATCGGTTCAACAGGACTTGGATCTAGTCCAAGAAGGAGATAAAGGGAGATCAATCGGCACAAAGCAGGAGAAGTGGAAGAACATATGTTCAGAAGCCTTGGGTTTAATCCGGTTGTCATCGACGAACGAAGTCAGGTATAGGAGAAGCACGGCGAGTCTTTGAGTAAGATTCAGAACTGACTACTCGGGATCGTCATCACAGGGTCGGATGTACCAGCAAAGAAAGTTGTGTGGTTTCTCAAAGAAGGAAAGTACCGCTCTTCTAGATCATGAAGTAGAGTTCAATAAGGAGTTATCTGAACTGAAAGCGTTCAATGCAGATGATCTAAGGGTTTCCTACTCGATATATTCATCACCAAATCCATCCAACATGATAACCGTGCTAGATGACAAATATATCAAGGAGAAGTTTTTCATAGCAGGTATGATCAAGAGGTTGAGGAGGATGCACTTAGGAAGGAGAGTCAGAAATGGCGTCAACTTCTGTGAGTTGCTTGAAGGTGGATTGTACTTTGATTGGAAGGAAAAGTACATGTAGGTGTAAGGTCCGTGGCCACCAGTGCAAAGGGATTGAGTTTTACATGAGAAACTGTTGCAAGCGGTTGAGTCAGAGGGATGCCAAATTCAGTGTCACTGAATCAGGTGATGGCTAAAACAGTGCTTTTGTTTCAAGTTCTTTAGATATGAATTCCGGTTGTTCTTTTGATTCGGTTAGTTCTTCTCAAGTTTGCTCCGAGAGGGAGATGGTTTCTACTTACAAATTTGCATCATATCGTTGTGTGGGAACAAAGGTTGATAAGATTTGTGAAGTAATGATTTCTACTTACAAGTTTGCCTCATGTCGTTGTGTGAGAACGAAAATTGACAAGACTTGTGAAGTAAAGGGTGAGAAAACTAATGAGTCGAAGATGATAAACAGAAAGGGACACACACTAGAGGAGGGCATGTGTATTCCTTTGATGAAGCGGAGCCTTATATCCATGAGAGCTCTAGAAGCTCGGGACTGCAGGTACACAGATCCAGGTGGAGTTCGTTCAGTTTGGAAAAGTTATCGCAAGGTGATGAAGGGTGAGAGGGGGATTGAGCAGGATCAGCACAATCTCTACCAGCTTTGGAGAAACAGAAAACCTTGACCAAGTGGTTTGAAGCCCATTGTTCCTAAAGCACCATCTAGTAAGCCGGCACTAGAATCAACCAAGCGAGACTGCAACGTTCGAATATCATCGGAAGGTGGAGAGAGCCTTGAGGTAGGTGGAGTTCGTGTGGAGGGTGGCACCTCCATGATTACATCTACTGGGGTGTGCCCTTGAGGAGGCATACAGCGGGAGAAAAACAGGTGGAGATATATTCAACTAGCAGAGGAAGTTATTGAAACGAGTTGTTTGCAAAAATAGAAGGAAAAGAGTCTAGAAGGTTTTAAATCACACAGGTGTGGATTCATGAGTATGCAACCAATGTGGAGATTGTTGGGTTTATGTCTTGCATACTATGTTAGATAAGAAGACGATGAGACGATGGAGAAATCGAGACGATCATAGACGGAGTGGAAGCAAGAGAAACAGTCAGCAGCAGCAGCAGCAGGTGGAGTTGCGGTCGACCGTACATGGGGTGCGGTCGACCGGTTTGCCCTCTATTGGACTTTAGAAGGTTGCGGCCGACCGTACCTTGGGGGTAGGTCGACCGACAGCAGCGCTGATGGGTTTTCGGGCTTGAGTCTAGGTGATTCGTGAAAAAACCTAACTTGCTCTTCAAGTCAGATCTGATGGCTCTTATCGTAGGGTTATCTCTTCAGGTATATCCAAAGGCTATTGTATCAAGATATCAAACTAGGTTTTCTCTAGATCTCTATATATTGTTGTTATTGGCCTCCATTGAGAGCAAAGAGAGAGAGTACTTCATTAAAAGAGAGATTGAGTGATTCTCTAATTGTAAACAACTAGTTATTGCTGGTGAGGCTTGAAAGAGGGTCGTGGTGAGAATTGTGATATTCTTGTATCTTCTCTAGTTGAATAACATCTTGGGTTTTTTCTCCCCCGAATTAAGGCGAAAGCTCCAACCGGGATAAATTTGTTTATGTTTTTGTGTATTTGGTATAATCTCATATGTGTTTGGTGATTTGTGTTGATTACATCGAATAACTCTACAAGATCCTAAGAGGAATTTTCGATTGAAATCCCTAACACTCAATCTCCCTCTTACCTTTCATTACCTAACGACGACTCTCCCAAACTGTCAAAACTCCACCTCGAGTTGTGTACCTGCAGCCACACGCATCAAGATCTGCTGTATCGAAGGAATATGCATGACATCTTCTAGTGTGAACCATTTTCCATTTGGCGTCTCCAATTCAACAGTTTCCTCACCCACTACTTCACAAATCTCACCACACCCCGTTCTCACACTAGGCCTGTTGATGACTTGTAAGTAGAAAACATCTCCCTCTCGGAGCAAATATGAGAAGAACTTCCCGAATCAAGATACCAACTTGAATCCACATCTTAAGAACTTGAAACAAGATGACAATAATCGTCATTGTTACCTGACTCAGTTGCGCTGACTATATAGGCTTATTCCCCTTCTTTAGTAGAACTCTTCTGACTCGACCACTTGCGACAGTCTCTCTTGTAATGTCCAACTCCTCTACAATAATGGCAACGAATCTTACCCTTGTGTGCTGCATCGCTTCCAATTGAAGTATCACCATCCACCGTAAAACATCCT
This sequence comes from Hemerocallis citrina, assembly GCA_017893485.1. NCBI lineage: Eukaryota > Viridiplantae > Streptophyta > Magnoliopsida > Asparagales > Asphodelaceae > Hemerocallis > Hemerocallis citrina. Next base: position 211,459,891 of record CM030363.1, read on the forward strand.
AAAGCAAAAGACCCTCCTTTATGAATCTCCTTTCTTAGTTCATCTTCCTTCAGACCCCCAACTACAGTAAGTGTCTCCTTGGCTAATTTCCCATGTAGCATGGTAGTTATCAAGTGATCATAAGAAGTAGGCAGTGAATATATCAAGTTGAAAGCTTTATCCTTTTTGCTAAGATTATCACCGTTAATCGCCTTCAGTTTAGATATTACCTTATTGAACTCCACAATATGATCTTGAAGATGAGTACCTTCCTTTATTGAGAACCTAAACAACTTCCTCTACCAATACATCTGATCTAGCAACAACGACCCCGAGTAGTCAGATTTGAGTCTCGCCCATAGACTCGCTGCACTTTTCTCCTCAAGAATATTACACCTGACTTTGTGCGCCAATTGCAACCGAATTGAACTCAAGGCCTTCAAACAAATCTCATCCCACTTCTCCAGCTTTATGTCGGTTGGTTTATTCTCTTATAGGACAATGTGCAAGTCCTTCTGAACCAAAACATCATACATGTCTACCATCCATAGATTGAAGTTGATCTTACCGTCAAACCGCTTGATCTTCGTCTTTTGATCTGCCATCTCCAAGGAACTCGAACAAATCCATGAATCTGATTGCTCTGATACCACTTATTAGGAATTATGAGAATCTTGTTGTATCTTTGACACAATCAACACAAACCACTAAGGAAAACTAGATCACACCAATCACACAAAGCACACAAAAATTGTCCTGATTGGGGCTTTCACCTTAATCCGGAGGAGGAAGAACCGAAATGTTATTTCAACTAGAGAAGATACAAGAATATTACAATTCTCACCACGACCATCTCTCAAGCCTAATGGAACTTGATGCTGCTTACAATAGAGAAACTCTCTCACCCACTCTATGAAGTACTCTCTTCTTCTATTTGGCACTCAATAGAATCATATGGATCTATAAACCGTTACAATTATTTATATAGATCTAGACACAAACCCTAAGTTAGTATCTTGTTACAATAGCCATTGGATAGTTCATAAGAGATAACCCTACGATAGGAGTCACACGATCTAACTTGAAAAGCAAGTTAGGCTTCTCACGAATCTGCCAGATTCTAGCCCGAAACTCATCAGCGCCGCTAACAGTCGACCGCACCAACAAGGCGGTCGACTGTCCTCCTCTCTGAAAGACTTCGCGCAGGGATCGGTCGACAACACAAGAGGGATGGTCGACCGCAACTTCTGCTGTTGTTGCCACTGACTATTTCTTCTCGCCTCCATTCCGTCTCCAATCGTCTCGATCCCTCCATCGTCTTATCATCTTCTTATCCAACATCGTATGCAAGACATAAACCCAATAGCTGAGGTATGAGAACCCAAATTCAGGTTGAAGGTGGAGTTTGAGGTTATGGGCATTAAGTGTTCGACCTATTCCGGCCAAGGTTTTCCCTTAAAACAAAACACAATAATTAAAAAGATCAGGGCAAGGAGGAGATTAATCAGTTGGAGACCACTTGAGCAGTTTTTTTTTTTTTAAGCATTCTAAGAAACTTAAACGATAGAATAAAAGATCGATAAAAAAAATCAAATAAATTTGTACCAAAAATCCATGGGGATTTATTCTGTAAGCTCATGTAGGTTTCAATCAATTTGGACACTCCATCCGTCACTACGACTCTACGAGCCTATCTGTGGTCTAAAATGGTAACCCTTTTCTACTTACTAAAATTGATTAGTCGATTCATCCACATATCTCCATGAGAAGATTGAGCAAGAACTGTTAACACTGAATAACGACAAATATGACTGGATTCCGCCCAATATTTGACAAATAGATCATACGCAGTTATAATGTAGCTGGATACAAGGAAACTTCATGATGAGGACATCTTTCCAGTTTAGGATTTTTATTTTATTTCCATTTTTTGTTTCTGGCAATTATAGCCATATGTAATCTTTTTGTAATTTTTAAATTTTGAGAATATTTTTGGAGATGTGTTTCAAGATGTAATTGAGCCTATTTAAAGGCCTTGAGATTAATGAGAAAGCATGCCATTATTGATTAAAAAATTTGTGTTGAGTTTTTGCTCTTCCTCTCTCTCCTTTGTGTGATACAACTGAGATACAAATTAGGGTTTGTGATAAATCCTAATCTAGTTTTAGAATTAGTGATTAATTCTAAAATTTATCCCCAATTAAAATCCCCATAAATTTCTCCTAATCCCCAAATAAACAAAACCCTAATCTCAAAACAAAAAAACCCTTCACCAGCCGCCATCCCTCACCTCTCCTTCTTCCCTTCCCGACCTCCTCCAAAATCCACTTCACAAAAAAAAACCCTAATCCCCTTTCGAACCCATCTCCCGACCAAATCCTTCGCCCCCATACGCCGTCGCTCCCTCCTCCCCGCTCCCCGTCGATCAGCCTCTCCCCCATCAGCATCGCCCCCTTTTCCTCCTCCACTCCCGATCCCAAATCCCTTCCCCGAACCCCAACCACAGTCCCCTACACCATAACCCCTTCCCTCCCGTCGCCTTCTTCCTCCACCACCAACCCAAGACCCCCCCACACCGGCGCCGCCCTCCACTGCCCGTCGCACCGACCGCCGGCGACGTCGACGCAGCATCGCCGCCGGATCTGCCAGCGCTTGGCCTCGTCGCTGCCTTTGTTCGCTGTGACTGCCGAGATCTTTGTTGCTGCTCAACTCTGAGATTGACACTGGTTTCTTCACATTCGGTATAATCTTTTCATTATTAAGTATTTGTGTTTTACTGCCATATTATCTAGAATATTATCTAATTTGCCTGTCGACCACAAAATACTGAGATTGAGTGATCCACATGCTAGATTAGAGTACGAATCGATATTGCACTTTTTACTTGCTAAAACACGTAGGGATTTACTTATTGATTATAAGGTTGAATTATTAATTGGGACTGTTACATTAGATTCAATTCTTGAAAACCCATCGGACCTGTTAACTGTTAAAATATCCAATCTAAATCCGCACTTTCATGTTGGTAAAATTAACCCATTAAAATTCTTAGAAAATTCTCTATTTTAAGGTTGGTTTTACATCACTTCATCTCTAAACTATAAACCATAACCACCGAAAAAAGTGAAAAATCACAATCTAAAAACTCCATCTTAGCAAAATACATCAACATCTAACTTTTTTAAATCAATTTAATCATACCATCTCTAATATTATAATGGGAGAAGACCTTAGTGTCATTTGTAAATGTTTTGTCATTCTACCGACCCGTGCAACGCACGTGCATAACTCTTATAAAGGACGTCCTAGGTTCAAATCAAGACTACGTCTAAATTTTTATTTTAAAAAACTATATTTAGACTACTAGTTTACAATAATGGGTGCTTCACAAAAATACAAAATTGACAAACCCACAAAGAATAAACTTATTTTATTGGACTTCTTCCTCATCTCAACATATGTATGCGAATTGAGATGAAATTTAACCCCCCCCCCCCCCCCCCCCCCCCCCCCAAACAAAAAAAAAAGAAAAAACATAGAATATCAAATTGACCCATCAACATCCATTCAATTTCCACTAGGTTTCCTTACAACGAATCTTAATTAACTATAAAAAATAAAAAAAATAAAAAAATAATCATCAATGATTTAACATGTACCCACTTCACAAAAGGCTTCAAACTACCAAACTCATTAGAGGTAAAGCATAATTTTAACTAATTCGAAAATTCAATTGAAGATACAATGAAAGAAACGAAGTTGAAAATTAGAAGACAAGACCTACCTTTTTTTTTAGGCTTTATTTTGAAGTGAAATTTGGGTTACCACACTCTGTCTCTCTCTCTTTACCAAGCAATTGTGAAGAGGAAGAAGAAGAGAAGAATGAACGATTTCGATGAGATGCACTGATGAGTGGAGCATGAAAAAGTGGGCAAGTGGAAACCACGTGAAGGAGCCTAGCTCTCTTTGTCCGTTAGTGTGTGTGTGTGTTTTTCTTTTTTATTTATATATATATATAAAAAATATCTAAAGGAGATCGTGGATTATGGAATAAAATAAGCAAAAGTTATTACTTCGATATCATTCCTTTCTATACCGTATGTAAGATCACTTTTGGTCATTCAATATTTTTCTGTTTTTCTTTTTTAAATCCAAAATATATATATATATATATATATATATATATATATATATATATATATATAAATAAGTCTATTAAGAGCTCAGAAGCTGAATGCCTTATCGGGAGCTGGAGCTAACAGCCATCCGATCTGGTTTGATTCAGATCGAACGGCTGAGATCAGATCCCGTTCTCCATGTTTTTTGTTGAGGGTAAAATGGTCATTTACTCCCTCAATCTCTCCTCTCCTTCTATCTCCCCGCTCACTCTCCCGTTCTCTGCTCTCTCTCTCCCCACTCCCCAAATCGCCCCAAACCCTAGCTCCAAATCCGACGCTCTCTCTCTCTAATCTCTTGCTAATCGATCCCTCCCGGCGCTCCTCCTCTCTCGCCCCCTTCGACTTTCGAAACCCATCAACTTTCGTCATCTCTCTACCTCTCTCAATCGTCATCTCTCTCCCTCTCTCAATCTTATCTCTCTCCCTATCTCTCAAGACCCCTGCCCCCAAATCCGTCGCCTCTCTCTCGACCCCTTCGACTTTCGAAACCCTAGACGGGTTCGAAATCCCCTTAAGCCCCCATCGACCTTCGTCAGCCCCCTTCCACCGCTTGTTCTCTCGACCACCACTCGACCTTCGAAAACATGGAGAACTGATCTCCATCTCCATCTCCAACTTGGGTAGAGGTAAAATTTCAACTTGGGTAGAGGTAAATTTGATATCTTTGCTATGGCAGTGATGAAATCAAACTATTATGCTTCATTATGAGATTACAATGTGGTGATATTACACTAATGCACCTAATTTGGTTATGACTGTGATGATATTACACTGTTATGCTTCATTCATAATTTAGGGATTGAAGATTTTCTGAATTTGGGCAATGATGAACATGCTCATGTAAACGGTATACGATATGTAAAATTGGTTTGTGGAAAAATGCTTAAGAAACTAACTCAAAATAAGCTAGTAATAGTATACATGTGTCCTGCTTATGATGTATGTGTCTGAGCATGAAATCGTTTCAACATAGAGGTGTTCATGCTTAATGATGTGGGCTAGATACCATGTAACATTTGGCAAGTGTAATTTAAGAACCATATTATTTGAGATCTTTATCATCTATTCTGTATCTGTGAAAAGTTTGTTTATTAATTTGTGAATTCTTTCACTTGTTATATAGTTTTGTGAACCATACTGTATTGTTATGCCATGTTGCTATTATTTATGAATACATTGTTATGCCATGTTGCATCTTCTGCTTGCCTGTGCATTGATATAGAACTTTAGGAAATTGTGAGATTTATGACTTAAGTTACTGAGATGTGTTTACTGACTGTAGCTTTAGTTAGTTGTTCTCCTAAATATCTCATTATAAGTAAACTGTTGTCCCAGATTTAATGAATCGGTTAAAAGTGCTTTACTGATTTGCTCCTAGTCTTCTCCAAAGTGAAATGTAAAGGGTGTTTGTCGCTAAGACTGTTTTCTTTATAAAACAATCTTTTAACTCAAAAACCTGTTATTTGTTCTTGTCCATAGCCTTTAAGAAAAATGCAGTCAACATTTCAAGGAATTCTGTTCAAAATCAGACTTATTTTAATCAATGTAGCATATTATTTGTTAGGGATGTGCTAATCACTTAGATGGAAGAGTTTGGGAAGACAAAAAAGAGTATTAGCGGCATAGAAATATCTTATCTTTTATTTTGTTAGTTTGCGTTTGTAACACTGAAATGCTTCTTAGGATGTCACAAAATTTGTACATGTACTGATTTTTTTAATTTATAACTTGCATGCTAGGTTGAGCACTTGGAGCAGTTGGAAATGCAAAAAATTTGAACAAGGTGTTTGCATCTCAAGAATAGTGTGTGGAACAAGATGATCAGCTACAATATGTCAGGGAAGTATTCGATTCCCCAAACAGTCTGTTACATTCATGTGATTGTGAGTTTGCTTCCTCTTTGGATAACTTGGATTCTAGTTTTACAAGTGATGATGAGATGGATTATGTTTTTGAAGTTGCACACTATGAATCATTTATTTAATGATTTGTAGGAGTGACTAATAATGAATTAATCCTATCTGAGCTTTATTTTTTCTCGTTGGTTATAAGTGATGATGAGATCGATTATGTTTCTGAAGTTGCACACTATGATTTAATGATTAATAGGAGTGACTAGTGATGAAATAATCCTATCTGAGCTTTACGATTGTCACTTCACTGAATGTTGCCAAATTCCCTGACTCATATATAGTTAGTCTATTAAGAGCTGGGAAGCTGAGATCCTTATTGGGAGCTGGAGTTTTCAGTTATTCGATATTCACACCATTATGGCTATGATGATATTCACACTCATTCTGGACTAAAGATGAACTCAAATTGCGAGGTTTTAGTGATTAAAGAATTTCTAAATCTGAGCAATAATGTACTTGTCTCTTTTAGTTTCGGAGTAGGTTTTGACATCTACAATCATGCTTCTGCTGCTTCTCAATATGGCATTGGTTTTCACATTGCTTCTCTGAATATGAAATTGGTTTTGACATGGGTATATTACGCTATTGATGATGCATTCATTATGTTTCCTCAGATCTGTTTTGTTCAAGGGTAAAATGGTCATTTCTATCTCTTTCTTTCTCATTCAACTCTCAACTCACATTCTCCCCTCCCGCTCTGTCTCTTTCTTGAGGGCGTTGCCCACTGACTGAGTGAGATGAGATATATTGTTTCAAGGATGTTGATTGAAGGCATGGCATAATTTGGTTTATGTTGATTGAAGGATGTTTATATTGTACATTGGCTGATTGAAGAGATGTTTATGTTGATTGAAGTAAGTTTATATTGTATACTGCCTGATTGAGAGATGTTCATGTTTATATTGATTGAAGGATGTTTATGCGATATTTTATTTCTGAGCATTCTAAGTTGGCATTTAGGTGGGTGTGTGTGTGTGTGTGTGTGTGTGTGTGTGTGTGTGTAGGGGGGGGCACAGTTGAAACTAGTTGGCATGACATAATAATGCAGCCCTAGAAAAATAAGTTTGCTTGATTTACAACAAACACTGAAATAGAAGTGTGTTCTGAGCCTACAACAACTTCAAAGACCTGTATTTGTTGAGTAGTAGTACTTGGCCGTTTATAGTATTATTTTAGTTCATGAATACATGTTTACGATTGTTGTTTTAATTTTTACAGTTAGCGACGAACCGGAGATACTTCAAGTTCTGTTTCTGTTTGTTCTGGGCTTACTCCAAGCTGACAAAAATTGGATACTTCATGATCTGCACTCGACAAAATTTTATTCTTCAAGTTCTGTTTGAGTTTGTTCTGAGTTTACAAAATTTGATACTTCATGATCTGTATATGATTGTTATGAGCTAAGATAATTTGTATACTTCATGCTCTGTTTGTGTTAGCTCTGGGCTGGCCAAATTTGATACTTCATGTTCTGTTTGTGTTGTTTCTGAGCATACAAATTTTGCATACTTCATACTCTGTCTGTGTTGGTACTGAGCTTACAAATTTTGCATACTTCATGATCTGTCTGTGTTTGTTCTGGGTTGGCAAAATTTTATACTTCAAGCTCTATTTGTGTTTGATCTGGACTGGCAAAAATTGATACTTCATGTTCTGTTTGTGTTATTTCTGAGCATACAAATTTTTCATACTTCATGCTCTGTCTGTGTTGGTTCTGATCTTACAAATTTTGCATACTTCATAATCTGTCTGTGTCAGTTCTGGGCTGGCAAAATTTTTATACTTCATGCTCTCTTTGTGTTTGCTATGGACTGGCAAAAATTGATACTTCATGTTCTGTTTGTGTTATTTCTGAGCATACAAATTTTTCATACTTCATGCTCTGTCTGTGTTGGTTCTGATCTTACAAATTTTGCATACTTCAATTTGTATGGTATCTTCAATTTTTTGAATTTTCAGGGTATGTGGTGTTAGAGAAGTACTTCAGTGTGTTGATATTGTGAAGTACGTCAGCTCTATCTCGTTAGATTTATCTCAGTGTGTTGATATTGTGAAGTACTTCAGTGTGTTGATATTATGAATAAATTGGATGACGCTGTTTTGGAAGAAATTAGATGTCGTTGTTTTGGGCATTGGGCAATCACTTCCTTGTGTTTTCATTGTTTGAAACTTCTAAATTGAAATTAATTATTCCTGAATACAAGAAATATAAATGAATATGAAAGTCATTCTCTTAGTTTGGTATGGATATTATTGCAATGAAAGACTACTTGTGAGAAATCCATTTTACTGAAAAGTTTCAGCATTCTTTGAGTAACTGCTTATGAGTAATATCAAGCTCTGTAAACAGATCCATTTTATGGGAAAGACATCTCAACTTGTTACATAGTCTAAAAACCAAGGCATAATCTAAAAAAGGGAGACATACATAATGTAAAAAACAAGTCATAGAGGTCAAGTTACAAGTTCAATAAGAGGCATAATGTTTTGTTATTTCCAGTTCATGGAAAAGGCAAAGGCCAAGGCTCTAGCAACCAACAAGCTCATCTTCTCCATCCTCCCTCCAAATGCAAGATACCCTTCACACAAGCACACAATAATATACACAACCTGAACTATTGTAAACAAGCTGAACAAACAAAATAACCTAATAGAACACTAATAACTTATAAATTAATACAACTTGCACATCATCCAGTACACGAGATGCTGAACAAGCAAGAAAAAAATTCATACAATTACACAAGACAATATACAACATGAATTATTACTAATAATTGAAGAAACTTTAAAATCTGAATTATTACGAAGAACCTGATAGAATACGAATAACTTACAAACTCATACAATTACAAAACCAACAATATTTCTTACAAATTGCTAAACGCAAAATACCACACACATTCCTGCTCCAATATCAATCAAATTGCATTTCCACCTCCCCAAAATTAAAATACATAAAATATAAAAAAAAACCTCTCTACTGGCAGGGAGAGTGAGGAGGTTAGGTTTACGATTTGGGGGAATCAACGGCAAGGACATGGAGCGTCGGGGAGTAGCATCAAGGAGGTTATGCTTAGCGGCGAGTAGCGGAGCGTCGGGGTGGATTGGGCATCGGGGGAGAGACCGGAGCCGCGTCGGGAATGACAAACTGATGCTTAAGAGAATTGGATCGGAACTATACATAATTAGGAAATTTTGCAAATGTAGATCATGTATTATAAGCTTTCGCACTTTAACAGTTTCAACTAAATTAAGCACCAAACTTGAGCATCTTCCCTGACACGCAGATTTTGTCCAGTGGGATCAAGCAAATCATTTATCACCTGGAGGAAAATTCTGAGATGAGCTCCAGAAATTTGACAGATTGAAATTTGTGTAAAAGAAACTTTTTTGGTGCGACTGTGTGACTCTGGTGGGGCGCAGGGCTGATATTATCTTGATATAATTCAGAGTTCAAGTAATTTTAGTAGATGCTCACCTCATTATAAATTTCAAGATAAGAGACACAAAGCAAAAACTCTCTTCCCGGAGTCTGCAAAAAATCTAAATAATAAAGCTATGCATATCAATTGCAACAACATTGAAATAAACCATGAACATTTCAGCAGAGCATCAATACCAAAATCATTAACAAAAAGCTACATACATGAAAACTGTGAGTGTAGGAATCACATTGCCAGTGTACTGACCATAATACGATGATCCAGAAACAATCATAAATGTACATAATTTACCTCCTGGCGGCCTATGTTCTCTCTATCTTGCTTTCAAGTTAGTTTAGTGTATAAAGATATGATCAGCATAGAGATTTCAAGTATGCAAGGTAAGAACATAGAACAGCTACAAACCCGATAAATTAGTTAGATGTATAGATACTCATCCATAACTGTTAATGCATAGTAATGAGGTCATCTAATGTTACTGCTTACTGGGTTCAAATTCCAATTACATCTACTGTCCTGGTAAGGGCTTTAGGGAAACCAAGAAAAGAAGAAAACGAAAATAAGGGGCATTAACAACATATGACAGTTAGGAATCGAAAATTATGCCCCAAATCTCATATGACAGCTAGGGTTGCGAGATACTCATCCCAAATTAAGTTCATCATTGCCCAAATTCAGAAAATCTTCAATCCCTAAATTATGAATGAAGCATAACCGTGTAATATCATCACAGTCATAACCAAATTAGGTGCATTAGTGTAATATCACCACATTGTAATCTCATAATGAAGCATAATAGTGTGATTTCATCACTGCCATAGCAAAGATATCAACTTTACCTCTACCTAAGTTGAAATTTTACCTCTACCCAAGTTGGAGATGGAGATGGAGATCAGTTCTCCATGTTTTCGAAGGTCGAGTGGTGGTCGAGAGAACAAGCGGTGGAAGGGGGCTGACGAAGGTCGATGGGGGCTTAAGGGGATTTCGAACCCATCTAGGGTTTCGAAAGTCGAAGGGGGCGAGAGAGAGGCAACGGATTTGGGGGCAGGGGTCTGGAGAGATAGGGAGAGAGATGAGATTGAGAGAGGGAGAGAGATGACGATTGAGAGAGGTAGAGAGATGACGAAAGTTGATGGGTTTCGAAAGTCGAAGGGGGCGAGAGAGGAGGAGTGCCGAGAGGGATCGATTAGCAAGAGATTAGAGAGAGAGAGCGTCGGATTTGGAGCTAGGGTTTGGTGCGATTTGGGGAGTGGGGAGAGAGAGAGCAGAGAACGGGACAGTGAGCGGGGAGATAGAAGGAGAGGAGAGATTGAGGGAGTAAATGACCATTTTACCCTCAACAAAAAACATGGAGAACAGGATCTGATCTCAGCCGTTCGATCTGAATCAAACCAGATCGGATGGCTGTTAGCTCCAGCTCCCGATAAGGCATTCAGCTTCTGAGCTCTTAATAGACTTACTATATATATATATATATATATATATATATATATATATAAGAGTACACTCCCATTTTTTCCATCTAAATTTTAGAAATTTTATCTCTTAATCAAACATAAAAAATAATGCAATATTATATAGATGTTATTATAGAATTTTTTTCAAAAATAATTTCATTATTTTTTCATTTTAAAAAAATTGTATGAAATATGTTGTACAATATTATACTAGTGAGTGATTATTCATTTAAATGTCTCTACATTGAGAATTTAATAGTGCTCATAATCTCACCAGGTTTCACAATAGACTGATTGAAGGAAACTCTTTCGAGTTATTTAAAAAATCTATCTAACATTAGTTTTTCCATTAAGTTTTTTCTGAGAAATATAATTAATATTCTTTTTTTTTCTTTTTTTTTTGGGGTTGTAATAACAGGCTCCAACCACAACATATATATATATAGTCCCCTTCCGTTATGCACTAGCAGTGGTATGCACTCCGTTTGCACTCAGCCTTTGGGCTTTCGTATCGACGATCCGAACCGTTCACATTAATCTACACGTCTAAATAAGTCTAAATATGTAAAATCAAGTCATTTGAAATTCATTTGCCCATGCATTAAAGTGTTACAAAAATGCATGGTTGAATATCGTATTTTTTTAAAATGACATGATGGATGGGCAAATGAATTTCAAATAACTTGATTTTACATATTTAGACTAATGTAGACGTGTAGATCAACGTGAACGGTTCGGATCGTCGATACAAAGGCCTGAATGCCGAATACACACGAAATGCACACCATGGCTAATGCACAACGGAATATATATATATATATATATATATATATATATATATATATATATATATATATATATATATATATATATATATTGATCAACATGTCTAAATTAGTCTAAATATGTAAAATCAAGTCATTTGAAATTCATTTGCCCATGCATTAAAGTGTTACAAAAATGCATGGTTGAATATCGTATTTTTTTATAATGACATGATGGATGGGCAAATGAATTTCAAATAACTTGATTTTACATATTTAGACTAATGTAGACGTGTAGATCAACGTTAATGGTTCGGATCGTCGATACAAAGGCCTGAATGCCGAATACACACGGAATATATATATATATATATATATATATATATATATATATATATATATATATATATATATAACACAACGAAAGCTATCAAGTGGCTCTCCTCAATCCCCCCAAAATCAAAGGCCCAGATCTAATCTCACAAAACACATTTTCCCGCCACTCCTTCAATCCCCCAAAATCAAAGGCCCAGATCTAATCTCACAAAACACATTTTTCCTCCAAAAAATTTTCCCCAAAACTCAAATTCAAATCCCCCAAAACAAATCCGTAATTTATTTAATTATTTCTCTTTCTCTCTCTCTCTCTCAAATCCCCCCCCCCCTTAAAACAACTCCTTTATTTATTTAATTCTCTCTCTCTCTCTCTCTCTCTCTCTCTCTCTCTCTCTCTATATATATATATATACATACTTATGGAAACATAGACTTTTATTTACAACTAATTATTGTCATACTATTCAAACTTGAGCTACATAATTGTTGATTTACTGTTTACAATGCTTTTCATATGCTGTATCGTTCTGAAGACGTGCCGTAGGCACGTGCCTACGGGCAAATCTAGTCTCTATAATAAAACACAAAGACAGTTATCAAGTGGCTCTCATTCAATCCCCCACAAAATTAAAGGCTCAGAACTAACCTCACAAAACACATTCCCCCCCCCTCCCAAAAAAAAGTTTCCCTCAAAACTCAAATTCAAATCCCCCACCCTAAACAACTCATTTGTTTATTTAATTATTTCTCTCTCTCTCTCTCTCCTATTCAAAAATTAAGAAAATAAAAAAACTAAAAAACTAAAAAAAATAAAAATTAAAATACTTTAAAAATAATTCAAAAAAATTCAAAAACCTATAAAAAATTTTAAAAAATTTTAAAATATTAAAAAATTTAAATTAATTTTAAAAAAAATTAAAATTTTTAATATAAAGTTTTTTTAAAAAATTTAAAATTTTAAAATTTTGGAACTCTCAAAGCAAATCCAAATCCAAATTCAATGTCGAACCTCAATCAAGAGGTCGTCGCCGATATCTGATCCGCTGCTGATTTCGTATCGGTGACTCTCCTCCACCAAATCGAATGCGAATATCAAGTGACTCTGTATCGGCGACTCCCCTCCACCGAATCGAGAGCCTCTATATGCGATGCGACGACTCTAATTTCATCTCATTAACCGAATTCTCATTCTAATTTTTAATTTTGTGTGTGCAGGGGATTACTCAGTTTTTTGCTAACTCGAATTTTGTGTGTGCATGGGATCTAAGTTCAGAGATGTGTGATTATTTTATTTTTTTTGTTTAAAAAATTTTAATTTAGTGATTTATTTGATGAGTTTTTTATTAGTTTTGATTTAAGGTGTACGCAAGTGAGAGATGAATTATTTGGTAGCCTCAATTTGGGCTTCCAAACCATAGCAGGACAGGTAAGCTGACCAACAACCTAAAATAACTTGGCAAATATGAAACATTGATTTTCTTTACTACAAGAGAAAATACTATCGTGAAGTGTTCCCTTCACTGATTATTAGAAACCATGGATAATATAACATATAAGAACTTTTAGTGTATGTTTGGATATATAGGATGGGGATGACTGGAGTTTACCAGTGAAGGGTGCAAACTCTCCACTCAAGAAAGACAGCTAAAGTAAATTTGTTATTTATCCATTTTGATTTTTTTTTGTAAAGGTGCAATGGGGAGACAAAGTGGAGATAAAAGAAATGATTAGCTTGGATTAGAGTTTTGAGAACTTCATGTATTTCATTTTGGTTGAAAAAATAATAAGAGGTATTTTAATTGCAAACTGAGTCTCAGACATACAAATGTTTAGATTATTGGTATTGTAGATACATTCACACTTGCACTTGCGTTACCATTGTATTTAGACATGCTCATAGTGGTTATGGGATTGAGTAAGCTCTATAAAACCTATATGATATTGTCCTTGCATAACGATTACAAGCATCTAAAAGTGATGTTGAAGTTAAAAAAACTCTATGTAGTGTTTCTTGTTAGGTTTTGTGAGAAATTAACAATTGGGAATTAGGGTTAATATGTTAGATCTAAGTTGCTTGAGATATTCACCCTAAGTATCAAGATTGGAATACCTAGACTACTATCACAAGCCAGTATTTATTTCTAAATACTGGTTTGGGTACTGGGTTCTCAACCCACTCAACCCGCGTTCCGATATTCATACAATTAGTACATTCAATACACGTGTTACTCATATGCACATGCACTATTTATATAGAGAGAATATGCCAATTTATCCAACAATCTCCTCCTATATTCTCAATATATAAAGTACAAAATTATCTCATAAGTTCAGTATAAAACTGACTGGCTAATAGCAGTCCATAAAAAGAAAAGCATCATAAAGGTATAGTTTCATAAGTACCAATACAATTATAAATCTGAATAGTTCAATCAAGACTAAACCAATATAATTAAATAGTTCCAAACCATATCCAATTCAGAATAGTTCACATAGACTAAACCAACTGGAATAATCTGTCATGGTTTCAAAATCAAACAAAGCAAATAAACTTCAAGAACAAAATATGAGTTTTAAGCTCATGAACACAAAAGTCTTAAACTCAACAGAAGTTTTACCAAGCAAGTGACTAATTTATTCTCGAAAGAAATAAACTGAAACTCTATCCTTGCACACTGCTTTATGTTTACTCCTCCATTTGAGCAAATCATTATTTTGAAATCTATGTTGACAGATTCAACTCCTTCATCTTTGCTAGCTTACAGAAAATAATAATATCAAAAGACACATCTTTAAGAATTCCAACGAATTTCACAAAGTATCTAGTTTCATAAAAGAACTTAGTACAATTCATAATTAGCTTAGTAAAAATGTAACGCAAGCATCACAGTCAAGTATCTTTAATAAATAAAAAGCATCACAGTCAAGTATCTTTAATAAATAAAGTACATGAACTTTATAGTTTCTACATAAGAACCATACTATGTTTCTTATTGGAATGAAAAGACTGCCATTTCAATCATGGTTTAACATTGAATCATCAAAATTGGAATGAAACATGTATCCATAAAAGACATATCACCAAAATTGGAATGATATTTAGGACAATTTAATCATCGGAAATACATCGACAAGTTTTCATGTTTCGTATTGGAATAATATGATTATTCTAAGTAAATTTCTTAGATATATAATACCATCAAAATTGGAATGAAATTATATATTTGTAGAATTTATGTGGAATCATCAAAATTATCTAAAACATGTCAACTGCCTAAAATTGATGCTTAAGTCTGAACTTCTCTATGGCTCCAATTGGATACTAAATTTCAAAACAATTAGGATGTTAAAGCTTTGACTCAATAGCTTTCAACTCCATTTCCCCCATAGTTTTGATAATTAGATCACTTTCAAGTCTCTTAGCAAGAGCATTAACCATACTTGTCGCAATTGCACTTTATCTATGAGTAAGTTCAACTAGGCTTCTTTCAGCCTTAATATACTCCTCTTACTATTATAGAGGGAGTTATGAGCTACAGTGCATTGTAGCTTGATAGTCGCATAATAGAATTAGAGAGTTACTTAAACTTCTTAATGAACAACTAGCAACAATTTCTTCAATCCACTTAGCATTTTTCCCTGCAGAGAATTACACATAGAGGTCTGATTTCATGGATGATAGCACAGTACCTGTTTGCTTTTTATTTCCATAACATTTCTGTTTCTCCTAGTGTAAACACATATCTACTAGTTATCGACTTTCACTAAATTCTGAGCATCATAATGCATCAGATCAACCATTCATTCGAAGAATGACTAGAGTAGTACAAAGTAAACTCTTGAATACCACTCAGGTATTTCAATAGTCTCTTAAGGGCACTGAAATGTGTATGAGATTATTAGTGAATCTGCAGATCATACCAAGCTCAAAGGCTATGTCTATTCTAGTGCAGATCTTTGTATACATGGGACTGTCAATTCCTTTAAAATGATCTACCTATCTCATAGTTGCACCATCATTAGGTGTCAACCTTTTATCATAAACATAAGGTGTTTCAAAACACACATTCAATCACCATATCCCCACTTTTGAAACACATTTTGATTTGATGAATTTGACTAAGAGTTATCCCTTGCCAACTGAAAACTCACCCTTATACCTATGGTGTCCACAGTACCTAGGTTTTCATGTTGAATTCTTTGGATTGCATAATTTTAACTTCATTTGTAATAGAGAGGTCACTTCTAAGAACATGCATGTCAACAGAACAAGTAAATAATAGCCACTATATTTAACACACCACAAAGTTGAAGGCAATGATCTAAATTACTTGACTCATATACTAGGCTCTTCCAAAATTTTGTCAAATTATTTATTCGTTGGCTATACATATTTTAATAACATACAATGATTTTACTAAATTGCAAATCTTATTCACTAAACATATTAGTTCAAAACTTTCCAGTACAAAACTGTTCAGTACAAAACATCAAGTACAAAGCCTTTTAAATATCATTTATGAATGACAAAATTTTTAATAGATGTAAGGGTAAGAAGAATACTTATTTTAGCAATATGACAAACATGTGAGTAGACATCAAATAAATCTACCCCATTTTTCTTTGTCATCTGTTAGCTACTAAAAAGCATTGAAATTGCTACTGAACACTCAAAATTAAGTTTCTTCTACAAAACCCCACTTACTTACTATAGTTTTAGCCCATTTCGGCAGATCAACTAAATTAAAGTATTATTGTATGACACAAAATCATCTCATTGTCTACTAAAGACTCTTCTTAGCCCATTTGTCATTCAGGTTTTTAAGTGTCAGTAAGGCTGGTTCTTGATTCCAACTGTGAATCATTGAATGTGTCTGTAGGACTAGATTATTTCATACATTCATCTTTGATGAACACATCCTCAAAGAACTCTGCAAGTCTAGATTCTTCTAACACAAATTAGATAGATCCAATATCTGTCCACAGAACTACATTCTGCACTTTCTAAACACACACAAATATTTGTTATAGGTCCTACTTTAGGCCCTCTAGGGTCATGTACTCTAACAAATGTATCACAACACAAACTTTTTTACTTTAACAAAATTATTTGTGTTTTCATGCCATGATTTACAAGGTGTATTCAATTTAGAGTGTGGTAACACATTAGAGATATGATTAACAACACAACATCACTCATAATTACACAAGACAAACAACAGTCAATAATATAGAATTCAACATTTCACTCAGTGTTTGATTCTAACTTTTATCAATATCGTTTAACTGTTGTAAGTAGAGTGCGGTAAAGATTACGCCAAATGCAAACTTCTCTTAAATTGTTAAAACATATTCACCACCTCTATCAAATCTGAACCCTTGATTTTCAGCATTTAACTATAATTTTTAATTCATTAAGAATAACAAGTGCTTCATTCTTCATATATATGACAGACTCATATTAATCATCTACAAAAACGATTAAATACTTATGACCAACGATCATCTCATCTAGTCACAAAGCTACTGAGATCACAAATATCAGAATGTATTGACTCAAGAAGTTGTGTGCTCCTAGAGACCATACTAAATGATTTTCTAGTGATCATAATCTGAGCACCACTTTCATATTTGTCATATTTAATGGAGTGTCATTTAGCAGTTATGAGTTTTAATAAGAACAAACAATTTAATATATAGTTCATAGTGATTCTAAATTTCAAAACAACTTGGATGTTAAAGCTTTTTACTCAATAGCTTTTTACTCCATTTTCCCCACAGTTTTGATAATTAGATCACATTTCCTCACAAATAATTGAATATACAGTTCTCAAAACCTAGCCAATTATGCTATGTTCAAGTACACAATTAGAGCTATTATTATTAATTGTCTCATTTGTTAAACTCAACTTATACATGCGATTGACAATATATGCACTTTCTAAGAATTAATACAAAATTACTCTATCATATTTTACAAAATTATTTGCTTTTTCTAATGGTTCTAACAATGTCCACTTGCTCAAACACATTAAGCGAAGAGCTCTTTCCTTTATTCGTTCCTCATCATCTTCATAATGCTAAATGAGATAATGACTAACATATTATAATTCAACTTTGTACACACAGTACAATGAACGAGAAAGAACAAAACGTAACTAATATAGTCATATTCTACATTAAAAGATGCTCTCTCCTAAGTTACAGACATTTGTTATACATCTTATACAATTTTTTTTAATATAAAATTATTAGAGAAGCAAATATGTAATCTCACACAAACTGCAAACAATGAATTTGTCAAAATATCTATACACATAGTATGATAAAATACTTAACAACCCTAAACATGCTAGTTTTCCAGAGCGAGAATAACTATGATCTAAAACTCTCAATCATATGATCAAACGCACAAAACGTTAACACATTCATCACATGAAAAATACTAAGAAAATTAGAGTAGATCATACTGACACTTCAAGTTAGAAGTGTTTTCCAAATTCGATGGAAAAGCCTGCATGGTGCAGACTTATTCAACCGTGATCCATATCCATCGTCTCCAACATACACAATTTATCGGTAACATTAAAGTTCCTACATTCATCAAATTGTTAAAGATTAGCCAATTAAACAAATTATTAGCACTATCTAATTCTAGCAACAATTTAATTGGAGATCTGAATTTTATAGTCAACATACAGTTTAACTTATCAAAATTAGATATTTGGTTTTTATACATAGCCAAAACAACTGTTCAACTTGTATTTAATTAAACAAATGATTAATACAGTCTTGAACTTAACCACTTAGCATCATAGTAATTCTATAATTCAAAACATAAACTTAAAACGAATGTTTTGAACTTCCAGCACATAGCAAAATATTTAAAAGAAATTTAATACGAGGAAAGTAAAGAACTTATCTTTCACCATCTCTTCCTCTTCAATTGATTAGAATCATGTCTGTTGGGGAGCAAATCCAAACAACAAACCATTCTGCGCCAAAGAGATCCAGCATCGAACACCTTGTGTGCGTCTAAACTGCTTACTCATTCTGCGCCAAAGAGGTCCAATCAAGAAGAATGAGAGACCCAGAGCTGCACTGTATCGGATCCCAAATTTGCTTCAAATCGAACAGCAAATCAGAACAATAGTAATGGGATCTGCAGTACTGCAGTGGATCTGCTCCCTGTCCCAAATGGAAACAGCAACTCCAGCCTATAGAAAGGACCAAATCTTCATCAGATCTGATCGATCTGAGATGAGTTCGCTCACGGTGTTAGGGAAAGAGGCGAGGGAGAAGGATGGACCTCGCTCACAACGGGGTGCACTTCGGCTCGCTCGAGAGGGGTTCGCTGCGGCATGCGACGACACCGACCCCGGAGGCAGCGACAACGTTGGTCGTTGACGGCAGCTCCAACAGCTCCGACTAGATCTCGAGTCGACTGCCTCGACTGTAGGTCGACAACACACGACGAATGGCTCCGGGGTGTGTCGATGCCGACCACGTTGGCGGCGATCGCGATGGTCCGTGCCTTTGACGACGGCGTTAGCGATCGTCGGCGATGTCGACTTCGACAGGATCTAGAGAGGGGTTTCTCTTCTCCCTTAATTAGTCTCACAAATTGATTAATGATATCTCAAGATTGTTAGGTTTTGTGAGAAATTAATAATTGGGAATTAGGGTTAATATCTTAGATCTAAGTTGCTTGAGATATTCACCCTAGGTATCAAGATGGGAATACCTAGACTGCTATCACAAGCCAGTATTTATTTCTAAATACTGGTTTGGGTACTGGGTTCTCAACCCACTCAACCCACATTCCGATATCTATACAATTAGTACATTCAATACACGTGTTACTCATATGCACATGCATTATTTATATAGAGAGAATATACCAATATATCTAACATTTCTAACAAACTATATGCATTCGAGGTAAGTTCAAACTAATGATCAAAAAGACGATGGTTGAGCTTAAAGGTAGATATACTACTTCCTCATATAATATGTTTGCTACTTCAATTAATTTGCTAGACCTCCAAAACTATTTTATATAATCAAACCATGTGCACCGTTCGGAAGACGTGCCGTAGTCACGTGTCAACGGGCAAACCTAGTATATATATAAAAAGCATATAATATGTCTCAGATACAGAAAATACTAACTAGGTGTCTCACATAGATGACACTCTAGTAAACTCCCAAGTTTCCCACAGTGGCTTATAAATGAACCTTTTTCTTACTGACCCACTTTTTGAAAATATTGACCAAACTGACCCACTTTCAAAAATATTTATCCAACTGGCCAATTTTGGACACGTCAGCATAAAATGTTATTGACAATAACGGCATCTTTTATTTTGATGCCGTTGTTGTCAATAGTGGCACCTGCAAAAAAAAATTCATTGTCGATATTGGGAGTAAGGGCGTCAGTATATCTTGCATTCACTTAGGAGTTTTCTGACTTGAGAAAAAAATTGTAAAAGAAAAAATCTTATAACTGATGCTGTTATTCCTGCAATAGCGGCATCAGTGTAATCTACAGTGTACTCCAAATTTCGTGCAGGTGCATTAACTTCAAGCTCGATCTCGACCTTGATGCAGCCAGTATCTCTGAAAACTCAAAACATAAAAGTTGTAGATATTTTTTATGGTATTCCATAAAATGTTGAGCCATTACAATCGGAGTTCGGATGATAAAATTATTCCCAGATTATGTAGAGATGTCGAAAAAGTCCAGAATTAGTTATAGTTTTGACATTGCTTCATAACAGTGGAAGAATTGTTTGAGGTGCTCACTTGGGCTCAACTGGGGATTCACAGCAAGCCTGTAGGTCTTTTGAATGTTGAAGGACATTACGAATCGCTTTTATCCTTCATAAATTCGACTGTAGCCGAGGAGTTTGTATCCAGTAAGGCGAGGAGCATCTTGGTTTCAGCTCCATCACCCAAGAAACTCATCAAGAAATTGGAAGAGTATGTGCTTGAACAGGACGAGCTGGTGACCCAACTGATCTGGGATGTTGGGAGTGCCCAGTAGTAGTGGGGGTTCAAATTTGGAACCCGGGTGTTAATTTGTTGAGTCTTCTAATTTTCTGTGCAAATTTTTATTGGGTTGTCTTAGTGTTTTTGATTTAGGAGTGACCGATGTCGCTGTGGATGTTTAAGTGGTTGAACATCGTAGCACACGATCACTTGGTTGTTGCTTGTTCTTTTCGATGTTCCCCTTAATAAACGTACAATTTTCTCTTAATCTTTTCTTTCTGTCACAAGATGAACTTGTAGATTTCAATATACTCTTTTGTAATTAAGGACTCCATCAATTATGTTGGTAGGTGTTCTTGTTACAAACTCGCACCTTAGTAAGTTCTGAGGACAGAACTTTTCTAAGGGAGGAGAGAGTAACACCCCGCAAAATTGAACAATGACAATTTTGCCCCGCACGTGTTATACACGTGTATTTTGCACCGTTACGGTTAATATCTATAATATTATTAATATAAATATTTTGCGTATTTTGTATTTCTATTTTCTAAATATCTTTCCGATCTTTCGAATTCATTTTGATCTCTTATTTGAACCCAACCCAAATATTTCCTGACCCATTCTAAAATTTTTGATTTTTTTGATTCATAGTCTCCATATCATGTCGTGTTTTTGATTCAGTATAAGACCATTGATTTATCGTATTATCGAATATTCAACTTTTATACCTCTAAATTTCTTGACCTTGCACTGAGAATTTGACCTAGTTCTCTTCATTGAAATTGAGAAACTTTATACATGAAAATCGTAGTCCACCGAGTCTATAATTCAAAACATCTTGTGGTTTCTTAATCCGATTTATAGGTTGTAAGTTATTTTAAATCTAAGTTGTCCCTTAATCCTAATTGTAACTCATGTTTCCTGTATTTGTATTTTTCTACTGTATTTCCATTCCTTGTACTCTATTCATCAATTTGAGATCTGTATTTTTGTTCTAGTTCTAATAAAAATCATTCATTTGTTTCGACTCAATTTTGTGCTAATACTTATTGCAATTTCATTGTTCTTATCTGCTCTGATTCGTCATTTTTCATGAAGAGTTAATTGTCTCACCTCATCTATTTTATTTTCCCTAATTATAGTGAATTTTGATTCAATCTTCTTTTGGATCCTACTCAAACCCGCTATCCAATAAATCACAACCCAAAACCCTATGATATGGCTAAAAATAGGATTAAATCGGGACTGTTCACATCGGACACGAATCTTAAAGCTCAGGGGTAAAACGGTAATTTCACATGCAAATGGGTCCGAAGCGGGTACTGGGTCTTCTTCTCACAGATCCAATAACCCGCGAACGGATCCACCTCAGCTGGGTACAGGTCCCGGCCCGATACAAACCCAGTCCGACAGGATAGAATTAGGGTCTCCGATTGAACTAAATCAACGGGCCTGATTCGCGACTATCCTCTCACCGGGAATTAAGGGATTACATTCCTAATCTGATTACGATGATTTTATGCCTTATCAGATCACAGGAATCACATTCCTTATCTGATCCCAACGGCGACTATAAATACCCCCCATCCACCACCATTAAGAGGTAATCAATCTTTTGCTAGTTAAACGCACTTTCATAATCATTTCTGGTTACTGACTTGAGCGTCGAAGGGTGCGTCGTCGGGATCAACCCCGGTGTCTCGCACTTCCTTGCAGGTGAAAGGCGGGAGTCAGCGGTCAAACTCCGGCGGAACAGGTTAGGTGTTTGCTATTCAGGTTTTCCAAGAACTCACAATTACTGTCTGTTTACCCTCACACCAGATTTAGCGGTAACAGATTGGCGCCGTCTGTGGGAATCCATACGAATAGTAGCCTCTCCTCTTCCCGTCGACTAGCTCTTCTCCAGCCATGCCTCCCAGAAAGGTCAGGTCTAAGGGATCCAACCGTGGACCCAACCCCACCGATCAACAAGAGGAAGTCCCCGTGCACCCTGCTCCGCAGCCCGAACAACTTCCTCCCCCGGTCCAAGACCATTTCCAACAGGACCAGCCTCCTCTTCAGAATCAGCAACCCCCTAATGGTCCCAACCTGCAGAAGCAGAAGCAACCTGTTCACCAAGACCGCATTTCGATGCGCAATGCCTCTGCGGATTCAATGGCCTCCATCAACCCTCGAGATTCCGACCTTCGCAATACCGTTCTCAATCGGCAGAAGGATGAGGATCTTCGCCGCCGTCTGGATGAGAAGCGGGCCCGAGAGGAAACCTCCCGCCAACAACGTCCGGATGAGCAATATCCTCACCACCAAGACAACAGGAGGTCCCCTATCCGAAGAGGACGGAGAGAGTCCCCCGAGCATCATAGGAGAAGACCCCATTCCCCTACTGGTCGGCAACATCCGAGGAATGATGAGGCACCCATCACTCGTGCCGAGTTCCAGTAATTTCAAACAACGATGTTGCAAGCTCTCAACCTCCGACCCAACAACAACAATGCCCAAAGGGCTCCTACTCCTCCACGGATCCCAAGTCCTCGCCGCTCCCAGAGCTACCGTCGTCGTAGTCCCCGCTCCCCTTCCTATGAAGACGAGTCCATAGGCTCGTTTGACTACCGTCGAAGGCACGATGCTCTCTACCGCCGTCTCCACGAGATGGAGAGGCGCATCGGCCGAATAGACAAGGATGAGGAGTTAAGAGGAAGGACCATCTGCCCGAGCAGACCTCCTTTCTCCCGGACCATCATGGAGGCTCCTATCCCAAGAGGTTTCGAACCCCCGCAGTTCGAAACTTACTCGGGGGAGTCGGACCCCGTGGACCACATCGAAAGCTTCAAGACCCTCATGCTAATCCACCAAGCTTCCGATGCTTTGCTGTGCAAAACCTTCCCCGCCACTCTTAAGGGTTCGGCTCGGGAATGGTACTCCCGCCTCGCCCCCTCTTCTATTTTCTCCTTCGAGCAGTTCGAGACCCTCTTCATCACCCACTTCATGAGTAGCAGACGCACGGAGAAGACCAGCCTCTCATTGCTCCACCTCTGTCAAGAAATGGGAGAGAAGTTGAGGGACTATGTGAGGAGGTTCACTGCAGAGGTCAGATCGATCGCCTCCCTCGACCAATCGGTTGCGACTGTCGCATTCCAATCCAACATCCTCAATTCTAACCTTCGCTCGTCCCTTGCTAAGAAGCCCCCACATAATTTTGCCGACCTCCTTCTTAAGAGCGAGAAGTACATTCGGGCCGAAGAAGCCGAGAATCTCCCGGGCTTTGAGGAGACATCTTCCAGGAACAAACGGAAGAGCACAAGCGAAGAGGGGTCCCAAAAATCCCAGAAGGACGGCAATGGACAGCGTCGTTCGACTCGGTTTGAGAAGTTCACCCCCCTCATTGCCAATATATCAGAAGTTCTTATGGAGGTGGACAAGGAAGGGCTACTCCGTGCTCCCCCGAGAATGAATACACCTGGCAAGAAGAGGAACAAGGATAAGTGGT
Organism: Hemerocallis citrina; assembly: GCA_017893485.1. Classification (NCBI taxonomy): domain Eukaryota; kingdom Viridiplantae; phylum Streptophyta; class Magnoliopsida; order Asparagales; family Asphodelaceae; genus Hemerocallis; species Hemerocallis citrina. The sequence continues at coordinate 211,484,442 of CM030363.1, forward strand.
GCCGCTTTCACAGGGACCACGGCCACGACACGGATGATTGTCGGGCTCTCAAGGAGGAGATCGAAGAACTCATACAGCGGGGGCACCTGATCAAGTTCGTCCAAAAAGAGGGGGCCGAGCTTCCCCCCTAAGGAGCTTACAAACGAACAGAAGGGCCTGCCGAGCTTCAAGACTCAGAATCTCCCAGCTCCTCCCAATAGGTCTTCACCTTATTGTAGAAGTAGGATCCTGATTTTCAATAAGGCCGATGCTTGTAACTCGGCCAATAGCATGTAATAATGGCTCGCCCTATTGAAGCGGCCACTTAGTTTATCTCGATAAAACTTTACATCTTTTCATTGAAAATTATTGCTCTTGCTTCTCTATCTCTCCGAGTCACGACTCTCTTAAATGGTGGGTTCGGAGTCCAGCTTCTTCTACATGGCTGCTCCCGCAACTTACTAACCTTTAACAACGATGGTTCGGAGTCCAACCCTTGGCTCGATTCCTCTTCAAATAACCTGCTCTTCAGCGGGTTAGAAGTGGCACGCCATTCGGAATTGCTCCCACAACCATTGAATAACTCTAACGATGGTTCGGAGTCCAACACTTGGCATGATTCCTCTTCAAATAACCTGCTCTTCAGCGGGTTAGAAGTGGTTCGCCATTCGGAATTGCTCCCACAACCGTTGAACAACTCTACCGATGGTTCAGAGTCCAACACTTGGCTCGATTCCTCTTCAAATAACTTGCTCTTCAGCGGGTTAGAAGTGGTTTGCCATTCGAAATTGCTCACCGTTGAATCCCTCTAACGACGAGTTCGGAGTCCAATCCTTGGCTCGATTCCTCTTCAAATAACTTGCTCTTCAGCGGGTTAGAAGTGGTTCGCCATTCGGAATTGCTCCCACAACCGTTGAATCCCTCTAACGACGAGTTCGGAGTCCAACACTTGGCTCGATTCCTCTTCAAATAACTTGCTCTTAAGCAGGTTAGAAGTGGTTCGCCATTCGGAACTACTCCTACAATCGTTGATTCTGTCATTTAAATAGCGAGTTCGGAGCACAACTCTCTCCTAGAGTTCCTCCTCACACTCGTCTCACGAATGGATCTCTTCCAGAGCCAGGCTCTTCCCTCTGCTCGCCTCCAAAGCGGACCTCTTCTCAACGAGTTCGGAGCACAACTCTCCCCTAGAGTTGATCCTCAAAACTCGTCTTCCAGATAGCTCTCTCCTAGAGCCGAGCTCTTCACTCCACTCGCCTCCGAAGCGGACTTCTTCTAAACGAGTTCGGAGCTCACAACTCCCTCATAGAGTTGCTCCTCAAACTCTTCTTCCAAATGGCTCTTCAAATGCTGAGCTCTTCACTCCGCTCGCCTCTAAAGCGGAGATCTTCTCAAACAAGGTCGGAGCACAACTCTCTCCTAGAGTTCCTCCTCAAACCTATCTCTCAAATGGTTCTTCTAATGCCGAGCTCCACTACACCGAGCTACTACGGGCAGAGGGTGAACTACTGAGTCACCGAGCCGAGCGGACGAGGTACCGACCTCCACATATGGAGAAAAATACCGCCGACCCAATTTCACCGTTAGATCATCTCAAAATTCGCACTCAAGCGTGATGGATGGATCAGATCGCGCCACGTCACCACAAAAACGACAAGATAACGTTTTCTCGAAACTCGTGCCTCTTGTCTCATGATTCGCGCCACGATCGTGATCAACCGTCCAGATGGAGCCACGTAGCTCGGATCTGAAATCCGAGCTACCGATCTACCGAGCAGCAAAGTGGCGGAAAATGTGCCTCAAAATCCGTGCTCGGATTTGCCGAACAAGCAAGCGGATAAAGAGGAAGAAAGAAAAAGAGGCTAACGGGTCGGGGTCGGATCCGATACCCACGGTCCGACCCATACCCTTCTTAGCTCCTTCATTCTTCTCCTTCTTTAGTCTTCCCGCCAAAAGTACCCAACACTTCTGCTGTTCTTCACTGTGCGAAAGAACAAGGCAGAGGAGAGAACCCGAATGCCTCTCCTCCCCTTCCTCTTTCTTCTCAGAGTCGAGCTCTTCACTCAGCTCACCTCCAAAGTGGAGCTCTTCTCAAAGAATTCGGAGCTCACAACTATCTCCTAGAGTTGCTCCTCAAACTCGTCTTCCAGATGGCTCTCCTAAAAGCCGAGCTCTTCATTCCGATTACCTCCAAGGCAGACCTCTTCTCAAACGAGTTCGGAGCTAAAACTCTCTCCTAGAGTTGCTCCTCAAACTCGTCTTCCAGATCGCTCTCTCCTAGGTCTGAGCTCTTCACTCCGCTCGCCTCCAAAGCGGGCCTCTTCTAAGCGAGTTCGGAGCTCAAAAACTCTCCCATAGAGTTGCTCCTTGCACTCCCTTGAAAGAATGGGTCTTCTCATGGCTCTTACGAAGATCTTCCTAGCACCTCTTCTCCCCCCTAGGAGTGGAGCTCCTCTTCAGAAATCTCCAAAACCAAACAGAACAGAGGCAGAGCTCCGGAGCTCTTCACCTCTCCCATATGCCGACCCATCCTCTCGAGCCGAAGAGCAGAGGTAGATCTCCGACCCCTCCTCTACGCCGAGCTGCTATGGGCAGAGGGGGAACTGCCGAGCCGAGTGGACGAGGTACCGACCTTCACATATGGAGAAAAATTCTGCCGATCCTATCTCACTGTCGGATCGTCTCAAAATTCGTGCTAGAACATGATGAACGACTCAGATTTCGCCACGTCTCCACAAAACGACAAGATAACGTTTTCTCAAAAGTTGAGCCTCTTGTCTCGTGATTCGCGCCACGATCGTGATCAACCGTCCAGATTGAGCCACGTAGCTCGGATTTCAAATTCAAGCTACCAATCTACCGAACAGCAAAGTGGAGAAAAATGCTCCTCAAAATCCATGCTCGGATCTGCCGAACAAGAAGCAGAGGAGAGGAGAGAGAGAAAAAAAATGAGAAGAGAGGTCGGGTTCGGACCCATTAAGGGGACCCAAACCGAACCAACTACTTCACTTCTCCTCTTCTTCTCCACTCTCCTGCCAAAACAAAACCCACCTCAATACTTCTTCACTGAGCACCCATGCGAAACAGAGCCAATATTCCATGCCGAGCTCACTGTCGAGGGTCCCCACGACAGCCGAAGTCCCCTTCGTCGAGCTCCATTATCTCCGAGCTCCGAATACCGACCACGGTGCCGAGCTCCGCAGTCGGGCTCTCCTAACTTGACAACCACCTTCGAGCTCCCACGGTAGCCGAGCTCCTTCTCCAAGCTCGAACCCACTCCACCCGTCGAAGCTCCGAAGTGCCAAACTCTCCCTCCATGAGCTAGCTCATCTCCGACCTCCACTTCACGGCCGAGCTCACCGCCTCGTCAAGAATCCCACTGCCTCGCCATCACTACTGAGCTTCGCTGCCGAGCTACTGTGTCGAGCTCTCCACCGAAGCTCCTCGCCCTGTTACGCGCGCCGTCGCCAAACTCCGACGAGCTCCTCTCCACTCCTTCACGAGATCCGAACCCTCCGTCTCCGAGCTCTCCCCCCGAAGCGCCACCGTCCTCGTGAGCTCTCTCCCCTCATCGAGAACCTACGAACTCCTCGTCGACTCCGTTGCTCGCCTCAACCCTGCATGAGCTACGCGGCGGCGAATGGAAAGAGAGGTGGGAAAAGGAGATGAAGAAGGAGAGGCACAGAAGGAGCAGCGGAAGAAAGAAGGAAGCGAAGAAGAAGAAAGAAGAAGCAGCGGGAAAGAAAAAAAAAATCGCCACGTGGCGGTCCACATGGCTTCATCTCGCTGCTTTTGGCCAACTGCCGAGGTGCCGAACCGAAGTACCGATGCACCGACCCTGTAATTGGAGAAAATACTTGCCGACCCACACGATCCGTCCGATCGTCTCAAAATTCGTGTCGCGACACGATCGACGCTCAGAGATGCGCCACGTGTCCAGAACGTGATCTGCCTCACGATGCGCGCACATCTGATCATGATCGACGCTCAGAAACGCGCCACGTGTCCAGATCATGATCTGCTTTGCGATGCACGCCATCTGATCACGATCGACGTCCAGAAATGCGCCACGTGTCCAGGTAATATTTAATTTAATTAATTATTTATTTGTTTGTTTTAATTATTTAAAAAATTCGAAAAAATAATTTAAAAATCGAAAAAAATCAATTAAAAATTCTAAAAATAATTATTAATTCAGAAAAATTATTTTTAAATTCTGAAAAAATAATTATTAAATTAGAATAATTAATTAATATTTTCGATAATTAATTATTTAATTCGGAAAATGAATAAAAAATTCAAAAAAATGAGGAAAAATTCAGAAAAATCTGGAAAAATCACCAAAAATCCAGAAAATTCTGAGAATATTTTTGGGCATTTTACAAGCCTAGAATAACACCGTTACATCCCGAGCAAGATACAAACTCCCTTAAGAACACCGATAAAATCCCGTACGCCATTAGAACAGTAAAACTACTCCTCAAAGGCTGATCAAACTCAGTCTTCGGGAGTGGGGGGCTCGTGATATGGCTAAAAATAGGATTAAATCGGGATCGTTCACATCGGACACGAATCTTAAAGCTCAGGGGTAAAACGGTAATTTCACATGCAAATGGGTCCGAAGCGGGTACTGGGTCTCCTTCTCACAGATCTAATAACCCGCGAACGGATCCACCTCAGCTGGGTATGGGTCCCAGCCTGATACAAACCCAGTCCGACAGGATAGAATTAGGGTCTCTGATTGAACTAAATCAACGGGCCTGATTCGCGACTATCCTCTCACCGGAAATTAAGGGATTACATTCCTAATCTGATTACGATGATTTTATGCCTTATTAGATCACAGGAATCACATTCCTTATCTGATCCCAACGGCGACTATAAATACCCCCCATCCACCACCATTAAGAGGTAATCAATCTTTTGCTAGTTAAACGCTCTTTCATAATCATTTCTGGTTACTGACTTGAGCGTCGGAGGGTGCATCGCCGGGATCAACCCCGGTGTCTCGCACTTCCTTGCAGGTGAACGGCGGGAGTCAGCGGTCAAACTCCGGCGGAACAGGTTAGGTGTTTGCTATTCAGGTTTTCCAAGAACTCACAAATACTGTCTGTTTACCCCCACACCAGATTTAGTGGTAACACCCTACTATTTAAACCCTAACATAACCTAACCCTAGCTAACCCTAGATCTACTATTGAAACCTCGTAGCCGCCAACCCCCTTTCTTCCCTAATGTTCACCATCATCTCCATCCCCTCTTCACCCCTCCCGACCTTTCAGCTTCGTCCTTGTGCCCCTCGCCGTCGTCATCCACCTCAGCCTCATCACTGCTTCATCCTATTTCCCCTCACCATTGTCTTCATCGCTGAACCTCCCCCCCCTCGATTGAACCCATCGTCTTCCTCAGGGGCAGAGGGAGTAAGGGGCCAGGGGGGACAATTGGGACCCCAAAATTTTTGTAAAACCCTTTTATATAGACCAGAATTTTTATTTGTCCTACCATTTTAAAAAAAATTGGGACTCCCAAGCCCAATCCACCTCTTAAAGGCTAAAATAGTGTTATGAATTGAATTTTAGGCTAAAAATTAATAGTGATGCTTATTATTTGATCTGTATGATCCTTAGATAAATTTTGTATAAGAAATTAGTGTGTACACAAGTTACAAGTATATCTATTCATTTGGATCGTATCTCTTAGCTAGCCTCTAGTATTATAACAGTGTAAATAGTGTAGTATGATTATTGATTAGCATTACTCTTACCAAATTTAAAGTATAACTGTACAAGTGCCAAAAATACATGATACTAAGAACATGAATTCAAATATTTACTTTGATTATAATTTTACTTTGATCCATTTACTTTAATTTTTCAAAACAAAAAAAATGTAAGGAATTTTTGATAACAATCATGTCATGCCGGAAAAAAACTGAGACTCCCATTCTGATTTGTCTGGCTCCGCCACTGGTCTTCCTCGATCGAACCCATCGCTCGCCATTGCCGAACCCATTAACCCATCGCCATTATCATCCTCTAACCATCTCATCTTCATCCTCACCCTCGCCATTGCCTCCGCGACCTCCTCGACTGCAGTCACCTCGATCCTCGACACCCACCACTTCGTCGTCTTCCTCTCCGAAACCCATCATCGCCATTGCCCTCGTCATCCCCTCATCGCCATCGTGAACCCATCGATCCTTCGTCGTCGTCTTCTTCCTCCACCGACGCCAGCACGACCTAGATCCTCTCCTTCCTCCCCTGTTTCCCCGCCCAAGCAGAGCTTTGCTAGCTCCGCCTCTCTGGTCATTGTCATCGCTCCTCGACTGCAACCGCCGCCAGCGTCCCCGTCGACAGTGCCCTCGCAGCTGTCGCTAGCTGCCACCGTGGTCGCCATCCCCTCTCCCGCCAACTTTCCCTCTCTCTGTCACTGTGAAGAAGAAGAAGGAAGGGGGAGATGATTGATTGAATCTCGGCCGTCCGATCACCATCGCGATTGGGATTTGTTTTTGTGTTTGCTGTTTTGTGGGTTGGGATCAGCTTTTGGAGTTTCGCTGTGCGTTGTTTTGCACATAGCTCGCATGTGCTTGTGTGTGTCCGTGTTCTTGCTTTGTTGCTCGGGATTCTCATCCCGTTATTCTTAGTGTTCAGTTTCGTCGTCCTAGGCAAGTATCTTCTTATACATTTCATTTTCTAGTACAAGCTTTTCCTTGAAAATATTGCAAGTATATTGTAAATGTGACTCTCTTTGTTTATCATTGATGACCTCATGTTTTGCCTTATCTATCACATGATCTAAGAGTCACAACCGTTGATACACTTGTTTACAACTAGTATAATTATGATACATTTCATGTAAAAAGTGTCTTATTTGGTTTTTGTTCTATCTTGGCTTGCTGTTTCAACCCCGATTAAATCATAATCTGAACTTGAGTCCTGAATATGAAACTTAGGCCTAGACGTCTAGTTTATCACCCTTTTGAAGGAATTGAATTCCGAGTTACGGTTTAAGAGATATCGCAGTTTTACTGCTGCTGTGTCTGTAATCGCAGATTCATAAAAATTGCTGTTCCACTTTAGTTTACAATTATTTTAACTGTGGTACCAGTAAGTAAATGACTTGAAATTTTGCGTGCTAATACTGGACACTCTATAGAACATTACCTATTTTTTTTCAGAATTAATTAATGAAGTTTCAACCCTGTTTCATATGTATAAACCCAGTTTTACAAATTCTAGCTGAACACAAATGCTGTATAGTTTGCTATTTTGACATCAATTGCTACAACTTTTATGCACCTTAATTATATGCGTTGGAACCGGGTAGGAGTCTAGTTTCCAGGACTTCTGACAGATCCACATTTTCTATCTTGCAGCAACGGAAATTGCAGTTTTGGTGCAGCAACGTCATGCTGTCCATAATTGGAATTCTCGTAATTCTTGATAATCTTAGTTTGTGTTGACCCTCGAATATTCTTTATAATTATCTTAAAATTGTTCCATGTTCTTTATCATGTTTACTTGACCTGTTTCGCACACTTTCATGCTTGTTTGATGATAATAATAAATAATAAGCCGGGGTTTAAGGGAAAGACCATAGTAGTGGACAATATAGGTAAGTGTACCTCGGAAGGGGGCCGTGTTTCCCACTTGATACGTGCTTCATGAACTAGTTATTTATTATTTGATTTATGAACTAGTATATTATTTGATTCATAAACTAGTATATTACTATTCGATTCATGAACTAGTATATTATTTGATTCATGAACTAGTATATTATTATTCGATTCATAGACTTGTTATTACTCGATTCATGAACTAGTATATATTTGATTCATGACTTGTCTTGTTATGACTTGACACATGAACTAGTTATATGATTACTCGATTCATGAGCATGGCTTGCTTGATACTTGATACCTGAGTACACCGCCCTATAAACTCCACCACTAAGCCTAAACGTAACTGATTATATGTAGCAACCATGTAGTAAAAATATGGATGCATGAAGTGCTACCTAGATAGAATTAAACATTAAACTTAAGATTAACTAGTCACTTGTACACATTTGATACCCTACTTGATGCTCGTTACTTGAGAATTGTTACTTGTTACTTGACACTGGTACGTGATATTTGTTACTTGATGCTTGATACAATTATATGTTCACTTACCACTTATTCTACTACTAGTACTTGTTACCCAATCTTGTCACTTGAGTTATCTTTCTTGCTAGCTAGTTTCTTGAATTCCCCTACTTGTTGCGTCCCTATTATATTATGTTATACATTCTTGATTCCAAATCTTGTTCCATATTTCTTACACTTGTTTTCATACTCATACTTGTACGACTTGCGGCCCTAACTTGCACTAAGGGCATTTGTCTTGTTTTCTCTATATTTTTCCTTTTTATATTTATATATACAGACTTTGGAGACGAATTACCTGTTGGAATTGGTGAGCAGACGTTCTAGGTTTCGCTTGGAGAAAAGACTTGCATTAAATATTTTGTTTTTTTGAGTTATTTATTTCTTTTGTTACTTGAATCTTGTAACGGGCATTAGTCCCGAGTTTTTATCTTTTGATCCAGATTTGACAACTATTTGGGATATTATTATTTTCTTTCAATTGTTTATGTTGATTAATAAATTATTCATGTATGCATGGTTGTGTATATCTTGTTATATTTCTTGTTATGATGCTGAGTCAATTCTACAGCTTATGAATGATGAAAATCATTCGCTGGGCTTCGTTATACGCTCGTATTCCGTATTTTTGGGAAGCGGAGCATCACACTAATTCTCTCCGTAACCCCAATCTCATTTAATTCCACCTCCATCTAAAATCCTTACTCACTCCCTATACACTTTTCCTCACACCCAGCCAACCCAAAACCCCCTCATCTTTCTCACTCAACAATTTTTTCCCGTGGCCTATCAACCTATCCTACTCTCATAATCTCACTATACTCTAGCCTAAAACACACTCATCTTCTCACTCTGAAGCACTCTTTCACCCCTATAAATACATTCCTACACTCACTCAATCACATACATTCCATTCATAGTCATTCTCTCTCCCGGTCACTCTCTCCCTTATATATATTTATATATAATATATATAAACACACAGTAAATCCCCCCTCCCTTTCATCTTCTTCTTTCTTCTTCTTCTTCGACGAAACCCAAAGCTCCATCCTGCCTGCATCCGCCACTGCCATCACCAACCTGCACCATCACCCCGTGCTCCTCTCGCCATCACCTACTCCATCTCCTTGCCACACCTCCGAGCTTCGACTGCACCATCACCCCGAGCACCACCTCCGAACTCCACCGTCAACCAACACCACCACCTTCGGCAGCACTCAACTCCGAAGCTCGGAGGCCGTTGATCACCATTGCCACCTGCTTCCCCCTCCTCGTTGTCACCCCGAGCTCCTCACCACCTCCACCGCAACTCATCGTCACACTCCAGCCACCCTGCACCATCAACCAATCACCACACTCCACCTCCGAAGTTCCTTCACCGCCATCGTCTTACCGAACACCCACCACCACACCATCGCCATTGTCGTCACAACTCCTTGCTATCGTCGTTGCCATCGCCAATACTCCACCTCCACCATTGCCTCGACCGCCGTGCCTCCGAAGCTCCGTTGCCATCGTCAACCCCTCGAGCCTCCGCCATCACCTCAAAGCTCCAATCGCCACCTCCACCGCAGCTCACCCACGTCGTCGATGACCACCTCCAAAGCACCTCTACTCCCTTGCTGCTGCACTCGACCCCCGAGCTCCATCGCCATCTCCGATCACCAAAGTCTCTCCCCGTATGCCTCTCTCTCTCCAACTCTATATTTCTCTCTCTCTCTCTCTCTCTCTCTCTCTCTCTCTCTCTCTAGCGCTCTTTCTCTCTCTCTCTCTCTGTCTATCTCTTTCTCTGTCTCACTCTTTATATATATATTTGAATTCTTTATGTTATGCTATCTAATGCGTGTAGAACGAGATGACTGGTTCAGATTTTTCATGGGGGGTCTACTCCTTGAGTTCTCACGGAGTTCTCACCAAAATTAGTTCTCAACCGAAGGGCTTCATATATATATATATATATATATATATATATATATATATATATATATATATATATATAGGGAAATGCTCGGTTGGAAATGGGTTTATTTTCAACCGGGTTGGAAAATACCAATCCAAGCCCTCCGATCCGATCAGATCTTAATGAGCGGTTGTGATTGAAACCCGTTAAAACATCCCACCAACGGTCCAAAAAGCGGAGGGACAATTTCAGAAATTCACGCCAAAAAACGTTTCACACTTAGCATTATTTTGGTGTGAAGTTTTTTTTTTCAGCTACCTATACTTAGGCGGTTGTTGGGAACAATGGCCTAAGTTATTTGAAGTTTTTTTTTAAAAAAAATTGCACTTAGGCCGTTGTTCCAAACAACGGCCTAGGTTGTTTTTTTAAATAAAAATTCAACCTAGGCCGTTGTTCCCAACAATGGCCTAAGTATGTACAAGTGTTTTTCCAAACACTTGTACATACTCAGATCGTCATCTCTCTTACAACTCTCTCTCTCTCGCTAGTGGAGCTCGAGAAACCCATTTTCCCTAACCCTAGCTCTCTCTCTATCGATCTAAAAACCCTACCTCTCTCTTGATCGTTGCTTCTCACTGAATCTCTCCCTATTCTCAGACTCTTGTCCTCTTCCTTTGAAGATCCCAATTACAAAAAAGTCCTAACCCATACGAAATCTCCCCAACCCTAAAACCCTAATCCTGAAGAAATTAGCCAAACCTTACTCCCCTTTCTTTCACTACAGCAGCGCGCAGCGGCCTCCCCTATCTCCTTTCCGAACACCCTCATTGTTAAATGTACTAATTTGTTCCTACTTGAGTAGATCTAACTGGCTAATTGATTGGAAATTTTTCTCCAATGTTTGAGAGTACAATTTCTATATTATGCGTAGGTATTTATAGAGTAGGTAATTCTAGTTTTATTGGGGATGTAGATGTAGTATTAGTTATTGTTGGTCGTTGTTCGATGTTAGTAATAGCGCACAAAGAAAAGAAAAAAAAATTATGCAACTTTGCGAGTACGTCGGGCCGCCACGCACAAGCCAACGCAATTTGTAGAAGTGTGTTTGGATTCACGGTTTGAAGTGTACGGCCGTGTATCGCTTTCGAGTAATTCCCGTGAGTGAAAGCGATACATCGGCGTATTTTGCAAACCGTGAGTCGAAACTCACCTCTATAAATTTTGTTGGCTCATGTGTTTTGCGTCCATCCTACTCCCAAAGTTTCAGAATTTTTTGATCTCGTTTGTGCGGATTTGTACCGTATATCAAAAAACAACCTCAATTGAAGTTTTTTGATTTCTGTCGAGGGTACTTTTCAGTACGAAACGACATCAAAAAAAAATTTGAAGAGCATATTGGGCTTACCGCTCGCTACCAAACGGTACTTGTAGTTAAGAGTTCGGACCCCCGGTTTGGGGCCTACGTCAATGTATCGCATTGTTGGCATTTTTCATGAATGAATGCGATACACGGCTGTATCTTGCAAACCGTTGGTCGGAACTCGCTTGTACAAGTTGCATTGCCTTGTGTGCGGGAAGCCCGACCCAATCACAAAGTTTAATTATTATTTTTTCCGTCAATTGTACGGTTTTCTGATGAATTTTGTTATGTTTTGATGGAGTTTTCAATAGAGAACCCACTTGAAAAAATCCGTAATTTTGCGAGTAGGTCGGTCTCGCCACTCACAAGTCATACCAACTTGTAGTTTCGAGTTGTAACCCATGGTTTGGTATATGCGTATGTGCATCGCATTCCCCTCATTTCCAAGAGTGAAAGCGAGCGAGACACAGCCTTAACTTGCAAACCGTGGATCGGAACTCGCTTGTACAAGTTTCGTTACCTTGTGTGCGGCAAGCCGGACCCAATAGCAGAGTTTCGTATTTTTATGACGTCGTTTTTGACATTTTGTCACTTATTTTGTTTCGTATGTATATATATCACAATCATTTGTTAACAAACTGATTTATATATGATGTGTATATTAATATACCAATAATATAATTTTACCTCAGATGAATAACGATACGGAGAGTTCTGCTGCTGGCAATAATTTTTTACGAGTAGAACCAATCATTGATTCCATGCCGTTAGTCGAAGAACATCTAAAACCAAAGTTAGGTATGAAGTTTCCCACTTTAGTTGAGGCCAAAAAATTTTATTCTTCATATGCTCGTTGTGGGGGTTTTGCAATGCGTAAGGGTGAGAATAATTAAAGGGAGGAGTGGAAGTAGATAAGTCATATCTTTGTAATAAAGTCGGGTCGTCGCCGAGTCAACATAGTGATGGTAGACGGGGAACAACCTGTAGAATGGGTTGCAAGGCTTGCGTTTGTGTGAAATTGAACGAAGCAAGTAATACGTGGGTGGTGTATTCATTTCACGAAGAACACAATCACGAATTCACCTCATCCGGTAGAAGGCATCTTTTGTCCCGAAACCGTTCCGTATCAAATACGAATAAAAGGATAATAGAGCAATTCAACCAAGCTAATATCCAGACATGTCAACAAATGCTCTTCTTCGAAAGTGCTAGTGTTGGTCACGATCAAGTAGGATTCACAGATTAAGATGTTAGAAATTTACTTAGAGATTCGCAAGATGCATTGAAAGGACATGATTCTACAATGCTAACTGATTTTTTTGAATCTAAGAAACAGACGGATCCTTCATTTTTTTATGACATTCAAGTAGATCCCGAAGGGAGGTTGTCACATTTTATGTGGGTTAATGGTATTTCTAGGAAGAATTATCAAGATTGGCCATGTAATTTGCTTTGATGCCACGTACAATACGAACCGTTATGGAATGTTATTTGTTCCCTTTGTTGGAGTGAATCAATATTGGCAATCGACTTTCTTAGGAGGTGGGTTCATTTCAAATGAGACGGCCTCTTCGTTTGAATGGTTCTTTGAAAAGTGGTTAAGGGTGCTCCATTGGTATCATCACCGATCAAGACCCTGGGATCGCCGCCGCAGTTAAGAAAGTTTTTTCCCAGACTCGGCATCGTTTTTGTATTTAGCACATTCTGGATAAGTTACCCCAGGAGGTGCGTATTTCGAACGATGTCGACAAGTTTAGGGAATCTTTGAAGAATATAATCTACAATTCCGAATATGTACATGACTTTGTAGGAAAATGGAATTTGTTGATTTTGCAATACGGATTAGAGAGTAATAAATGGTTGAACGATCTATTTGATATCTGTAAAAGTTGGGCACCCGTTTAAGCTAAAGATTCTTTTGGGCCGGCATGTTGAGTAGCCAACGGGTTGAGTCAGCGCATTCTGTCCTAAAGCATCATACAGAAAAGAAATATTTCTTGCATGAATTTGTCGTCATCTTCGACCATTTTTTGGGAAGGCAAAGACACGATGAACTGAAACAAAATCATCGTAACCGAGAGAAGAGACCGAAGTTGAAGAGCGAATGGGCTTTGGAGGCACCAATGGCGAAAACATACACTTTAAATTTTTTTACAAATTCCAAGATGAAGTTACAAAAAGCTTCATATACAATGTGAGTTACGTTGGCAATCTTGAGACACCGGACAGTTCAACCTTCCATGTGATACTCTGTGGAGAATCAGAACCGGCTCGCCTTCTTCAATTATGCAAAATCAAAGGAATTATTACATGTGCATGTCACTTCTTCGACTTTGTTTGCATTCCTTGTAGGCATATTTTAGCCGCTCTTCGTTTCAACCATCACACTTCCCTTTCGGATGTATATATTAAAAGAAGATGGACCTGAGATGTGATGAGAAGAAGTTATACATCTGTTCCAACCGAACCAAATATCGAAAATTTTGCTTCTCGATATTGTGAGTTGAGCTACCATGCAAAACAGATTGTCGATCTTGGTTGCTCCTCCAATGAAAGTTACAAATACACATTGGGAATTTGCAGAAGATCATTGATGGGGTTTCTCGGCTACAACCCGGATTGGGTGAACAACCAGAACATGCCTCACAACCACATGACAATGTAGAACCGGGAGGTAGTTCACAACCGCATGGTAGTGCACAACCTCATGATGAAGGGAGTGGACACATACCTACACGCTTAAGTGACCCACAGCAATGCATGACAAAAGGAAGGCCTCGCGCCAAAAGATTGAGGCTAATAAGAGAGCAACTCCGCATAAAAAAATCGAGATGGTGCCGAAGATGCAGCATTGTGCAAACGAATCATGATTCAAGAAATTGTCCAACTTTATTTGAGGGGTAAGACTCGTACTTTATTTGTTTGTCCCTATTATAAATTTATTATACTTCATTTGTGGTAAATGAGTTTCTCACTAACTAAAACTTATCTTTGAATGAAGGCCAAACAATCCGCAAGAAGAAATTCCATCCGATGAAGAGATTTCTGACGTGAGATATGATGATCCACTGTGAATTGAAATTTATTTAATGTATTGTTTCAGTATATTACAGATTGATGTCCATGTGGTTAATTACTTTTGGTTGTTAACTGTAAATGTTCTTGAGACTCAAGTGTTGTTGGTTGGTGTCGTTTGTTAATATTGTTGTTTTTGTTGTTGGGAGTTTGTAGCTGATGGGTTGTATATAATTTAGCTTCATTTTGGGGGTGACTCAGTTGTATCAGCTCTAGCTGCTGTTGTAGTTGTAGATATATATATATTTTTTAATCCTAGGCCGTTGTTGGAGACAACGACGGCCTACGTTATTTGTTGAATTTTTTTTCGGACTTCAATAACTCTCTGTGTTTTTGGAGCATGAACACAGAGAGCAAGATCCTTAATTTTTTAACCTTTAGCCGTTGTCTCCAACAACGGCATAAGTAATAGGACAAAAGTTGAAGTTTTTGGAGTGCTCTCTGACTTGGACAAGTTAAAAAGAGCAACAAGTCAGAGAGCAACACAATAATTTTTTTATACCTTAGACCGTTGTCAAAAAGTTGAAGTTTTTGGGGTACTCTCTGATTTGGACAAGTTAAAAAGAGCAACAAGTCAGAAAGCAACACCCTATTTTACAAATACCTTAGGCCGTTGTCTTCACAAAAGTTGAAGTTTTTGGGGTGCTCTCTAACTTGGAAAAGTTAAAAAGAACAACAAGTCAGAGAGCAACACCCTATTTTATAAATATCTTAGGCCGTTGTCTCCAACAATGGCCTAGGTAATAGGACAAAAGTTGAAGTTTTTTGGGTGCTCTCTGATTTGGACAAGTTAAAAAGAGCAATAAGTCAGAGAGCAATACAATAATTTTTTTATACCTTAAAAACCTTGTCACACCATCTTTTCAAAAATACGGAATACGGGCATATAACATTGGCCCAGCGAATGATTTTCATCATCCATAAGCTGTTCGGGAATCTTTACAACATCTCACAAAATAATCAGAGTCGGAAGCAAAAGAATCAACCAATCATGCACAATTGAATCAAATAGATCAACTGAAATTTACTTGAAATCCAAAATATAATATAATCTCAAATAAATCAAGTCTGAACAGTTAATAATATCCTCGGTCACATTGTCCAAATACAAATAGATCCAAGTATGTAGGCATAAAGTTGAAGTTTTTGGGGTGCTCTCTGACTTGGACAAGTTAAAAAGAACAACAAGTCAGAGAGCAACACCCCTTTTATTTATAGCCTAGGCCGTTGTCTCCAACAACGGCCTAGGTTATAGCTTAAAATTTGGAGTTTTGCGTTGCTCTCTGATTTGACCAACTTGAAAAGAGCAAAAAGTCAGAGAG
The DNA here is from genome assembly GCA_017893485.1 of Hemerocallis citrina. Classification (NCBI taxonomy): domain Eukaryota; kingdom Viridiplantae; phylum Streptophyta; class Magnoliopsida; order Asparagales; family Asphodelaceae; genus Hemerocallis; species Hemerocallis citrina. The sequence goes on from CM030363.1 coordinate 211,500,227, forward strand.
CACCCCTTTATATGAATACCTTAGGCCATTGTCTTCAACAACAGCCTAGGTTTGAAGTTTTATACTTTGTACAATTTTCTCTTTACTCTTTACATACAGTCTCTGTAGAACTTTATACCAAAGACAGATGATCTATAGTTGTATATCGTTTAGCTATATTTTTTTATTGGCCCATTTTTTTCCACCTTAGTAACCAATATAAAATCATGGTGGTTAAATATTTACAAAAAATACTATAAAATAAAACATAATCATTTAATTTGTAAAAAAAATTCTTAAATATATTCTAATCCCTATTAGATGTAAATTCTTCTGCAAAACATACACCTATCCGGTTATTGGTGAGTGTAAGGTTTCAACCCAAGTAGTAACATCTAGGTTATTTAAGGTTAGGGTTAGGGTAAGGTTAGGGTTAGGGTTATGGGTTTTTTGTTTTTTCGTTTCTTACAACTTTCTCTTAACTCTTTACGAACAGTATCTCTGGAACTATATACCAAAGACAGGTGATCTATGCTTCTATATCGTTTATATTTTTTTATTACTTTACAATTTTTTCCCCCTATCTAACGAATATAAAATTATCAAGGTTATATGTTTAAAAATAATTCCAAAAAATAAAAGGATGAAGGTTATATGTGTAAGGTTAGGGTTAGTGTTAACGGGGATTAGGGGTAGGGTTAAGGTAAGCTAGGGTTATGGTAAGGTTAAGGGTTATTGGTTGATTAAAAAAATAAAATCAGGACTGTATCTTCCTGCAAACCAAAAACCCACCATACCAATCAAAACCTACCTACCCTAATCAAAAATAATAAAATTTTTAATTTTTTTTTTTTAAAATTAAAAACTCACCAGTTTGTATACATTCTCTTCAAATTCAAAAGAACCATATTGCTTCCCCTTTTGAGCCACAGCAATCACGTCCCCGATGGGTTTTGTACCTTCCCCTTCTTCTTCGGCGCTCGACCTCTGCTTTTCTTCTTCATCCTTAGCATCAACTGACATTGGGCTTGCATCTTGATGTTGATCATCTTCATCGTTGTCGCTGATATTGCACCAAAGGCGACGTCTTTTCTCCTCAAATAAGGCTCAAAGTGGAAGTGGAAAGACTCTCTGTGTTTTTGGTTTATGTATTTGGAATGGAAATGAAATGAATAGTCATATCAGAAATATAAGACTTAATCTCTTCCCTTATTGGGTTATATATGTGGGGATCTACATGTGGTGCCCACTTTGTAATGACAAATTTAATAGTAGGCAAGTTATGGACATGTGGTTTTTCCCATATTGGATCTGATGAATCTCCGCTCTACAACGCACTGAATCTCTTCCCTTATTGGGTTATACATGTGGGGATCTACATGTGGTGCCCACTTTGTAATAACAAACGTATAAAGTAGGCAAGTTATGTACATGTGGGATTCTACATGTGATTTTTTCCATATTGGACTTGTTGTACATGTGGGTTTCTAGACGTGGTGCCCACTTTGTACAGTCTCCAATCTATCTGAATGAATGGGAAACTATGAAGAGAAAAAGAGCAAGGACCGATGATTCTATATGAAGTGATAAACCTCCAATATGAAGTAAATATATAGCTATTTCTTTGGTCTTTAACCTTGTTGGACTATACATGTGGGAATCTACATGTGGTTTTTTCCATATATGATCTACATGTGGGGATCTACATGTGGTTTTTTTCATACATGTGGGGATCTACATGTAAATATAAGTAAGTTATGTACTTTAGGTTTTTTCCATATTGGACTTGTTCTACATCTGGGTTTCTACATGTGATGCCCACTCTGAAGAGTCTCTAATAATAGTAGGCAAAGTTATCCTAAACAAAATAAACACTCCATTCCTCGACATAGACTTAATATCTACATGTGGTCCAACTTATGGAATCCATGAATTGATAAAACTCCATTCCATTGTCATTCACATGATCCTTGCAATACTGCTCTTTGTACTTGTCACAGATTTTGCATATATATTGGCCACAAAGAGCATTATAACCACTAACCCTACCCTAACCCATAACCCTACTCTCCTAACCCTACAATAATCCATAACCGTACCCTACATATCATATTTTATTGATTTTTACGAATCAAAATATCATATTTTTTTAAAATAATTTTTTGATTCGTTTGACCTTAACGATTTTATATTGGTTAGTTAGGTGGCTATGAATGGAAATAAATAAAAATATAAACAAAAAAAATACATATGAATGTCTATTTTGTAAAGTTCAAGAGACAATGTTCGTAAAGAGTGTAGAGACAATTGTCAAAAACATAAAAAACATAACCCTAACCCTATCCTTAAACAACCTACAAGTTACTACTTGGGTTGAAGGTGAGTATTCCTGCCAACGGGACAATGCGGGCGGTTATGCAAAAGGGGATCTACATGTGAAGCCCACTTTGCAAAAAAAAATTATCATAAAATAAAAGATGATCTTTTCATTCTTTGCAAATCTATTTTTTATATATATATTTTTACCCATAATATGTAATTTCTTCTCAAATGAGTATACCTATCCAGTTTAACACCTAACCATTAACCATACCCTCCTAGTGGTAGCATCTAGGTTGTTCGTGATTCTGTTTTCCCTCTATTTTTCAGTAATTCTGAATGATCTGAGTGGCACTTACTGAAAAGATTTTAATGCTCCATTCATAACACAAACGACGGTTTATATATTGGTCATAAAGAGCATTGATAGAACTTAAATATCTTCTACAATAACCCTAACCCAACTTCTACAATATATGTAAAAAATTATTTTTCATAAATGAAAAGATCATGTTTTATTTTCTGGTATTTTTTGTAAACATATAACCATCATGATTTTATATTGGTTGGTTAGGTGGGAAAAATTGGAAATTAACAAAAAAATATAAACGTTATACAAGCATAGAACATCTATCTTTGGTATAAATTTCCACAGAGACTGTTCGTACAGAGTGAAGAGAAAGTTGTAAAAAGCATAACACTTCAAACATAGGCCGTTGTTGGAGACAACGGCCTAAGGTATTAATATATTGTTGGTGTTCTCTGACTTTTTGATCTTTTCAAGTTGGTCAAGTTAGACAGCAACGCAAAAACTTCATATTTTTAGCTTGTTGGAGTTACCCTACACTCCTAACCCTACAATAACCCTAACCCTAATCCTAACCCCCACTTACCCTAACCCTACCCCTAACACCCGTTAACACTAACCTTATTAATACACTAACCCTAACCCTGACCCTACAATAACCCTTATTACTTGGGTTGAAACCCTACACTCAACAGTAACCGGATGATGTACGCATTGCAGAAGAATTTACATATTAGGGGTAAGAATATATTTAAGAAATTATTTTTTACAAATGATCAGATCAAATTTTATTTTTTGGAATTATTTTTAAACATATAAATGTATCATTTTATATTGGTTAGATAGGTGGGGAAAAAATGGACAGTAATAAAAAATATAAACGATATACAAGCATAGATCATCTGTCTTTGGTATATAGTTGTAGAGACACTGTTCGTAAAGAGTTAAGAGAAACTTGTAAAAAGCAAAAAATTCAAATGTTTAGCTATAACCTAGGCCGTTGTTGGAAGTAACGACCCAAGTTGTAAAAAAAATAAGGGTCTTACTCTCTAACTTGTTGCTCTTTTTAACTCCAACAAGTCAGAGAGCAACCCAAAAACTTCAAAAGTTTACACCCTTACCTAGGCCGTTGTTGGGGACAACGGCCTAAGGTTTAAAAAAATAGGGACTTGCTCTCTGACTTGTTGTTCTTTTAAACTCCAACAAGTCAAAAAGCACCCCAAATTGTTCAACTTGTGGCCTATTAGACAACGGCCTAAGGCATCATAAATATAGGGTCTTGCTCTCTGACTTGTTGCTGTTTTTAACTCCAACAAGTCAGAGAGCACCCCAAATTGTGCAACTTTTGGCCTACTACCTAGGCCGTTGTTGGAGGCAACGGCCTAAGGTATAAAAATTATGGGGTCTTACTCTCTGACTTGTTGCTGTTTTTAACTCCAACAAGTCAAAGAGCACCCCAAATTGTGCAACTTTTGGCCTACTACCTAGGCCGTTGTTGGAGACAACGGCCTAAGGTATAAAAATATGGGGTCTTGCTCTCTGACTTGTTACTGTTTTTAAATCCAACAAATCAAAGAGCACCCCAAATTGTGCAACTTTTGGCCTACTACCTAGGCTGTTGTTAGAGGCAACGACCTAAGGTATAAAAAATATGGGGCCTTGCTCTCTGACTTGTTGCTGTTTTTATGTCCAACAAGTCAGAGAGCACCCCAAATTGTTCAACTTCTGGCCTATTACCTAGGCCGTTGGTAGAGACAACGGCCTAAGATATACAAAATATAGGGGTCTTGCTCTCTGTCTTCATGCTCCAAAATACAGAGAGTTATTGATGAAAATAAAAATTTCAACAACTAACATAGGCCGTTGTTCTAGGTTTATATATATATATATATATATATATATATATATATATATATATATATATATATATACAACTCGGCACAGCAGCTATAGCTGCTACACTTGATTTTTTCCTAAAATGCAAATACTTTTCCATCACCTACACTCTCCAACTAAATTTCTACGTACGGCCACCAAAATCACCAACGTACGAATCAAACTAGTAATAAATAACAACAACATCAACAACACTTAAACTTACGAACAAAAATTACCACATATTAAGTTACAACAGGAAAAAAAACAAAATATGAATAAAATACTACAACAAACAAATTGTATACGATATTAGCTAAGAATCGGGCGTGTATAGTTGTGGTGCTCGCCTCTTCCGAGCAGGATTTCGTCGCCGGAGCGGGGATGACGCCTTAGGGATTTCTTCTTCTCATCCCTCCTCTTGTACGTCTCCAACAACCCTCTCTTCATTCTCATCTTGTTGCTCTTGTTCTTGAGATGGAGGTGAAGCTGTAGCTTGTTGTTCTCTGAGTCCGCGTTCCCGTTGTTGTCCCATCACCGCAGCTGGCCTACCCCTCATGCTCTTACGTTGCCCTCTCGGTGACCTTAATGCTCTATCCAAATGTTCAGCCTCTCCCAAAACATCCAAATTGGTACGGCATGAAGAGAGCATCCTCTGAGCGAACCTCTTCATAGTCGTGTCCGCATTACTTTTGATTACGTCCGCGCATTCTTTTGCCATATCTATCGTATTATCAATCTAAAACAGAAAACCCAAAAAAAATTTATACAGATTCAGAAAAGTAAACAATTTAATAACTTTAAATATAACGAACATTCAACAAAATTTGAAGATTATACTTACCACTATACGTATAGCTGAGGCCTTCGGTTGGAACATGGATTGTAAACTAGAATAGGCGGGTGGTGGTTCAATCTCTCTCTCCTCAATTACTCGTTGAACACCAGCAGGTAGTTCTGTATCGGGAGAGATGTACAAACGTGTATATGATCTGAACCATTGCATGTACTTCCCTTGCTTTCTGCCATCGTACTCTGGAACATCCTCAATTACAAGTTCAAATCGTCGCTCGTTCCATTCTGCAACGTGAACACGATGGAAATCTGCCCAATCATAAGTAGGCATGCGACCGGTACCTCTCACGGCGTGTAACTCATGGTCGTATAGGTTTGCGCAACTTGGGGGACTATCTTGTTCAAGACCGACCTGCCGAAGGACTCTCTCCGGCCGCGGATGCTCCATTATACCAAAGTTGATGAGTGGGGCCATCATCATCCACAACTGCGACCCGGTCGTGCACATCGGTGGTAGTCTTCCCACCCGCTCGGGTGTATACGGCACCAAAATCACGAACTCTTCTCGTAGTTGGTCGAGATTGTCTCTGTAGTACCTTAGTACACTTTTTGGGTTGTTTTTGTAACTCCGACTATCTACCCAATATACCCCTAAGGGTGCTAACATATGAGGATTTTCTGGTTCGGCCATCCAATCGTCCGCCGGTCTCCTAATTCAGAGACGACCCAAGTGCATTCGCTCCCATGACCAAATCTGTAACAAAACCATCGGACCGGTCATCTCAGTCCCATCTAGCGCTACAGAACACAACGACCTGTATAGCATTGCCAACGCGCAACTTTCCCAGTTATACCGACCAGCTAAGTCTAGGTCGGCGAGCAATGTAGATACATGAGGTGCACCGTATCCCCGGATGAGTTAGGCAAGAGAACCCCTCTTAGCACCATTAGAATGTAACATCTGATGTAGGACTGTACATAGTGGTCGGGCAATGCATCGGTCAACGTCCCATCAAAACGTCGCTTCAACCAAGATAGTCGGATTGATTGTCTGACAAAAATATCCTTATTTTCTGCGGCCTCCTCATCAAACACTGTATCGAGGAGTTCATTACACAGCTCTATTTTATCAAAGTTTATATTATCCGTCACGGCCAACCCATCTATTGGAAGACCGAAGATCATCGCTATATCCTGTAGCATCACCGTCATCTCTCCGACCGGTAGATGGAAGGTGTGTGACTCTGGCCTCCATCGCTCCACGAGTGCCGAGAGAAGTACTCGGTCGAGTTTAACCTGACCCATCATGCTGATTCTGTAAAAACCGGCCGCAACTAGGTACTCGACAATACGTGGGTGCACTTTCATGGTCTCGTGGGTGCGAAAATTACACCTCCGCGTCGTCCCACCCCACACTGCCGCGGATCTGTGGCGGTCTTGCAAGGTCAGTTCACCAGGATATTTTGGTCCTGGACCACGACGTGGTGCCATCGAAGAGGATGCACCAGCCTACACGAACCCAAAAATACAATTATTATTAGTGTACTAATAATATCACTAAATACAAAATGTACAATACAAATTAATAGTTCTCTTACTTCTGTGGAATGTTCCCCCCGAGCATCCCTAGAAGTCCTTCCGGTTCCCCTCGTTCTAGCCATTTCTCTGTAAGAAAGTTCGCATATATAAAACAAATTATTCGCCAAAAATTAGCAAACACAAACCAACGAGATGCAAAAATTTCAAAAGTTCGCTTATACGCGTCAAAACAACACAAACGACATGCAAAAATTCTAAAATTTGGCCGTCAGCTCTGGCACACCAAACACAAGCCAACTCAACTTGTAGAAGTGAGTTCTGACCCACGGTTTGAAAGATACGGTCGTGTATCGCTTTCACTCTTGAAAGAAGAGCGGCAAGGGATACATTGACGTATCTCGCAAACCGTAGGTCGGAACTCGCAAATACAAGTTGCGTTGGATTGTGAATGGTTAGCCCAACCTACTAGCACAGTTTCGTATTATTTGGAATTCGTTTAAGCATTTTTCTAATGAGACCGTACTAAAAAAAAGTTCTGAGGTATTTGAAGTTTTTTCATATACGCGTCAAAAAAATACAAACGAGATGCAAAAATTCCAAAATTTGGCCGTCAAGTCTGGCACACCAAACACAAGCCAACGCAACTTGTAGAAGCGAGTTCCGACCCACGGTTTGAAAGATACGGCCGTGTATCGCTTTCACTCTTGAAAAAAGAGCGGCAAGCGATACATTGACGTATCTCGCAAACCGTGGGTCGGAACTCACAAATACAAGTTGCATTGGGTTGTGAATGGTTAGCCCAATCTACTCGCACGGTTTCGTATTTTTTTGACTTTATTTAAGCATTTTTCTATTGACAACATACTAAAAAAGTTCTGAGATAGATTGAAGTTTTTTTATATACGCGTCAAAACAATACAAACGAGATGGAAAAATTCCTAAATTGGGCCGTCAAGTCTGGCACACCAAACACAAGCCAACGGAGCTTGCAGAAGTCAGTTCCGACTCTCGGTTTGAAAGATAAGGCCGTGTATCGGTTTATATCCATTTTATTGAATAAAAGTGATAAACGGACGTATCTTGCAAACCGTGAGACGGAAATCGCCTCTACAAGTTCTGTTACCTTCTACGCGATGAGTCCGACGTACTTGTAAAATTTGCAAATTTTTGGATCTCGTTTGTTTCCTTTTCCTATATTCCACAACTACAACTAACATTACATCTACAAAAATGTCAACAAAATATATACAACATACATGATCCGAGCTAATTTTATACTCTCTAAATTATAGACTACTACGCATAATACAAAAAATCGAACTCAAAAATTGAAAAAAAAATTCAATAAATTAACATAGTTCATTATAGTAAATTGTGATTAAGTAAATACCTAATCCAAAGAAAGAGTGAGAGTTGGCGAAGATGTGAGAAGCCGTTGCTGTAGACGAACAAGTTGAAGAGGCTAGGGCGTTGGAGAATTTGTGATAGGGTTCAGGTGATTTGGGATATGGGGTTAGGTTAGGGTTTGGGGTATTCAGGAGAGGGAGAGAGAGATAGAAATGCTACGACAATAGGGTGAGATCGAGAAGGCAAGGAGATCGACAAAAGGAGGTTAGAGAGAGAACTAGGGTTTGGGGATGGGTTCCGGGAGCTCAAGAGAAAGAGAGAGAGAGTTTGTGACGAAGACGGAGTGAGGGAGATTTGGGTATGTACAAGTGTTTGGAAAAACACTTGTACATTGGCCGTTGTTTTGATTTTTTTTTAAAAACCAACGTCCTAGGTGATTTTTCCCACAAAAAAACTTCACACTAAAAAACCGAAGTGTTTTTTGGTGTGAAGTACCAAAATTATCCCTCCACTAAAACTCTTCGATCAGAGCAGAGTGAATCTCATCCGCTCATCACGATATGATCCGATCGAAGGGCTAGGATTGGTGTTTTCCAACCCGGTTGAAAACAAACCCGTTTTCAACCGAGCATTTCCCACACACACACACACACACATATATATATATATTAATACAATTTTTATTTCGTTTGCTTCCCGAATTCGACCAACAGTTGCAGCCCGTAGAGCCATTATCGTTGTTCATGTTGCTATCGTCTTCAAATTGATCGTAGAATCGATCAATTACAGAAACGATAAAAAATTGGTAACAACTTTAACCAACTCTGTTTATATTATAAGATGTATGCATGCTAGATAATTAATTGAGTAATCGTGCCTAGATTGTGTATGAATGTTGTTTGCTTATGTGTGTTAATTAACTGGTGAGATTATGATATGATTATCTTAGAAACGTTATTATAATTCCGTCCAGAATTTGATCTCACTTCAGAAAATCGTTTCTTTTTAAATACATGGATTATAAGACTGAAACTTTTGTATGTGTATCATGTATGTGTATACAACATCCCCTCAAAATTTCATAATATTTGGATGTCGTTTGGTATTTTAACAAAATCTAAATACATTACTGGTTTTAGAAATGAAACCGAATGTATTTCATAATTCTGGCTGAATATCATACTTATTTTCTAAGAAATCCAATTTCCAAGAAGTGTGGGATTTTCTGTGATTTTTTAAAGTAGCAAGAGCTGCGATTTCTGGATTCTGAACCTACTGTCTTATAAATGGTTTTAGATAGATTTAATTGGGTTGAAACTAGGGGTTTTTAATTACAATGTTGTAGTAAACTCATTGAGGTTTCATATGAGAAATCGATTTTCTAAAAAGTATTGGAATTTATATAATTATTGGAAGTTGTATTCACCTGTCAAGGGGACACGTGTGGCGTCATCTCGACTGTTAATTTATGAGATCTAGTGTTAAGAACGGTCGGAATTTATGGGATGGACCCATAAGTATCCGTCAATGATCTATGTTGTCAAATACGAATGAGGCGGAGCAGCTAACGCCTGCCAGGACGTCTTATACTCGTGATAACTTTTAGTGAGGTCCAGAAGCGGAGAGAGACAACCAGGGCTGGGCACCATTATGGATGCTCAGGAGTGGAGAAATACCGTTGGGGTTCGGGCGGGGTGGAATATGTAAGACCGAGAGTGGAGAGAGACCACTGGGGCTGTGCATCATTATAGAAGCTCAGGAGTGAAGAAATACCATATGGTTCCGGCTTGATCAGGCCCCCGATTTTTTTTGCAATTTTAGGGGCCATCAAATTTGCATTCCCCTTATAAATATAGACACATATTTTGCGCGTAAAAAAACTATATTGTTATTAGGGACCCTCAAAAATAATTATTTGGGCATTTCGCCTCGGGTCCCCGGAAACACAGGGCCGGCTCTAGACACAACAAGACAATACATGGAAAATTCAAAAACATTTCTACAATTTTAATGGGAGAGTTGGGGTTTGTAACAAACAAACCCTAACTTTGTAACTATATAAACACGTATAATACACGTCCAAACTCCAAACTAAATCCAACAACTATAAATGTGCACTGCACGTGTCTTCCAAATCAAAACATTCAAATATAAACTATTTTTTTCTTTATTCAATATATATTCATTTAATTTGATGACTTTATTTTTTTAGGCGTGCATCGCACGTACATTATACTAGTTATATAAAAGCGGAAAACATTTTTGACGGACTACATACATCAAACATGACACAGAGTCGAGCTTCGAAATAAGAATGTCCTCGTGCTGCATAATTCACTACTGCAACGCGAGTGAGAGATAACCGTCCTCTCTTTATTAAACTATCACACACAAATTCTGCTACGTAACAAAATCCCACCGAAAGTTCCCTCCAACCAACCTCAAGGAACTGCTCCATGGAACGGGTTGGGAACTTCGAAACCTGGATTTGGAACGAAGGTATCATCATTTCCTGGCAGATACTGCCCGTTAGCTGCAGCCGGGCCGCTGTGGTCGAGCCCACCAATCCCAGGCATCACATTGCTTCCCAATCCATACCTCCCAATCCCTGGAATCACAACTGAGCCTTCTTCCGAGCATTCTTCCTGCTTCTTCTCGTCGGAGCCCCCTGCACGCCCCACGGGAGCTTGTCGAGCAGCCATCGACACATTGCTCACCAGAAACAGGGCAAGCAGAAAGCAAAGGAGGAGGGAAGAGTGAAGAGAATATAGAGCCATTAATGTGGAAAAACTTGAATGAATGAATGAACTGGATGGATATTGAAGAGTTGTTAGAATGGTTTGTTTCATTTTACTTCATAAAATTAGGTATATATATAGAGAGAGAGAGATGGGAAGCAACAAACTTTGGCAGCAAATAAATTGAGACTCCTTAACTCACCGTAGTTTAGTTGTTAAAATTTTTAATTTTTCTTTTTTTAATTAATTTTTCTCACCAAACAACAACCTCATGCAATATTTGGTGAGTCACGTAGGGTTTATTATTATGGGCTGCTAAGTTTGGTACTTCGCGCTATATATTATGTTACCGTATCTGTGGTTCATTGATGTTTAGAAAGGTCAAAGATGATTTCCCTCTTGTTAAATTTCCCAAAAATTTATACTATTTATTAGTTACACCGAGATTTGTTACATCATTCCCATTATTAGCCAACCACTAGTGACACTTTTAATATGTGTAGTACAAAGCTATATCTACTTTGATGTAATGTAATGTAATGCACCTCCACCTACAAAGACTAGTATTATAAACGTGCTGTGCACGTGGGAGAAAATTGGAAGGAATGAAAAGGAAAAAAAAATTACCTGCATGTCCGCTGCACGGGTTGGGTTATGGACAAAGGTCTTCTCCCATTATAGTAGTAGAGATATAATAAACCTTTTGTTGCTGTTTGGGTGTACGAACCCATGGTCATTCTAAACCTCAACCAATAGGAGAATTTATTTTTTGCCCGTCATAGGCCACTTTTTAAAAATATTTGCGTTCGAGGGTCACTTTCCCAACAATTAGAATTTTTGAGCTACTCTGTGGTATTTCAACAGCAGCCGCTATTTCCAATAGTGGCATCTTCATTTTCGAGATCACTAATAGGAATAGCGGCCTATATTTTAAATTTTTTTGAATTTTTTGTTTACTGTCGTTATTCTCATTAGCGACCTTAGTATATATGAGGTCGCTGATGAGATTAGCAACCTCAAATAAATGTATTGAGACACTTGACGATTTCTAGAGAGTTTTTGTTCTCTTTGGAAGAAAAAAAATTTAAACTAAGGTCGCTATTGGGAATAGCGACCATAGTATATATGAGATCGCTAATGAGATTAGCGAGCACAGTTTTAATTTTTTTTCTATAAAGTAAAAATAAATGAAAACAACAGACAAGTTGATGATTGTGGTATAGAAAGTTAGAAACCCATCCTACGGCAATAAGAAATACCATGAATTGCACAATAACAGAAGCATGAAGATTGGCGGATACACGATAACAACGTCGTGAGGAGAGGAGTAAGTTTGCCAGCAAGAGATGGTGGCAGTGGTTGTTGCCAATGTGGACATTTTGTAACACCCCGCAAAATTGAGTAATGACAATTTTGCCCTCGTGTGTTACGCACGCCTATTTTGTACCGTTACGAGTAATATTCGTAACATATTTTTATATAAATGTCATACGTAATTTATATTCTGACTATTTACATGTTTTCTGTTATCTCAAAATTTATTTTTATCCTATTTCGAGACAACTCAAATATTTACTTTAATTTTTGTGTTTTTACGTGTATTGCACGTTTTTTCAATACACGTGCTGATTACATATATTTTCCGTTACGTGAAATATCTGTAACATTATTACATATACATGTTTTGTAAAAATTTAAAATTGTCGTCGCTAATTCGTATATACTAAAGTCGCTATTCCAATAGCGGCCATCCCAACAACGACCTTAGTTTTTAAAAAAAATCCAAAGAGAATAAAAACTCTCTAGAAATCGATAAGTGTCTCAATACATTCATTTGATATCGCTAGTCCCATCAGCGACCTCATATATACTAAGGTCGCTCGTGGGAATAGCGACAGCAAAAAAAAAATTCAAAAAAAAAAATTAAAATATAGGCCGCTATTCCCATTAACGACCTCAAAAATGAAGATACCACAATTGGGAATAGCGACCGCTACTGACGTGGCAGAGAGTAGCCCAAAAAAAGCTAATAGTTGGGAAAGTGGCCCTCAAACACAAATATTTTCAAAAAGTGGCCTCTGAAGGCAAAAAAACACCCAATAGGCCAAGGGGGAGCCTTTTGTTATTTGTGAAGAAAAATTTCTCAATAAAGAAAAAATAAAGGAAAACAATAGACAAGTTGATGAATGTGGTATAGAAAATTAGAAACCCATCCTACGGCAACAAGAAATACCATGAATTGCACAATAACAAAAACACGAAAATTGGCGGATACACGACAGCAACGTCGTGGGGAGAGGAGTAAGTTTGCCGGCAAGAGATGATGGCTGTGGTTGTTGCCGATGTGGACGTTTGGGGGAACGTGGAGGGATTTTCGAGGTGGAGCGTTATCTCAGAGGTTTTTGAATTTCAAATTAGACTTTTGAAGAATCCAAATACATTTGGAGGAGAGATAGGTGGGAGAACAGGTTGCAGAGGCAGTGTCTACAAATTTAACTAGGGAGGGACTAGTTAGGGATGTAGGCTTTGTTTTGTAATTGTTTCCACTGTTTCGAACAGATAAATGTTTTGTATCTGTACTACTTATATCATTAATTTCTTATTAATGAAGCGGCGATGATGTCACTTTTATCTATAAAAAAAAATAGCAGCACCAAGAACGATGATACAGAAGAACAAAGTACGAATCATCACAAGTTTTGATGGCGAAACTCACCAATCAGGAATCACGAAATACCGGCGAACAGCACAATAACAGAAGCACGAAAAACGAATCATCATAAGTTTAGATCAACAGGAAAACAAACTGCAAGTTGGTAAATTTGGGATGGAAACTCACCCTATGTCAATCAGGAAAACCTCGAATGGCACAATAACAGCAGCACACAATCACACAGATGCACGAAGAACAAACAATCATGAGTTTAGATCAACAGGAAAACAAAATACAAGTTGATAAACATGAGATGGGAACTCACCCAAAGGCAATCAAGAAATAGCATAAATAGCACAATAACAAAAGCACAAAGAATGAATCATCACAATTTAGGATCAACAGGAAAGCAAAGTACAAGTTGATAAATGATGGATGGAAACTCACCCTATTGCAATCACGAAATACCATCAATACCACAATAACAGAAGCACGAGGAAAGATCTATGACATTATTTATTCACATGGATACCAAGGATAAAAGAAAACTTTAAAATAAAAAATGAAACTCAAATGTACCAGCATATAAGCCAACATTGCAACCAGAAGACTAAATAGTTCCAATTTATAATAGAATATCCAATCTATTACAAGAAGGATCAACTATCCTGATCTTGTTGATACAAAAAACAACCGTGAAGTAAACAAGTTCCTATTTCTATTCTTTCTGAGAAATTAAACAAGTTCTTACCGACCACTGCTTAAAGAAGTTACATCCTCGGTCCAAAATGTTGAACATAACTAGCAAAATGGTGAGAAATTATGCAAACCATTTACCAAATAGAGGATGTAAACTTAAGCACACTTCTACTCAGTAATTAATAGAAGGTACCACTTCATATTTAAGCATGGAAGTTGACTAGTTTTGTAACACTTGCTGCAGGACCAATGAAGACTGGCATCAATTTGGCCGTTTGTGCCCGTGCCCATCTTTATCTGTCTTGCCTAACGCATCAATATAAGCTGCTATTTAATCTATTTTTGACATTTCTTATTTATGTTCATGCATTTGTACTCCCGATCTACCTGAACCTTTGGCAACTCATGTTTGAAAAGATGATGATCCCCCCATGGCTGCTAAATTTGTGCTGCTGCCACCGTCGTTTTTCTCTTTGACAAGAGTGCCTTGCTCATCAGAAGACAGGGACACAAATGGAACAACCTGGAAAGGGTTACGAAGATTAAGCCTCATAAAATTTTGAGGAGGAAGTTAAAATATGGCAGTATAATATATAAAGTTGGGCAATTACTTGATCATTAATCGGAGAAACTGCCTTTCTCACTCTTTTTTTACCAGTCCTCCTACTCGGCTCTTCCCTTTTATCAACCTCCACATCAACAAAGTTCTGGTCCGAAACCTCTAGAAAAAATTAAAATGTTTAACTTTCAGATGACTGATTTTAAAAGTGAGATGAGAAATCAACTTAGATGTTTTCTCCTACTATATTTTACTTCCTAAAAAAGTACTTGCAGGAATGGAGAATGTTAAAGAAGTAGTAGCACGTTGTAGCCAGATATGGTTAATATAAAATTACAAATTATAGTAAAGAGAAGATATGGAATAAAAATCAAGGGTGCAATATATCTAAACCTTATAAAGAAAGATTTCTTTACTTGACCATCATAATTGTGTCAGGAAACAGGTGAATACAGATCAGTTTAATCCAACCCTATATGAATTGTCATGATCTGGAAATGGATATTCACTGGCTTGACCATCATAATTGTGTCAAGAAACAGGTGAATACAGATCAGTTTAATCCAACCCTGTATGAATTGTCATGATCTGGAAATGGATATTCACTGGTATCAATATTCACAGGTCTCCAAATTGGAAAATATGCATATTTCTAAAGTATTTAAATCAAGCATACAAATCGAAGCAGATATCCCACACTGAAAATTGTAGAGGAGAATCCTAATCTATATAAAATTTATTACTAGTATACAATTCTTTTTTTGAACAACGGATAGAGTCCTAAGACTCCAGCCAATAAATATAATATATATAAAATGAAGAGTAGAAACATCATTCAGTCAATTTTACAAGAAGTAAAACTGAAAAAGATACAATACAAGTTAGAACTCGAAATGGCCGGCAAGCAGTTGAGAAGACTACAGAAGCACTCCAAATGACGAGCCGATCAGCAATGAGCCACAGACAAAAGGAAACTCAGCACATGAATATAACGCCACCAATAGCTTCAGCACATAAAAAAAATAGGCAGCAAAACTGCGAGACCAACACCAATAGCTTCAGCAGACAATAAGCATGGCCAAATCAGCAGCCAATAAGCGGTCAACATCTCAGAAAAAATGGATTAATAAACCACGGAGTGGCATCCGAAAGAGGGAGACGATCAAAGAGAATCAGATAAGAAAGGAGAGAAGATAGATAAGGAAATAGAGTTCCAGTGTAGAAAGAAAGCCAGGGCCCAAAAAAGGCCGACACAGAAGTAACATAAGACGCCAGAAAACAAAAGAATCACTAACGAAATGCAAGAAACGCAAAGCAATTACTGGCCAAGCACAGCGACCTGCACAGCAATGAAACCATAACCAACCAACAGCAACTGCCGGGGAACAAAACAACCAAAAGAGGGAAATCACAACCAAATAAGAATTCAGAAAGACAGAGATGTAGAGAACACAGAAGAAGCAGCAATTAGCTGAGTGATAGATGCCAACAAAGGAAACACAAGAGCCGTCAAGAGTCAAAGTTGTGCTCGGGACGGCAAGCTAATTTCCTAGCTAAAATTCGCGCACTCACACAAACCGGCGAATAGAAATAGATTGTTTTATTGTATTTCTGCTTGGCATGGGGCTGGACCACCTCAATCAAAGGAAGAGGGACATCGACAAAGGAAGACTTACTAGTCACATCCTTGCGAGGGAAAGAAAAAGAAAAAGAGGTCGACACCGAAAGGGAGTTAGAATGACAGTAACTACCCAGTTGGGCAATTGGATGATGGGAGGGAGATGACCCATTAATAGTCGGTGAATAAAAGTTACTCATAACCTCAAACAGGCTACGATCCAAACACGATTGAACACCTAAAGATTGAAAAATCGAGAAAACGCAACTAGGAAAGTGCAAAGAAACAGTAGATGAGTTGGGGGAAGAAATCAACATCGAACAAGGATAATTATAGGAGAGAGTTGATGTTTTATGGTTACTGAGAGAGACTCGAATAGCATCAAACTTATCTAGGATCAATCCCACAGGTGGCACCTCAGTACTAGAATGGAGTGGAGCAGCTAAAGTAAGTAACTAACAGAGAAGGGGAGATGTGCATATTATTAACCACATTAACCTCAAGCATGAAAGTTAATTTAGAAGGTTGCAAATCTGTAAGAGAAGAGATATGGGAGGTGGAAGGAGAAGGCGGATTCAGCAATAGGATAGGAGCATATGCAGGCGAAGCAATATCTTTACCATTCTTAATACTCCGCTTCTTGGAAAAGCATTGATAGAGCATAATCTTCAAAAGGGAAAAATTAAGAGCCGAAAGAAGTTTGCTAGGTAAGGGCCTGCCCTGCATCGACTGTGGGAGTGACCAAACTTGCCACATAAGCTACAGTTCAATTTATTAGGGCACTCTCGTTTGAAATGCCCAAGAAGTAGGCACCTGAAACAAGACATATGGGGGTCGGATCTCGAAGAGGGAGGGGGGAATAGGGAAGATGGAAGAGGAGCGAGAGAAAGAAGCTTTCGAAGATAGAGGAGGGTTATAGAAACTCCTAAAGTTCTCGTCCATCATGGACGATGAAATCCACCAAAAAAACAACACTAGGGAGGAAGTAGAGAAATACTAGAACTGCAATTGAAGTGAGAGCTAAAGTTCACACCAGAAGAAAGGTAGAGGACAATGGGGAACTCAAGATCTGGGGAACAACAATGATCAAGAGATCAAAAGCAACCAGACCTAAAAATACCCTTCACATATAGAAGCTACAAGATCTCACAGAATCGCAGGGAGGTAGAGGAAATATAGAAATAGATCGGCAGAAGAGAACCGAAAGAACCAAGAGAGAGGAAAGAGAAAAGCTGCAGATTGAAGGGGGAGCTCAGACCACCCAAAAACACACTGCCAAAAATAATAAGGACAACAATCACAACACACTAATCCATAGGAACAACAACCACTAAAAGACAGTGATACAAAACAAATCAATAATAAACAAGTCGAAGAGAGAACAATTGAATCTGAGAAAGTGTCACAAAGAGACAGTGATACACAACAAAATTATTAATAAAGAGAGCGTGAGAATAATTGAACTAAAGAATAAAAGTAAAATCTAAAAGTCCTTCTATAATAGAGAACAATTGAAATAAGACGAAGGGAGAGATACCTACAGGGGTACACGATGATGAATAAATGAAAGAAACGGAGAACAACGCTGCCAGTGATGTAGCATGCCGAAGTCGCAAAGGAACTGGGGAATGGTGGAATGACCAGTCAATCGAGCTCAAATCTAGAGCGAAAAAACACAGTACCAAAGGCCAGCAGGTGTAACTGGGAATTCTTAGGCTGGATCTATGCAAATCCGGCGACAAGGAGATAGATCCAGACAAAAGAGCTCAGCTCTAGAGCTGACGACAGAAGAAGCCTCGGCAGGAGGATCGAAAAGGAAGGGTGGATAGAAATAGAGGAGGTAGGACTCGAAAAAGAGATGGGTGTGGAGAGGTTGAAGAGATACACCCCTTTAATGAAGGAAGGAGGGTGAGAAATGGCTAGGGAGAGAGGGGTCTGGGAGAAGAAGGTTGACGGAGATGAGAGTTTTTTGAATCGCCAGGATTAAACTGATTACAAGTTTGCCATCATTTTATTCCCGACCAATCGTCACTTGGTTGTCAACTAGTATACAAACATAAGTACTCCAATTGTTTATCAACTTGTTATAAATCATTATTTTATATATATTGTGGTTGATGTATAATAGCCTTTGCGACCTATTCATGTTAATAAATTACACATTACAAGAAAGATAAGGCATCTGTATCAGTTTACAACTAAAACTGATATAAGATTTTTGTACCCGACGCATATCACTATTTTGATGCACTTAACTGAAGTGGATATCAACATAGATAAGTCTACCGATCATGGGATCAAAAGACTCGTGTTTTTAGTCGAAAAAGGACTCATGTCCTTATCACTTATCTTTCTCCCCCCTGCTATCTTCTTCTTCCAAAAAAATATTCCTAGAATCCTAGGCACCCGTATATTTCTTTTTTTATCTATAATCTTAAATTAAGTTCCGCTATAAAAATCATTCAACATTTGCCACAACTCTGCACTCCAATGCCAACAAAGTTTGTCAAAAAATTTCAGCATTTCTGAAATTCCAAAAAAGAAATAGTAAAAGACAAAAAAGGGAGCAAGAGACTAAAATGGAGTAAAAAAATGTACCAAAGGAAGAATAAGATGAGGAGGATATTCAATCACGCTCTAGGAACCTAAAACCTACGAAGATCTCAACATACATCTACCGATTGACAAACTTGCCGAATTTATATTTCTACATATCCTGATACTGGTTTAGCCAGATAGAAGTGGATGGTTTTACTTGATTATATACACAGATGTCAAGAAAAATTTGATGTAAATTTTTTAACGAAATAATAAAAGAAATGCCTTTTAGAGATATATATATAAATCTATAGTTGTTTTCGCAACTTTTCAATTCAAAATCATTTCCAATATGATCATTTATGTTCATCAGTTCTTCATCTTAAAGCAATTATTCTAATTAATTGTAAGATACTGATTTCTGTCAAAATAAAAAGGAGGATAAATGAGGTAAGGTGAAAGAGTACCTGCAATGCTATCAACAGAAAGTTGATTCAGGTTGTCACGACAAAATGCCTGCTTCGAACTCATTGCTTCTCTACCTCGCCTCCAATCTACGAATTGGACTGATTGATCAACCAAGTTGTAATTGTCCATAGAATCTGCCGGTGTCAGATGTTGGTCTTTAACATTAGTTTGTGTTTTGAAATGCTGAATCCAAGGATTTTCAGATAATTTCTGGAATTCATTTCCATTTTTGGCCTGAACCTCAGCTCGGTCAAATTTAAGCTTTTCCCAGCAGCCCCCACGCAGAACCTTAAACTGAAAATTTGGACGACTTGAATCAAAAAAGGAACAGAAAAGGTCTCGATAATTACCAACAATTTAAGGAAAACCAGTCTTAAACAAATACCTGACCAGATGACCGGCTTTTGGTATCGGGCCCAGTGGGATTTGAGTGGATTTGTGTTCTTGATGAGCAACCAAGTAAACCGTCTGGACCATGTCGATTGCTGTATAACTCCTTGACAAATGATGCTTCCATGGAATTAAGAAACGACTTATGCTTCTCCTCTGTCCAATCATCAGACATTAAATCTGCCGCCTGTGAGAAAAAGGGGGAAATTTAAGATGAACAACAATAATCACAGTTATATAGAATGATAAGATATCTCACATATATGGTGCATAAATCCTCAAAAACTTTCATCCATCGAATGTTTGGTCACAATCATAAAATGGATTATGGAGAATCTTGACTGAAACTGATAAATCATGCCATAAGCACAATTGAAAAGCTTCTTTAAAGCTTCCATAAATTTTGGTCACCTTGTCAAAATTTGGTACACTTAAATGATTAATAATAGGATTTCTTCATTTAAAAAGCTATTGTTGAGAATTAAACAATGCAGGGGAATAAATTAACAGGAAAAATAGAAACGAACACAGCGAAGAAGATACCAGACTATGTCCCCACCATTCTACAATATAAGAAACATATATATGATTAAATTTCTGAACTTGTTACATAGAATAATGGCGAACACATCCTTGACATAAATCGATTAGCTAGAGGATGCTTATAAGTTAAACGATTCTTTTACATGCAAGAAATCATTACTTCAAAACTAGGCACTGGTATCGAGTACTGGCTGCAATTTCTTGGTAAAGCGGGCATAACGGAAGTACTGGTAGGCAAATTTCCAATCATATTAAGGCCTATAGGCTCAGATTTCATATCATGCTATAAATAATAGCATGGCTCGATAACTCTCTCAGCACTTTGTATAGACAACCAACAAACTTACCTTTTTTTTGCTAGACCATAATTACCTATTGCGAGAACATATTTGCATATCATAGATGCATTATCTGCACAGGTTCTGACATCAGTAAGACATATAATGGAATAAAGAATATTTACATTTCATAGTATGACATCTTACTTAACTCCGCCATTGCATGTCCCAAGCCAGGAATCCGGTGACAAATCGGGTAAGGAGGAGGGTTGCATTAGGTAGTTGCCTATGAACATGAATTCTAAAAAAACCAGGATTCATGCTTTGTTGTTGTTGTTGTTGTTGTAGTAAGACATCCTACTTAGAAGATGACATTTATTTGAATATGTTTATTCAATACACTTTACCAGAAGTAGCTTACTGTACCATACTACCTTATTTTATAGATCAAGCACTTCCAGATACTCCAGGATCCAGCATATGCCAAGGAAGTTTGCCCAAAGTAAAAATAAAATACGAACATTTTTCCATTGCATTTAACAAAATCACACACAAAATTTGTTTGGGAAGGACCACATTCTTGAACAAACTTGAAAATCGGTCTCCACTTTAAGTCCTTTGGAACTTCCAGGTTTTGGCCATTTTAGGTTCAGTCGGTGCCCGACTATAGGTTTCAACCGTCGTCTCAAACATCAGCCAAGGCTGACAATACTCCATGCTGACTTAACTATATTTACTTTCTAATCTGCACTTGCCTAAAACTCATACAGGACTATACTAAAAATTACAAAACAAAAAATTAAACAAAATAAAAAACTCACAGTAAGCAATCAAAAGCGATGAGCTGGTTTAACACGAGGGGGAGTGTCTGTAAGAGAGAGACAACAAGATTGAGAGTGATTGCAAATGTATGTTAGCTAACTATCGTATATATTCAAGGTTTTAACTTTTAAATGTCAAAACTTGGTGCCATGTCGGCCTCACAATTTTCATATGTCGAGGGACATATCGGGATATCCAATATATATCAGTTGTTAGGTAGGATAGAAAATGTACCTAAATATGAACTACATAAGTTACAAACATTACATTGTGGCAAATACCATAGAGAAAACACAATAATACGAGACTAAGTTAATTAATGAACGCAACAAGCATTATGCATATATTAGGATTTTAAGGTTTAATCTAATACAACCCCGAAAATTAAACCCATTAAAACTGACACGAGCAACACATTATAGGGAAATAGAGATATTTTGGCCAAAAATTGTCAGACACCTGATATATCGCCGACATATTCTCAAAAGCAACATCAACTACTGATATTCATATGTTGTGCAACCAGTCCAAAAAACCTACATTTCGGCCCACTTTTGGGACATGTCAGCCTACATTGAAACCTTATATTATCATTAGGATATGCCTGATACCGTAAAAATGTATAATTTTATAGCATAGTTTTATATAGATTGTATGGTCTGATTTATAAACATTTTTTTTACTTGAAAAAAGAAAACAACTACATCACATATACTGTTCCACTTATAAAAAAATATGCACAGAATGTTTGCTTAAGATTCTATTTTTTGAAATTTTCTATAATTTTTAAATACTTCAGTAAGCCAGTATCCAAAGAATCCAATAACCCGAGCCCTATATTTAAGAACGTTCAGATTGATACTAAGAATACCGATATGGAACCCCATATTCAGTTTTGAAGCATGGTTTTGACATGTTAGAATATAACATATTTCTGTGTGCGCGTGAGAATATAAATACTAAAAATAAGATTTACTTCTAATGTACCACATGATATGGTGCCTCACATTGTCCGGTTTCTTCTACATTATTTGTCATGTCGTGTACTGATACATGACGAGTCACGGCCCAGAAACCCATTTCTTATTTTGTTCTTTATGATGGTAATGCATACAATGTCAATGTTATGTGGTTTTGTATCCTTTCTCCTGGTTAGAATACAAGTGCAATTTTCCTCAACCCTTCTATAACTTCGAAGTTTTAGATTAGTGGAGAAACTTTCACATGGTATCAGAGCAATCAAGGTTCGAATCCCACCGGCTACGCAATTTTAATGCGGACTTTAAAAAAATTAATACTGTTGCGTATAGTCCAAGTCTCAACCCACAATTTGTTGGGCATTTATCTCGGTTCTTTGGTTCAAAAAAAAGTGGGTTCTCGACCTGAGGGGGCATGTTAGAATACAACTGCAATTTTCCTCAACCCTTCTACAACTTCAAAGTTTTAGCTTAGTGACAAGGACTTTCACACTCCTATAATAGTATGATGGTATTAGAATTTTGGTAGGTGAGTAGTTCTTTTTTTCTTTTCTAATTTCTCATTTATTGGGAAACAAGTTTTTTTTTTTTTTTGGTAAACCTATTTATTAAACTCTCTTCTCAAGATCCTTTCTTTCTCTCCCCATCCAGATCTAGCCATGCACTCCAAAAATGACAACTATACAGCTTTTGCATATCTGTGTCAGCTGAAACATGAAGCCATTTATGGAAATTCACAATATGTGATTCATTCACCCTCAACATTTTGGAAACAAACAACTAATAGACAGGACACAATGCCTTCGCAGATGAACTTTTTTTGGCACCCTACTATGCCAGGCTGAATCCTACGAAACATGCTCATAAATAAGCTTCATTCAAAATGCACCCTTTACAATTCATAAAAATAACTTAAATTTCCAATTTTCAACAATTAACCTAATAATTTCTCATTAATGCCTACTTGCGTTGATGGATCCAAATATTTCTATTCATGCTCATCTACATTGCCTATTAAAGAAGGTTAATGAATTTTAAACATGTAGCTAACCTACAAAATCTGACATAATGTATCATATCAGATGGTTAGGGTTCAGAACATCCTTCAACTTTCCAAACATAATTTAAACTGATATGCAACTGTACACTAGCTTCCATTCTTTTTATACATAATCTAACAACCACACCAACCTGTAGGCAAGCATCATTTCCATTCATCAACTTTCGACGAAAAGGTCTAAAACTCAAAGGCAGCTCAAAACTAAAAATAAACATCCTTGGCGTGAAAAGGGATTGCTTCATTCTTTTGAACCACTTCTTTCGAAATTATGAATCCATATTTTATCATATACAATACCATATACAAAATTGCCTCGCATCCAAAATCTACTTCATAAGAAAAAACCCACATATATCATCAAGAATCAATGCATTCTCTCCAAACTGAACCTTACGAAGCGTAAGGTTATGCCCTAGATGTAATTTAGGGGAGGAGGATGTCAAAGCATATTTTCATATACTAATCTAAGTCTAGGCTAGACTGATGTAGAAAATTATGGGACTGGGATTTGGTATTTTTGAGACTCCTAACAATATCGATGGCATTTGGGGAACTTGGAGATCGAGATACATTAGAAAATATTATAGGGTAATGTGGAATACTACGGTAGCAGCTATTATGTGGACCATTTGGCTAGACAGGAATTATGCTTGCTTTCGTAGCAATAATTGTAATTTCATATGTTGTTGCATAAAATTTTTGCTCTAACAGATGCTTGGGCAGATCAAGTAAGGGCGAGGAAGAGGCTCCGTATGGAGGATGCGGAGTAGGCCAGGATGAATCGTTTACCTCCTATCTCTCAGAGTTTTATGCTGGACTTGCTGAAGGTTCTTGTTATTTTGGAAAAGATTTATGTGTTTTCAGTGATTTGTGATGTATTATGTTATAGGTTGATGTAGTAGACTTGATTAGATTTGGTTTGTAATATTTGGTACTATATGTTTTGTTAACTTTTCATTAATAAAATCGGTGAATGTATTATGTTATAGGTTGATGTAGTAGACTTGATTAGATTTGGTTTGTAATATTTGGTACAATATGTTTTGTTAACTTTTCAATAATAAAACCTGTGACCAACGGGCAATGTCCTGATTGGTATTGGGTGGGGAGGGTAATTGAGTGGCGGCTCGAATCCAGCGTCCATGGTTCGAGCCAAGACTTTTCCATCAAAAAATAATAATAATAAAACCTGTGACCGGGGCCACTTTTATTTCAAAAAAAAAAAAAAAAAAAATCTAGCCATCAATGGATCCCTAATTTCTATTCCATATTAAAAATAATAATAAAATTAAAATTTCATTATTATTATTTTTTTTTTAAATCCCAATTGCACACATAACAACAATTCCTGCATAATAACAAACTTTTAGATCACAAAAATAATGATAATAATAAATGAAATTAAACATCGGAATGATCAACAGATCAAGAATTAACCACCACTTCAACTAATTCAACCCTAAAAACAAATGGAATTACCAAATTGAACTAAAATTAACCCCAAAAAACCCCAAATCGCAAAGAGAATTTCACCTTGCTTGGAAGAAGCATGGAATCGGAGGGTCCATCATGTGAGTTGTTAGCAGCCATTTTGGTTACAGAAAGCTATAAAATCCGGTTGAATTTTGAGGGAAAACGAAGGAGAGAAAAGATCGAAAGGGAAGCAGATTTTTTATATTTATATGGATAGATATTTTTGGGGGAATAGGAAAGAAATTAAAAGGGGGGAGAAAAAGGGTCGTTTGGCAGCGCTTTACACGTGTCGATGGATTGAGAGGACGACACGTGGAGCCCAAAAATATCTAGAGGCACAATAGAGCGGTGAGAGAGAAATATCTAGACGTCACATTGGCATGCCAGTGGGATCGGGTTGGATCCTAAATATGGCAACTTCAGATCCAATATATTTTTATAATTAATTTTGGGTCTTGTTTGGAAACAGACTTAAGATAGCTACAGGCGGTTACAGCCTACGGGTAGCGTACCTTTACAGCTTCTTAGAAGAGCATTTACTGTCGTTTTCTAAAATTTCAAAAAGTTTTAATATTTGAGTTTGGAAAAATGCTCCATTATCGTGCGCTAAAAACTTAGAATTTAGAATATAAGTTAACAGTCGATAGTTAAAAATAGCAACTACGAATAAGAAATGCTAAATATAGAAGACGGCAGAAGATGATCTGTTTGAGAAAAAAAATAAAAAAAAGACGAACGGAAGAAGATGCTCCGTCTGTTCATTTTTTGGAATTAAAAAAATTTGAAAATATAAAATATGAGAGACGGAGGAAGAAGTTCTATCTCTCATCTTTTTCCTTTTTAAAATTTTTTTAAAAAAAGTATTTAGAAACTTCTTCTTTAAAAATTACCAAAATGTCATTTCAATATTATGAAAATTCCATTAATCAATTACAAAATTGTCATTTAAAAAAATTCTCGGACGGAAGATCTTCTTCTGTCCGAGCACTTCACTTTTGAGAAAATTTTCTTTCAATTATTACGAAATGCCATTACTTAATTACAAAAATACCATTTTAATTTTTTTAAAAATGGACAGAGGAAGATCATATGTTTGATAATTTTTTTTTTTTTGCACATTTAACACCAACGATAGTAGACTCCCCCTCTCACTGCTATTTGCCAATTGCTAAAAGTACAAATTTTAGCAATGACGATAGTGGATACTCTTCAAACATATGGGAGAAAATAACTTTGATATTTTTGAAGGGCTAGATCAGAAGAAAAAAAATATAAATTGTACCATTTATGCATAAAAACGCACTGATTTTTTTTCCCACAAAAAATTCTTTTGAAGTGTGATTTCAAACCCCCCCCCCCCCCCCCCCCCCCCCCCCCAAGTATATTTTCAAAAAAAATTACATCTAGCTTTTATGCTTGTATTATATAACCTCATTCATCTTTGCAAGTTGGTTCAGAAAATATCATGCATCTTTCTTATTATTGCCAAAAACCCTCACCCAATTTTAGCAGAAAGCTCATGCCGTCGGAGTGGGTTTTATGAAAACATACTTCAGGGAAATTTTTTTGCGTAAAAAAAAGTTTAGTGCGATTTTCTGCAGATAGGGTATAGTTCGATTTTTTTTTCCTTTCTAAGTTAGCCTTTTTGGAGTTAAGATACTACGGGTGCGTTGGGATCGGGTTTTTAAAACAGTTTTCAGTTTTTAAAATCAAAACATAAGGTAATTTTGTTTAGATACATTTTTTTCGAAAACTCATTTTAACACAATCAAAACCTATGTTTAAAATGAGTTTTTTGAAAACAGAAAAAACATATTTTCTGAGACAGTTTTTTCATTTTCCAACTGATATGGCTAAAAATAGGATTAAATCGGGACCGTTCACATCGGACACGAATCTTAAAGCTCAGGGGTAGAACGGTAATTTCACCTACTAACGGGACTGAAATGTGAACTGGGTCTTTCTTCACGACCCAATAACCCACGAACGGATCCACCTCAACTGGGTACGGGTCCCAACCCGAAACACACCCAGTCCAGCAAGATAAAGTCAAGGTCTCTGATTAATCCTAATCAACGGCCCTGATTCACATCTATCTTTTCACTGGGAATTAGGGATTACATTCCTAATCTGATTACGGGGCTTATATTCCTTATCAGATCACGGGGATTACATTCCTAATCTGATCCCTAAGACGACTATAAAAACCCCCCATCCACCATCATTAAGAGGTAATCAATCTTTTGCCAGTTTTACGCTCTTTCATAATCATTCCCGGTTACTGACTTGAGCGTCGGAGGGTGCATCGCCGGGATCAACCCCGGTGTCTCGCACTTTTTGCAGGTGAACGGCGGGAGTCAACGATCAAACTCCGGTGGAACAGGTAACAGGTTCGCTATTCAAAGTTTCCTAAGAATCCACAAATAATATTTGTTTGCCCCCACACCAGATTCAGCGGCAATATATTGGCGCCGTCTGTGGGAAACAAACGAATAGCGGCCTCCCCTCTTCCCGTTGGTCAGATCTTCTCCAGCCATGCATCCAAAACAGAAGGGAAAGGCAGCGGTCTCCAACTGAAGAACCACTTCTCTTCCTCCTCTCCCTCCTCTAGTTCAAGTGCTCCTACTCAACAGGCCCCTCCAGGGTCTCGGGGGGCTGCCCAGGGGCGCTCCCGTCAGAGTCGTCCGAAGCAATATCCTCCCAAGTCGCGGGTCCCAATCCTTCAGTTGAATCTGTGGCCTCTCAAAGCCCTCCCGAGCGGGATCTTCGTCAAGTGATTGCCAACCGTCAAAAGGGGGTCGACCTCAGAACTCGTCTGAATGGATGGCGAGCCCTTGGTGGAGTCCATCAACCCGAGAACTCAGGGGCTTCAAGAATCCGAACCCCCCGCCGACCGAGGACTAGAAGATCCCTTCCCCCGAGGAGGCAAAGAGAGTTCCCTCAGCGTCATCGGCGGAGAACTCATTCTCCAATAAGTCGAGCCACACATAGGGACCGCCAAGTTGGAGAGGCACTAGTCACAAGGGCAAATCTTCAAGACTTCCAAGCGACAGTCTTACGGGCCCTCACTCTCGCCCCAAAGAACGACCAGAGGCCACCTACTCATGAGCCAGCTAGGAGCCACCGCCTTCACACTCTCAGTCCTCGTCCTTCTCCAAGCTACCATCGCCGCAGCCCCAATCCATCCTCGTACGAAGATGAGTCCCGGGGCTCGGCAAGATATGATCAAAGAGAAGACTCAGTCTACCGCCATCTCCACGAGATGGAGAGGCGTCTCGGCCGAATTGACAAGGAAAAAGAGCAACGGGTGATAAACCTCCGCCCGAGCAGACCTCCATTCTCCCGCACCATCATGGAGGCCCCCATCCCAAAAAACTTCAAGTCGCCTCACCTCGAGACGTATACCGGGGAGTCGGACCCCGCAGATCACATAGAGAGTTTCAAAACTCTCATGATGATCCACCATGCTTCAGACGCCCTCCTCTGCAAGATCTTCCCTGCCACGCTAAAGGGGTCTGTGCGAGAATGGTACTCTCGACTCGCTCCGGCCTCCATCTTCTCATTCGATCAGTTCGAAGGGCTCTTCCTTACTCATTTCGTGAGTAGCCGCCGAGCTGAAAAAACAAGTGTATCTTTGGTGACCCTTAACTAAGAAAAGGGCGAACGCCTAAGAGATTACGTTCGACGCTTCACCGCCGAAGCCCGGTTCATTCCCTCCCTCTACCAGTCAGTAGCCTCTGCCGCATTCGAGCGCAACGTCACTAATGCCAACCTCAGGGCATCCCTTGCCAAGAAGCCTCCTCGGGACTTCTCAGAGCTCCTACTTAGGGTGAAGAGTACATACGGGCGGAAGAGGCCCTCAACCCCCTTGCTCTCGAAGAGACATCATTCGGGAACAAACGGAAGAACACAAGTGAAGAGGGGTCCCAAAAATTCCAGAAGGACAGTAATCGCCAGCGCCGTTCGACTCCACGTTTTGAGAAGTTCACCCCCCTCATTGCTAATATATCAGAAGTCCTTATGGAGGTGGACAAGGAAGGACTACTCCGCGCTCCCTCTAGAATGAATACCTCTGGCAAGAAGAGGAACAAAGATAAGTGGTGTCGCTTTCACAGGGACCACGGCCACGACACGGATGATTGTCGGGCTCTGAAGAAGGATATCGAAGAACTCATACAGCGGGGGCACCTGACCAAGTTCGTCCAAAAAGAGGGGACCGGGCTTCCCCCCTGAGGAGCAAACAGGTGAACAAAAAAGCCCGCTGAGCCTCAAGACTCAGAATCTCCCAACTCCTCCCAAGAGGTCTTCACCTTATTGTAGAAGTAGGATCTTGATTTTCAATAAGGCCGATGCTTGTAACTCGACCAACAGCATGTAATAATGGCTCGCCCTATTGAAGCGGCCACTTAGTTTATCTCAATAAAACTTTACATTTTTCATTAAAAATCATTGCTCTTGCTTCTTTTCTATCTCTTCGAGTCACATCTACGACTCGTTAAATGGTGAGTTCGGAGTCCAGCTTCTTCTACATGGCTGCTCCCGCAACTCACTAAGCTCTAACAACGAGTTCGGAGTCCAACACTTGGCTCGATTCTGCTTCAAATAACTTGCTCTTAAGCGAGTTAGAAGTGGTTCGCCATTCGAAATTGCTCCCACAACCGTTGAATCCCTCTAACAACGAGTTCGGAGTCCAACACTTGGCTCGATTCCGCTTCAAATAACTTGCTTTTAAGCGAGTTAGAAGTGGTTCGCCATTCGGAATTGCTCCCACAACCGTTGAATCCCTCTAACGACGAGTTTGGAGTCCAACACTTGGCTCGATTTCGCTTCAAATAACTTGCTTTTAAGCGAGTTAGAAGTGGTTCGCCATTCGGAATTGCGCCCACAACTGTTGAATCCCTCTAACGACGAGTCCGGAGTCCAACACTTGGCTCGATTCCGCTTCAAATAACTTGCTCTTAAGCGAGTTAGAAGTGGTTCGCCATTCGGAACTGCTCCTACAACTGTTGATTCTGTCACATAAAAAGCAAGTGCGGAGCTCACAACTCTCTCCTAGAGTTGCTCCTCAAACTTGCCTCCCAAATGGTTCTCTCCCAGAGTCAAGCTCTTCGCTCCGCTCGCCTTCAAAGCGGACCTCTTCTCAACGAGTTCGGAGCTCACAACTCTCTCCTAGAGTTGCTCCTCAAACTCGTCTTCCAAATGGCTCTCCCCCAGAGCCGAGCTCTTCACTCCGCTCACCCCCGAAGCGGACCTCTTCTCAACGAGTTCGGAACTCACAACTCTCTCCTTGGGTTGCTTCTCAAACTCGTCTCCCAAATGGCTCTCTCCCAGAGTCAAGCTCTTCACTCCGCTCGCCTCCAAAGCGGACCTCTTCTCAACAAGTTCGGAGCTCACAACTCTCTCATAGAGTTGCTCCTCAAACTTGCCTCCCAAATGGCTCTCTCCCAGAGCCAAGCTCTTCGCTTCGCTCGCCTTCAAAGCGGACCTCTTCTCAACGAGTTCGGAGCTCACAACTCTCTCCTAGAGTTGCTCCTCAAACTCGTCTTCCAAATGGCTCTCTCCCAGAGCCGAGCTCTTCACTCCGCTCACTCCCGAAGCGGACCTCTTCTCAACGAGTTCGGAGCTCACAACTCTCTCCTAGAGTTGCTCCTTAAACTTGTCTTCCAAATGGCTCGCCCCCAGAGCCGAGCTCTTCACTCCGCTCACCCCCGAAGCGAACCTCTTCTCAACAAGATCGGAGCTCACAACTCTCTCTTAGAGTTGCTCCTCAAACTTGTCTCCTAAATGGCTCTCTCCTAAAGCCAAGCTCTTCGCTCTGCTCACCTGAAAGGATGGGTCTTCCCACGGCTCTTACGTGGGTCTTCCCAGCACATCTTCTCCGCCCCTAGGAGTGGAGCTCCTCTTCAAAAATCCCCAAGACCAAAACTCTCCTCAACCTCATGAATACAAGGATGTTGTCTGGCTATTTTGACCATGAAGGATGGTGAATCTTCATCTCACTCCTAAAGAGAAGTTGTAGATATTCGAATTTGCTTCGAAACAAAGGGTCGCACGCCCCGAGCCGACCTCCGTAGCACCGGAAACATCGAGAAGAACTCTCCATGGACCTCGGCACAAGCTGACGAGCGTTCTTGCCACCGACCATGTTACATGGAAAATTGGACTTCGGCACAAGCCGCCGAGCGTTCTTGACACCGACCATGTTACATGGAAAATTTGGACATCGGCACAAGCTGCCGAGTGTTCTTGCCACCGACCATGTTACATGGAAAAATTGGACCTCGACACCCCTTCGCCGAACATTCTTGACACCGACCATGTTACATGGAAAAATTGGACCTCGGCACCCCTTCGCCGAACATTCTTGGCACTGACCCTCAAACATGGAAAAGGCTCACTCCGCACTTCGGCAAAGACTCGCCGGACCCCTTCTTTACATATGTCGCCACACCGAGGTATCACTGCACCTCGGCAGGAGACCCCGAACCCCCCTGGACTTCGGCCTCCTTCTTAACACATATTTGGAGGGGGTCGGCAACGTCGCCGAAGCAACTTGCCACCAGAACTCAAATAAGAAAAATTCTTTACCTCGGAATTCGTGCTCAGATGCGGTCGACGGCTCAGATACAAGCAACCAAACAAACAACACAAATAGAAAAAAAAAAGAAGAAAAAAGGGCACGAGGGTCGGGGTCGACCCGTTATGGGATCCAAACCCACAACCCACTTCAGCATTCCCTTCTTCTTCTCCATGCTCCCGCCAAACCAGAGGAAAAGAAAAACCCAAACTCCTCTTCTTCACTGCGCCAAGATACTCACGCCGCCGAGCTCTCCCTCCATGAGCTCGCTCATCTCCGACCTCCACTTCACGGCCGAGCTCGCTGCCTCGTCGAGAAACCCACTCGCCCATTCGTCGAGCTCCACGCTGACCTCGACCCTCCATCGTCGAGCCCTCCTTCCACCTCGTCGAGCTCTCCTTCTCCCTCGAAGTGCTCTTCTCCTTCCTCGTCGAGCTCGTCTCCGCATCACCAAATCCACCGAGCTCCAAGCTCCTCGCCAACTTCACCAATGTCGAGCTCCGAACTCATCCCTCCACTGCAAGAGTTCGAGTACTTCTTCGCCAGCCTCCAAGCTCCGATTGAACCCATCGAGCTCCAAAGCTGAGCACCGAGCTCGAGCTCCCAAACTCGCCGAGCACTGTTGCATCGACCTCACAAGTTCACCGAAGCTCTTTGCCTTGCCGAGCTCCGTATGGTGAGCTCCATTCGTGCCGAGCTTCACTGCCGAGCTCACCTCCGAGCTCCAACCGTGCCGAACTCAAGCTTCGCCAGGCTAAACACACTCTCGACCAATCCATGGCCGACCCATAGCCGAGCTTCAACACTCCCTACACCGAGCTCCTCCTCCTCAAGCTCGGAGGCGGAGACGGGGTGGGAGCTGAGCTCGAAGGTGGGTTCAAGGGTCGGACGAGAAAGTTAGAATAATGGTCGAAGCGGAAGAGAAAGAAGCAACGGGGGAAGAAAGAAAGAAAGAAGCAGAGGAGAAGAACAGCAGCCCCAAAAAAAAAAGTCAATGGTTGACTTTGCCACGTGGCGTCCACACGGACTTCGGCCACTTTTGCCGAGAGTTCTTGCCACCGAGCATGTTATACCAAAAACATGACCTCCTCCCTCCTCCCGATGCGCACTCGCTTGATCGTGATCAGCGCACACAATCGCGCCACGTCACCAGGTAATATTTAATTTATTTATTTATTTATTTGTTTTAATTATTTAAAAAATCCGAAAAAATATTTAAAAATCGAAAAAAATTAATTAAAAATTCTAAAAATAATTATTAATTCAGAAAAATTATTTTTAAATTCTGAAAAAAATAATTATTAAATTAGAATAATTAATTAATATTTTTGATAATTAATTATTTAATTCGGAGAATGAATAAAAAAATTCAGAAAAATCTGGAAAAATCACCAAAAATCCAGAAAATTCTGAGAATATTTTTGGGTATTTTACGAGCCCAGAATAACACCGTTACACCCCCGAGCAAGATCCAAACTTCCTTAATAACACCGATAAAATCTCGTACGCCATTAGAACAGTTAAACTACTCCTCAAAGGCTGATCAAACTCAGTCTTCGGGAGTGGGGGGCTCGTGATATGGCTAAAATAGGATTAAATCGGGACCGATCACATCGGACACGAATTTTAAAGCTCAGGGGTAAAACGGTAATTTCACCTACTAACGGGACTGAAATGGGAACTGGATCTTTCTTCACGACCCAATAATCCACGAACGGATCCACCTCAACTGGGTATAGGTCACAACCCGAAACACACCCAGTCCAGCAAGATAAAATCAAGGTCTCTGATTAATCCTAATCAACGGCCATGATTCACATCTATCTTTTCACTGGGAATTAGGGATTACATTCCTAATCTGATTACGGGGATTATATTTCTTATCAGATCACGGGGATTACATTCCTAATCTGATCCCTAAGGTGACTATAAAAACTCCCCATCCACCACCATTAAGAGGTAATCAATCTTTTGCCAGTTTTACGCTCTTTCATAATCATTCCTAGTTACTGACTTGAATGTCAGAGGGTGCGTTGCCGGGATCAACCCCGGTGTCTTGCACTTTTTGCAGGTGAACGGCGGGAGTCAACGATCAAACTCCGGCGGAACAGGTAACAGGTTCGCTATTCAAAGTTTCCTAAGAATTCACAAATAATATCTGTTTGCCCCTACACCAGATTCAGCGGGGTAATATTTAATTTATTTATTTATTTATTTATTTGTTTTAATTATTTAAAAAATCCGAAAAAATATTTAAAAATCGAAAAAAATTAATTAAAAATTCTAAAAATAATTATTAATTCAGAAAAATTATTTTTAAAATCTGAAAAAAATAATTATTAAATTAGAATAATTAATTAATATTTTTGATAATTAATTATTTAATTCGGAGAATGAATAAAAAATTCAGAAAAATCTGGAAAAATCACCAAAAATCCAGAAAATTCTGAGGATATTTTTGGGTATTTTACGAGTCCAGAATAACACTGTTACACCCCCGAGCAAGATCCAAACTCCCTTAAGAACACCGATAAAATCTCGTACGTCATTAGAACAGTAAAACTACTCCTCAAAGGCTGATCAAACTCAGTCTTCGGGAGTGGGGGGATCGTGATATGGCTGAAAATAGGATTAAATCGGGACCGTTCACATCGGACACGAATCTTAAAGCTCAGGGGTAAAACGGTAATTTCACCTACTAACGGGACTGAAATGGGAACTGGGTCTTTCTTCACGACCCAATAACCCACGAACGGATCCACCTCAACTGGGTACGGGTCCCAACCCGAAACACACCCAGTCCAGCAAGATAAAATCAAAGTCTCTGATTAATTCTAATCAACGGCCCTGACTCACATCTATCTTTTCACTGGGAATTAGGGATTACATTCCTAATCTAATTACGGGTATTATATTCCTTATCAGATCACGGGGATTACATTCCTAATCTGATCCCTAAGGCGACTATAAAAACCCCCCATCCACCACCATTAAGAGGTAATCAATCTTTTGTCAATTTTACGCTCTTTCATAATCATTCCTGATTACTGACTTGAGCGTCGGAGGGTGCGTCGCCGGGATCAACCCCGGTGTCTCGCACTTTTTGCAGGTGAATGGCGGGAGTCAACGATCAAACTCCGGCGGAACAGGTAACAGATTCGCTATTCAAAGTTTCCTAAGAATCCACAAATACTATCTGTTTGCCCCCACACCAGATTCAGCAACAACAGATTCAACATATATACTGTATTTGTTTATGTATATGTATATATGTATACATTATGTACGTATACAGTATGTATGTATATAGTATGTATACATTATGTATGTATATGTATGTATATATCATAGTATATATTATCATGATTATTATTATTATTATTATTATTATTATTATTATTATTATTATTATTATTATTATTATTATTATTATTATTATATATCTTATTATATATATATTATTATATGTTATTATATGTTATTATATATATTATTATATATATAATTATTATATAATATATGTTGATTCTTGGTTTTGATGACTACAACATAATACAAAGTTTGCCTATCACATATCTCTTGCAGAGTGTATCACAGTCAATACCATGGTGAAATACACAAAGACAAAACAATCCAATGAAGCTTTCAAGAGTAATTGATCAAGCCACAAAGATCTAAGCTCAAGCCACATTGATCAAGCAAGCTTCAAGACAAAAAGACAAAGGCTCAAGCTCAAGTCAAATAGTCAAGTTCAAGACAAGATTCAATTGCTTCAAATGTTTTGTAAAAAGTGTCTTGTAATATTGTAATTTTCGTTCTTTGAGTCTTAAAAACTTGTAATAGCCTTATCACACACACACTCACGCATACTTTTTAATAACTGAGAATTTTACAAAATTAAAAGGTCAAAACAAGGTTGAATAAGTTTAGTTGTTGAGTACCAGTCGATCGTTCCTTGGAACCAGTCGTCTGTCATAGTACGAAATTGTCTGAACTCATACAAGCTCTAGCTAGTCAACTCATTATGGCGACCCACTCGACTGTTAAAGACGTTTCGAAAGTTTTCTATTTTTAAAACTTGTTTTTTTTTTCCCAATTTCAAATCCTTTTTACTGTCGTTGTATGGCAGTTAGGATCTCTTCTTTCAACGTCCAAACTCTTCTAACTCTATAAAAAGAGTATAGAAGTCATTTGGCAAAGGTCCCCAACAAGTTCCAAACATTTGTTCTTTAAGTTTTAAGCTTTTTTGTTTTTGAGAAGAACAAGTATTTCAAAAGCATACAAATTCTCTAAGTCTTGGTTCTCTGAAATTCAGTCCAGTATAACATCGAATTCATTTTAGACTGATTTCAGAAGTTAACCTAATAGCCACTATACAAAAGCACAAATCACAAACAAGGCTATAGGTGATTGTAAACTCTTTTTGTTATTCTTCACTCTCGGATTGTGAGAGTGGTCTTTCGGTTGGAGAGTAGGGCTCTTGGTTGTAGAGTCGGTTTTTTACTATTGGGTGTAGAGTGGGTTTGCTCTCTCTAGTGGTAAGAGAGGTCTACGGGTTTGACATAGTTGTTGGCAAAACGTCGTAGGGTATTCTTATACTTTTTCAAGAATAGTGAAAAATCTCAAGTGGGTTGCTTGGGGATTGGATGTAGGTCGGAAGGACCGAACCAGGATACATCGCTGTGTACTCTGTGATTGACTCTCTGTGGTTGTATTTTCTAAACTTGCATTTCCTTTTTTTCCTGTGTTTTATTCGTAAACTTGTCTGGTAAGTCGACTGAAGTTCCGCTATAAGTCGACTGATCAGACTTATATAAAATACTCTTCTTTTCTGACGCTACAGTCGATTGTACTTCATTTTTTAGTCAACTGGACAATACGAAAAGTTCAAGTTCTTAATTATTTTTTATACAACACTATTCACCCCTCCCCCCCCCCTCTAGTGTTATTTGCCTTACCTACAGGATCCTACAATATATTATATATTATTATTATTATTATTATTATTATTATTATTATATAATATATAATAGTAATATGATAGGGCAAAATTTAAAAAAACGTCACAAAACTTTGGGCCAGTTTAAAAAAACGTCATTAAACTTTTTTTTTAAAAAAACGACACAATGTTTAACTTTGAACTGACTGAGTTAGCTACCGTTAACTTTCTTCTACGTGCACTGCACGTACTCTAATTATATGACGAAAATATCCTTTAAAAAAAGGCAAAATTTAAAAAAACTACACAAAACTTTTGGCTAGTTTAAAAAAACTACGCTAAAGTTTTTTTTTAAAAAAAAGGACACAATGTTTAAATAAAGTCCACTGGGTTAGTTAGGGTTAGGGTTAGGGTTAGTCCGGGGGGGGTTTATTTAAACATCTGATTAGTTAAGTGATGTTTTTTTAAACACAAATAAAAGATGAGTGTGGTTTTTTTAAACCCCACCCTAACCCAACCCTAACCCTAACTAACCCAGTGGACCTTATTTAAACATTGTGTCCTTTTTTTTTTAAAAACAAAAACTTTAATGTAGTTTTTTTAAACTGGCCAAAAGTTTTGTGTAGTTTTTTTAAATTACGGTAAGGAATTGGAAAATAGGGGTATTTTCATCAT
Source organism: Hemerocallis citrina (assembly GCA_017893485.1). NCBI lineage: Eukaryota > Viridiplantae > Streptophyta > Magnoliopsida > Asparagales > Asphodelaceae > Hemerocallis > Hemerocallis citrina. Next base: position 211,537,395 of record CM030363.1, read on the forward strand.
ATAATTAGAGTACGTGCAGTGCACGTAGAAGAAAGTTAACGGTGGCTAACTCAGTCAGTTCAAAGTTAAACATTGTGTCGTTTTTTTTTTAAAAAAAAGTTTAGTGACGGTTTTTTTAAATTTTGCCTAATGATAGTATATATATGAAATAATAATAATAATAATATTAATAATAATAATAATAATAATAATAATAATAATAATAATAATAATATATTATGTAATTATATATATATATATATATATAAGCAACTTGCTCATTTAGTAAATGAGCAATTGATGATGTGGCATACATGTGATTGGAAAAGCCTTAAAAGAGTTAGTTGTCCAATGTATCACATGCATGCCACATAATCAATTGCTCATTTACTAAATGAGCAAGTTGCTCATATCCCTTTTACCCTATATATATATATATATATATATATATATATATATATCATTATAATTATTATATATTATCATATATATGTATATTATTAAATGTATTTATTATAATAAATTATTTTATATTATTATACATCAGTATGTATGTATCAATATGTATGTATGTATATGTATGCAGCATGCATATATCAGAATATATATATTGTATATACATACAACCAAACTCATACATACATTATATATAATAGTATACACTATAGAGTATTTATGTATATATATATACATAAATACAGATTATATATATACATACATATTGTATACAGTTTACCAAACGCATTTTATACTTTAATTTTGAAATTTGTTTACCAAACAATACTTTATTTTCGAAAATTTAAAAAAAAACAACTTTATAAATGAATTTTTCAAAAACTATGTTCAAAATGAATTTATAAAATAACGAACCAAACGCAGTCTAACTTGTGAATCCCAAAATTAGGATAATAGCCTTAGTCAATGCCTGGAAACAAAGTTAAGATACCTAGAAATAGCGTATCTCTACCTAGTAAGTATAACTTATTAATTATGATCAAAAAAAAAAAGTATAACTTATTAATTACTTTGATTTCTTTTGAGTTGAGATATATACATGTATCATTACTTTTTGGTCAAAAGTTTAAAATATGTCTATGGGTATCTTATGTCTGAAAAAGTTTTTTTGATGATCATAGGTATGATAACAGGTAGTAGGTGTTCACGAGGCGATCAATCAATTGATCACGTGCTACAACCACCTTTTTAAGTAATGTACATATTTATTTAGTTAATGTATTGAATTTCTATATGAAATACAATTGATATAGACAATTATAATATGTACCTCATCAAATATGGTTAAGATTAATTATATTATTTTTATTATATGCATACAAATTATAATAGTTTGTGTCAATTAAATTTCACTTAGGAATTCAATATGTCGGCTAATACATTGGGTGCAATAAGGATTCATGGCACTGTCTTCACGTTCCTTTGACAACAACCTCTGTTAAATTGGCAATGGGTATTAGACTCATTTCATTTCATTCTAAAGTATCTATCTAATAAAACACAAAGAAAGCTATCAAGTGGCTCACCTTCAATCCTCAAAAAATCAAAGGCCCAAATCTATCCTTATAAAACATATTTTTTCCTCCAAAAGTTTCTCCCCAAAATTCAAATTCAAATCCCCCACCCAAAACAACTCATATATCTATTTAATTTTTTTTTTCTCTCTCTCTCTCCCTCCTTCTTCTATTCAAAAAATTAAGAAAATAAAAAATTTAAAAATTTTAAAAATTTTGAAAAATCTAAAAAATTTAAAATTTTCAAAATAAAGAAATTATAAATTTAAAAACTTTAAAAAAAATTCAAAAAAATTAATAAATCATATAATATGTTTTTTGCTGGACTCCCAAAAGTTCCTCATATAATATGTTTTGTACTTCAATTAATTTGCTGGACCTCCAAAACTATTTTATATGATCAAACAAGGTGCACCGTTACGAAGACGTGCCGTAGGCACGTGTCAACGGGCAAACCTAGTATTCAACAATTTTCTAATATATATATATATCTTAAGCAAATAGGCTTACCCCCTTTCCTTTCTCCATTTTGAAATAGAGAAAGGAGAGCAAAAGTAGGAATTCCCACATCCTAAACACGTGCGCATCACATTATACTAATAGGAGATAGTGTTTAACCTCTCTCCTCTCTCTATTTTGAAATAAAGAAAGGAGAGAGAAATGAGGAATTCACATTTATTAACATGTCCCCAAACCTATAAATATGGAACTTAATCACTAGAACTATGCTTTGCTCATTAAATGTTCGATGAAATGCCTAAGTATGTGTAGGATAGATTTTATTAAACTATACACTTGAAGAATTAATTTCTCTCAATTCTCGCACACTTTTTTAAAGTTCCATATAATTTTATGAGTTCATTAAAATTATTTTAGTCTGTGCAATTTGCACAGGATAACGCTAGTTATATAATATGCATTGGTAGCTGTCTACTTTTATTTTTTGGTACCTTTAATGTACTTGGAAAAAGATAAAAGATATCCTACTGATCATAAAGCTAATCCGATAGAAAGTTGTTAAATAGAAAATTATTAAATAAGTTCATAGTCCAAATCTGTTGAAATTTGGTAAGAGATTCTCTCTCATTTCCTTTTTTAATAATATGGAAACTGATATTCTTAAGTTAAATTTGACGAGAACTATTTTTTCTTAATTTAAATTTGGCAGCTAATTTTTTGAATTCCATCAAAGATTTTTTTTGGTTTTTTCTTAATTTAAATTTAAGAAAACTATTTTTTTAAATTTAAATTTGGCAACTGATTTTTTGAATTCCTTAAAGTTTTTTTTTTTTTTTTTTTTTTTTTGGTTTTTTATAATCTTTTTGGCGTATTTTTTTCCTTGTAAGTGTAGCAGGTAAGGGATAAATAACATTTTTTCAAACATCTTGCTTAGTTATATGGAATAGCCTAGTAGGTAATAAAGATCAAGCTCCGCCTAACCTCCAAAGCTTTCGCGAGATCAAGTTTGGTACTGTCAGTAATACTTAGTCAAAAAAACTCACCAAGTAAAGTGAGCTCAAATCCGACAAGTTAAAAAGCTCTAGAAAAAAGACAAATTTTCATCTCCAGATCCGTACTTCTCCTAAGCCCTAGCTTTTCCGAGCTCATCCATGATTCTCCATCGTCGCCTTTCCCTCTCTTCCTTCCTCCTCCTTTGGAGTTAGGATCTGAGTCCATTCTTCGGAGGTTTCTTCAACCTCCTCCCAGTGCTTATCCACTTTCGGATATGGTTGTGCGTTGAGTTTATTTGTTGGGCGTTTGTGGGTGCTCTCGACCCTCCTCGGCTCAGCCTCACGCTGGTTCTTGCTCATCTGCCCGGTGTTATGGTAATGTTTTACTATTTTTCCCTCTTTCCTATTCTTAGTGTTTTAATTCGTTGTTGATTGATTTATATACTGGTAGCTGGGGATTTTTGGTTTAGTTCCCCCACTTTTCTCTTCTTTGTTCGGGTTATTTGCCCTGTTAGTCAGCGATCTTGATCTACTTTTTATGTATTCGTCCTCTACTGTTCTTCCTCTTCCTTTTTTCTGTGATTTTCTTTTTGATTTATCTGCGCTTCTTTCCCCTTCGACAATTGCTACAGTTGTTGATTTTGGCCCCTTGTTGGTTTCTTGCGTCCTGCTTCGTGGGCCTCTCTCTGACCCAACTTTCTGGTCGGGCCTTCCTCTTGGTCTCTACTTTTGGTCGCTGTTACGTATGGATTTATCTTGGACCCAAGTGGTAAAAAAAAGATTTTAAAAAAAGCCCACATTGGGGGATGTGTCCCCCGCTTCTAATCTTTCCAACAACTTTCGGACTCTTCATCTTCTAAATTTGTTCATCTTCCTTCCTCCCCCTCTCTCCCTCCGAGCTTCTCTTCCTCTACCGTCTTCAGGTCCTGCTGTTACCGTTGTCTCCAACTTAGCCACCTCAAAATATTCTGTCATAACAAGATGCAGTGTCTCTTTTGCGATAAACTCGACCACTCTCGCAACCATTGCTTCTCCCTTCAATAACTACTTGGCTTTCAATCGGCTATTCCCATATCCGATCAAGTTATGGCTCTTATGGACCTTCCTGCCCTCAACATTTAGCTTTAGGCCCTTCAGTCGAAGGGCTAGAAGAGATTCAGATGCCTCTTCTTCCTCCACCACTACTCTCCCTCTTCTCCTGTCTTCCCCCTTTGTGGTATCGGATCATAATCCCACCCTCACCACCACCCTCCTCCTCACTCTGCCTCCCTCCGCTGCTCTTCCTCTTCACGCCTCTCAGGGCCTAGTGCTCAACTGGTTCCCTTGGCTCCAGTGGCGTAGCTGCCATGGACCCAGGGGGTGCAGCTGAGCCCCTTGGTTTTAAAAAAAAAATTTGAAAAAAAAATTTTTTTTAGTAAAAAAAAATTAATAAGTGTTTATGTGTAAAATTTCAATCCATTTAGTTTACTCTCTCAATCTTTCTTCCTTTCCTCTTCTTCTTCTCACGACAGACTTCCATTCTTCCTCTTCCTTTCCTATTACATCACAAGATCAGACCTTCATTCTCTTTCTCTTTTCCTCTTTTGAATTCAACTTACAAAGCCCATTGCAAATTCAAAGGAGATTCGGAGAACCTAAGAGGAGCTCGAGAGGAGTAAGAAAGAGATCAAACAACAAACACAAAGTGGGTAACTAATTCTAAGTTCTAACCATTAGTTTTTACTCTTTATATGCACTGAATACTGATGATTGAAGTTGGAAATAGAGAAGGTTTAACTACTGATTTATTTTTAATGGTTCTAAGTTGTTGAAAATGCACGCCACTTGTTTGGTGAAATGCCTTATTCATGCCAATTATCCTTTTAACTTATTTGATGCTATGCTTGTTTGATGCTATGCACACCACAATTAAAAAAAAGGAAGAGTGAACTGAACGATAAAGTGATTTAAATTGAACAGGATTTCAAATGCTCTGTATGCATAATTCTTTGATTCCTTCGACAGAAACTTCATTGGTAGTGGAAAAGAAGAACCTAACACTTGATAGATATTTTTAAACATCAAAACATGGGAGCTGTTTTTTTTTATGTTTGGGGAATAACATTTGGGCTGGTAAGATGAACATGTCATGGCAATTCTTCTACTCAAGCTTATTCAGGCTAATTGCTGAATAAACATGAGTTTACTAATATCCATGTCTTTTTATAACAAATGTATACAACTTTTTCTACAAACTAACATTACCGATCAACTACAACAGTTTATCGCACAACCAAAAATACATCACATCAGACATATGAAAGCATTATTAGACCAACATGATAGCAGATTTCAAATATTAAAAAGTAGCATTACAAATATTAAACTGGAAATCATCACTAACCAATAGCAGAGTATGTCCATTATCCTATTAAGTATCTTTATATGAGATAAAACTGATATTCAAATCCCTATTAAGTACTTCGTTATCAATTTAACAAAAGAGGAACACTATGATAAGATTCCATCACAACCTGGCAAGAAGTAAAACTTCAGCTTCAACTGCATGCATTCGAGAGTTGGTATAAGCACTACCAGATTTAAGAAGCTTCAGCTTCCACGCCAATGCTTCTTTCGGTAAAATATCCGTGAATTCCTGTTATTGTACGTATATATGAAATATAAATTAGTCAAAATCTAAAGAAAGGAAAAAAGGAAGCCAAGGCATTAACTGTACAAGATCTCAAATATTATGTCAATTAAGGGGACTTTGTCTTTGTGTATGCATTATAATTTGCTTATTACATGAACAGTCTATGAGAACTGAATACAGGGGCAAACAAGTTTTCTACTGGAAGACAGACTAAGAATTGTGATCTTAAAATTATCGATAATTTTCTTATACTCTATGCCATGTTAAAAGCCTGCTAATGTATCACCTTATTTTTATTCAAATAATGCATGAAGCCAATGCAGATAATTTGGAGAATAAGGTTAGCCCCACCTTGTTCAGAAAAGGCTTATATGAAGTAAATCTATAGTTGTTATACAAAGTGAAAGACAAACACTGAGGTATGAGGATCATCATGATCTATAAGCATTCTGATATTACATGAGCAACCAGAATGATTCCAAAACCAATAAAAGCCTAGTTAAAAATGCAAAAACTATGTTAATTGTATGAACTGGTAATTCTCTAGTCTACTATTTAGGTTCCCTGGTTTGGTGAACCTGAAGCCTCCACCAAATATAGTCGCCGACAAGGTGTTCCATCCTCTGGATGAGTATGAATTGATCTTGGCAAATTTCTCAGCTTGTTGAACAGATTGTGGGGACCAAGCAACAAGCCAAAATCTGGTGCTAGTAACATGCACTCATTTCAGGGACTAGCTATTATTAATGAAAACCAATCCAACTTTTATCTGATATAGATCTTGATCACTTCAAACTATTAACAAATGCTTTTAGGATTGTGGCCTCAAATACACGTGGGCACTGAGTACTTAAAGTTGGAGAAGAAGAGGAGACAAAGACATTGATTTCAGATAATTGAGTACTTTCGTTTATCTATTTATGCCTTTATATGAACACGTTGTTAGCTACTACATACCTTAGACAAGTTTAAAATTTGAATGAATTGAGTCCCCATTACTAGCCTTTTAGGGATATTGATTTGTTGGAATTGGATATAATTTCAGATAAAAAATACCACACTATTCAAGTTTTTAAAAAACTCTCAAGAACAAGCTGCTTCAAGAAGCCAAGAGCCCCCACCGAGGCCACCCCCATCCCCACGACAGCCGTTGTCCAGCTCCCACCTACTTGCAATGTAGAAGAAGAGTATCCATTTGATCCTGCTTTAAGAAAAAATATTTATGAGTACGATGTTAAAGAAAGAGAGAATGTTCGGCGATACTACTTGCAAAAAGGACCCTGTCAACCTAAGGATCACAACTTTCCTTGGCGTTATTGTGCAAATGAGAAGCGTCGATTTCAGGCTTCGTGGTTCAAAGAGTACCCTAATTAGCTAGAATATAGAATTACAACAGATGTCATTTATCGTTTGTATTGTTATCTTTTTAAAGCTGATCATGGTGGCCAAGGTGGTGGTGATTCATTTGTTGGTGGAGAGGGATTTAAAAATTGGAGAAAGAAAATGAAGTTGAATGGGCATGTTGGAGACCACACTAGTACGCATAACAAATGTGTAAGAGCTGGCTATGATCTTTTGAAGCAATCGCAACACATTGAGCATTCTTTGGCAACTCAATGTATTCAAACTCAAGCCGACTATCGTCTTCGTTTGACGGCATCAATTGATTGCATTAAATGGTTGTTGTGCTAGGGACTGGCTTTTCGTGGTCATGATGAATCCCAGGAATCACAGAATAAGGGAAACTTTCTTGAACTCTTACACATTCTTTGTGACCACAATGAGAATATCGATAAAGTTGCATTGAAGAAGGCTCCAGAAAATCACAAATTGACATCCCCTCAAATCCAACAAGAGATTATTACTTTCATTGCAAAGGTAACTACAAATGCTATCATCAGCGATCTTGGTGATGAACTGTTCACTATTTTGGTTGATGAGGCGCGTGACATATCCGTGAAAGAACAAATGGCTATTGTTTTACATTTTGTGGATGAAAGAGGGCATATTATGGAGCACTTTCTTGGCATTGTTCATGTTGGTGATACTACTGCCTTATCACTTAAGGCAGCTATTGAGTCTCTGTTGTCTCAACATGGGTTAAGTTTATCGAGTATATGGGGGCAAGGGTATGATGGTGCTAGTAACATGCGGGGAGAGTTCAATGGATTAAAAAGCTTGATTATGATGGAGAATGAGTCGGCTTATTATGTTCACTGCTTTGTTCACCAACTTCAATTAACACTTGTAGCTGTTGCAGAAGGTCACAGAAAGATTTCTGTATCCTTTAACATTGTTACGAGTGTATCAAATATTGTTGGAGCCTCATGCAAGCGAAGGGACATTCTTCGCGAAAAACAATTTGAGAAAGTTGTTGAAGGAGTTTGTAATGGTGATATTTTGACTGGGCAAGGTAAGAATCAAGAAATGACATTGAAGCGAGTAGGAAGCACCCATTGGGGTTCTCATTACGGTACACTAATGAGTTTGATTTGCTTGTACTTGTCTGTGATTGATGTTATTGTGATTGTTGAAGAGGATGTAAAGGATAAGAAGATAAAAGGGAAAGCATAAAATCTATTGGGAATCATTGCACAATTTGAGGTTGCATTTCATTTACATTTGATGAAGAATATTTTGGGAATTACAAATGATTTATCACAAGCTTTACAGAGAAAAGACCAAGATATTATAAATGCCATGACTCTTGTGAGGCTAACCAAGCAACAATTGCAAAATATGAGAGATGATGGATGGGAATCATTGTTGGAAGAAGTTTCTTCATTTTGTGTGAAGCATAAGATAGTAATTTCACCTATGGATGAATTATTTGTACAACATGGAAGATCCCGTCGCAACTTCGAAGGAAAAACAAATCTTCATTATTATCGTATTGAATTGTTTTATGAAGTGATTGATTTGCAACTTCAGGAGTTGAACAATCGTTTGAATGAGGCAAATACGAGGTTGTTGTTGTGTGTGGCTTGTCTTGATCCAAGCGATTTATTTTCTGCTTATGATAAGAGAAAATTGCTTTGCTTTGCTGAATTTTATCCATCTGATTTCTCTAACATTGAGTTAATGCACCTTGACCGGCAACTTGATACCTACATTTTGGATGTGCGCTCTGATGACCGATTTTCTGAAGTTGCAGGGATTAGTGGGCTTACTAGAAAGTTGGTTCAGTTAAAAAAACATCGTGCATATCCGTTGGTATATTTGCTGTTGAAGTTGGCATTGCTATTACTCGTTGCAACCGCAACAGTAGAGAGAGTATTTTCTGCAATGAAAATCATGAAGACATCATCACGAAACCGATTAGGAGATGAGATGATGAATGATTGTTTAGTTGCATATATTGAAAGTGATGTATTGGATGCAATTGACATTGAAGATATCATTCAATATTTTCAGAATATGAAATCTCGAAGGATTTTATTGCTAAAGAAAAATGTTATTTAGTGATTGTAATAGTTTGTGTTTTTGGTAGTAATATATGATATTTTGAGGCTTGCAAGTGTGTTTATTATAATTTTTTTTTTATAGGAAGTGCCACGCCCCCTAGATGGAAATCCTGGCTACGCCACTGCTTGGCTCCCTCGCAGTTGTCTAGGGGTCCTTCGGCTTCTGCGACTAAGATTCCCAAGCCGTCGCTACTCATTTTATTATGTGACCGATCACCAGATATTGATAATAAGATTACTAATCTTTCTTGTTTCGGTGTGGTCTCATTGACGGGGGGATTAATGAGAAATGTTGCTCTTGAATCTTTCCTGAACAACTTCTCTGGGGTGTCCAACTAGACCTGGGGAGTCAATTGTTGTACTAATGGGGATTTTTTTATTAAATGCTCCTCTCCTAAAGTTCTTGAAGAACTGGTTGCGAATGATTCTCTGGCCGTTGCAGCTGTTAAGCTATCAGTTCAACATTGGCCCGTTTTCGGTACAAATATTCCTTGTCGGCTTACTATCCCTACATCTGCTACCATTAAAAGGTTACCACTTATTGTGACTCTCCTTCTTTAGTTGCTTGCATGACTTGCTGTATCGGGGATATGATTGGTACCTCTTCCACTATCTTCCTTCCGTTTAAATGCCTTCAGGTGTGTGCAAAATTTCTCTGTAGGAATCTTCAAGATAGATTCTCGAAGTTTCATCTTCGTATGGGTGACTCCATTTATCCCATTTCTATATCTTATGCTGATGCCCGAAGCCTACTACTTCTAAGGTTTCCTCCTCGATCCCGACGCCAGCATCCTCCACCCCTACCCATCCTGTTCTCACATTCACTGAAGGTAGCTCTCAGGCGCCTCTGTCTACCTACTGTTCTAAAACCCGACGTAGGGGATTTTCGGGGAGGAGAGGGAACAAAGGTGGTCTTGGCGGGAAACAGAGTTTGGCTCATAAGCGGGTTGAGTCTGCTCCCTTAGACCCCCTCTTCTGGCCCTCCTCCTAAGTTCGTGAATCTCGTGTGGAGGAACCCTGCGACCCATTCTGCTGTACAGCTCCCTCTCCCACCCCTGATCTTGCTTCTCAGCTTTTTTCTTTAGAATGAATTATTGTCTTGGTCTAAGAACCCAATAGTCTTGCTTCTGAGCCCCTTTTCCCTCTACTGCCCATCTCTCTATTGACTGAGAACGTTTTATTCCTCCCTTTTACAATCCATCAGAGTTGAAAGAGTGGAATGATTGGTGGCACAATCCCCACATCTCGGCTGATTGGGAGAAGTACAAGTTCGAGTGTCCATCTACATATCGTTCTTCTCCGCTGCCTGAGGAAAAAGGCAAGTCTTTCACTTCGATGGTTGAGCAATCTGCTGATTGGGAGTTTGATGATCTTCTTACTGAACAAGAGCGTGAAGCTCTTACCTCACATAAGTCGGGCAAGGTATGTGCTATGTTTATGTAATTGCCTTTATCTATTATAGTTTCCTGCAATAACTGCATTATGTTCTCTTTGCACTTCTCTGGTTTGTTTTTTTCATCTAGTCTAAGCTGTTATAATTCGAGCATTCTACTGCGCGCACTTAAATCCTATTTAGCTAATTTGATATCCCACTCTTCGCCTTCTTTTGTTCATTCTGTGTTGTCTTCTAGTTATTTCCATGATTACTCTCATGTCTGTTGATCTTATCCACCTTCGGTTACTGCTCTTGGGACCATTCCGGTCCAAGATGCTAATTTGACTATCAAAGATGGGCATTATCCTGCCCTCTCGCCTTTGGTGCCTCCTGTTTCTTTATCTCCTCCCTCCTCCAAGAAGATATATGCCAATAAAAAAAAGGCACGCATCTTACATTCTGTCTAGTGCCCGTTTAAATGCTTAGCAATCCTCCTCTCTAACTGTGAGCACTAAAACATCCTTAGCGGCTCAGATTAGAGATATGGAGTTACCTCCGGTGTCGGAGGATCTTCCTTTAGATTCGCCTTTGGGCTCTGTATACTAACTGCATTTCGATACCCTTTCTAATAAGGATATTTGCAATCTTGCTTCTCACATGAGAATTTCCCTTGACCAATCTTCTTCCTATCCATTAATACGATATGTTCTCTTGAATCCTCCAGAGATTTACGTTGTAATCTTTTTAATGATTAGTTGCTTTTTGAATATTAGAGGTCTAGATAGCTCACCTAAGAGAGAAGCTACCTACGATTTGATATTTTCTTCGAAATGTGATATTCTTTCTATTCAAGAATCTAAACTTGACTGCCTACTGACTCGATTAAGAGGGCCTTAGGTGGTAAACTTATCACTTAATGGATTAGTTTGGACGAGGTTAATTTGCGCGGAGGTATTCTTCTTAGCTTCAAATCCTCTCTCTTTACTTTAGTTTTGGTTCTTAGGTTAAAATTCTTCTTGGTTGTGGTTCTTCATTAGATTGATCTTGATAGGCTTATCCACTATTGAGCTTATAAATGACCTTTGGGACAAACTTAAGTCTTTCTCTGGCCGGTTCAATGACTTCTGGCTCTTTTGTGGCAACTTTAATGTCACGAGATATGTTCATGAAAGTTTGGGTAATTCGGCTCGAGTTCACAACTCTTTTCTTTTAATGACTGTATATGGTCTTCAAACCTCATTGATCTTCCTATTAATGGGAGGCATTTCATTTGGTCTAATCACCGATTATCTCATTCTATGGCTAAACTTGATCATTTTCATGTTACCTAAGATGGATCTCCACTTTTCATAACTCCTTTGTTCAAGCACTCCCTAACCCTTCTTCTAGCCATGTCCCATTGACCCTGCATTCTAACTTTAATTTCTCCAAACCTTTCAAATTCCGTTTTGAAATTTTTTAGCTGGATGACCAATCTTTTGTTAATATGGTATCTCAGTGTCTCTCATCCGTTGGGGGCTCCTTCGGGTTAGCCCAATTACTGCTTAGGCTTTAGGTCGTTAAACATGGGTATAAGTTCTAGAGTCGTGCATGATTTGGCGATGCTAACCATCTTAAAATTTCTTTTCTTAACTTCATTCATCTTATTGATCAACTAGAGTAATAGTGGCCTATTTATATGGCTGATCGGCAAAAAAGAGCCGAGTGCAAGTCTGAGTATGCCTCTTTATTGCATTAAGACCATATAAAATGAGCTCAAAGAGCCAAGATTAAGTGGCTCAAGTAAAGTGACTGCATCACTTTTTTTTCCCATCAATATGCTTCCCATAGGCAGAGGATTAATCGCATCTCATCCATCACGGATAATAATGTAGAACTACATTCTATCGACCAATTTCACTCTACCTTTCTTACTATCTATAAAATTCTTATGTGTTCCTCTGCCATTAGGCCTTTCCGCCCTAACTGGGAATCCCTCTACGACCCTGAGAATTTCGATCTCCTAGTACTAGAACTGCCTTTCTCTTTGGATGAGATTAAAAGGGCGGTATTCTCTATGAGTAGTGATTCTTCTTATGATCCTGATGGTTTCCCATGCTTCTTTTTTCAAAAATATTAGGAGCTTCTGAAGGGCGATCTTCTTAATGTGTTCTCCGATTTATTTAATGGTACTTTCTCTTTTGATCGTATGAAGGCTAAATTTGAAAAAAAAAAAAACCTTTGAACTTTGGCCTTTATGCAGAAAACCCCCCTGAACTTTTTTTAATGCAGAAAACTTCCCTGAACTATTGTTGCAAAAAACTCACCCTGCCAGCGTGAGACTTCTGCTAAAGTTGAGGTGGGGTGGGGGGGGGGGGGGGGGGGGGGGGGGGGGGAGGGGGGGGATTGACAATAATGCGAAAGATATATGATATTTTTTGAAACAACTTGCAAAGATGAATGAGGTTATCTCATACAAGTAGAAAAGTTAGATGTGGTTTTTTGAAATACTTCAAGAGTTTTTTTGCAACAACCATACTTTAGGTGGGGTTTCTGCATTAAAAAATGTCAGGGGGGGGTTTCTGCATAAAGGCCATAGTTCTAGGTTTTTTTTTCCTTCAAATTTAGCCTCGTATTAGTTACGCCCATATCATTCTCATCCCTAATCTCATTGGTGCTAATATGGTGTTGGCTTTTAGACTTATTAGTCTCCTTAATGTTACCTTCAAGATTATCATGAAAGTCCTTACTAGACTTAGTTATGTTATTCTCCTTCTGATTGACCTTGCGGTCCTTGCCCAATCAGGCTTTGAGAAAAACCGCTTTATTATGGATAGTGTGGCATGTGCTCAAGAAATCATTTCTGGGTTCCATTGTTCCAAATCGGAAGACATCTTATTAAAGATTGATTTTGAAAAAAAAACTTACGATAAAGTTGAGAGGGCTTTTCTTTTCAATATTTTCGTTAATAGGGGCTTTGGACCCAAATAGATTTCTTGGATTAAATCCAGCCTATTTGTTGGTACGTCCTCGGTGATTATTAATAGTGCAGAGGGGAATAAGTTCAAATGTATACGAGACCTACGTCAAGGGGACCCGATCTATTCTCTATTTTTTTTTTTCTTGTAGCTGATGTTTTCAGCAGGATGCTTCTTAAAGTAGGTAACGCCAACATTATTAAAGACTTGGGTGACTTTAATGATTTCAAGGGCGTGCTTAATCTGTAGTATGCAAATGACACCATTCTTTTGTTAGGCCTGACGATTCCTCTTTACGTAACCTTAAGCTTCTCCTCTATCTATTTGAAGAAGTTTCTGGATTATCTATTAATTTTCATAAAACTTATGCTATATGGTTTGGTGGATCCACTAATAGGAAAACTGAGATCACTAATTTCTTTAACTGTTCTTCAAGTTCATTTACGATTAATTATCTTGGTATCCCTCTCAAATGGGGCAAACTCCGTAAATAGGATTGACATCCGATGATTGACAAGATTGAGTCTAGACTCAACGCTTGGTCTGATCGCCAAGTGTCTAGCAGGGGAAGGCTCATTCTTGTTAACTCGATCCTATATTCTATCCCTCTTCATATGATGTCTTATCTCTATGTTCCGTCCTAGATGGTGAACCGGATTGACAAAATCAGGCAAAATTTATTTTGGTCTAGCTCTGCCATTACCTCCATTGGCAAGCACTTCTCTATTTGGAACATAGTGTGCAAAGTCAAATATGAGGGAGGTCTTGGCATCCTTAGGCCGAGAAATCAAAATTTAGCTCTCCTCGGTAAATGGCTATGGAAGGTATTGAAATGTGACGACAGTTCTTGCATCCATCTGGTGAAGAACAAAAAAGGAAAAAAGTTTGGGACTTGTACTCCAAGCTAGCTATTCACGCTCCTCATTCTGAAAATGAGTCTTGAAAGCCGTTGAACCCTTCAAGTGGGGTCTTCAAAAAAATTTCCGGTGACGGTTCGACGTCAAATTTTTTTTAGATTTCTGAATTGGCAACAGTAAAATTTCCATATTGTTCCCTTCTCTTTTCCTCTTAGCCTCAAATCAAAATGCTATGGTAGCATCGTATCTGACGTTCAACAATAATCTTAGTGACTAGATTATTCCTTTCAAAAGATCTCTCTCTCTTGCACAATATTTTGATTATATTCGCCTTCTCGTCTTGCTCGTCTCGTATCAATGGCAAGTGTGGTAGGGTAAAATGACTTGGGGCCCAACCAGGGCCCAATACAACTCTCACTCAAAAATGATAAAAACAGCAATCTAGTTCGGCTTCGAGTCGTTACAGGGTCGGCGCCGAGCCTCAAGTTCACCCCCACAGAACTGGTCTCCTCGTATCCGACGAGCCTCAATGGTCCTCGGCCTCCGATCCATGATAGCCCCACGGGCCGTCCCCCCATCCTGGCGAGGCAGGAGGATGACCTGGCACAGCCTAAGCCCTCCGATTCTCCCAAAGGCACAGGAGACCCATGATCAGCCATGTCAGCTCCAAATACCACTTAGGGCGTTGCCACGTCAGCCTTATACCACTCTGGGCACTGCCACGTCAGGCCCATGGGCTTTCGGGTCCAGACCTGGCCCCCAAGTGGATCCATACCCGGTTGGGATTCCCTATAAATACAAGACCCTCACCCACCTTTTCAGGTAACCAATCTTTTGCCACTTAAATTCACCTAGTTATTGCTACTCTCTCACAAAGACTGACTAGATCGTCGGAGGGTCCGCCACCGGGATAAACCCCGGTGTTTCAGGACCGTCTGCAGGTACACAAGACCTCGGATCCGAACCCTCTGATCCGAGCCCAGACATCCACCTCATTCTGAGCCCTTCGCAGGTACCGCCCGGTCAGCCGAGGGTCGTCTGACAAGCAGCTTTCTCCTTCAATACAAATCGAGTCCGAACTCACACCTGGTGCATCCACACGTCTCCCAGAAACAAACCGCATCAGGTTGGCGCCGTCTGTGGGAACACTGCTTCAGAAGTCGACCCGAGCCCGACCATCAAGGGACCTCGACAGCCAAACTCTCATGGCCTCCAAGGGCAAGGGGGCTGCCTCCTCCGTCAACCGACGAGACTCACCCCCACCAACTGCTAACGCTGGGCCACGCATTTCAAAACACAGGGCTCCCCATCAGGGGTCCCAAAGGAGCATCACCCGTCAAGTCCAGCCCGACCTACGGGGGATAATCATCAACCGGCAGGCTAGCCGCAGCAGGGGAAGGGCCGCTTCCAACCCGGCCCCGAACCATTCCAGACCGCCGCCCGATGGACGGAGGCCAGCGCTCAGCCGCGTCGGAAGGCAACCTTCAGACCGACCGAACAGGGTCGAGGGAGCCCCCGTCACTCACAAGGAGTTCCAGGACTTCCGAAGAGAAATTCTTGGGGCTCTCCGACGGGACCGCAGGGAGGAAACCCTCCATTCCCAAACCGGGTCGGACGCCGAGGCCAGCGTGTCCCGCCCCTCAACAATCCAGCCAGAGGACGATGGCGTACTCCTAAGGCGCCTCCAAGAAATGGAGGATCGCCTCGATCACATAGGAGACGGCGACCAACGAGCGGCTCAGGGGTACAGACCTGTCAGTCCTCCCTTCTCCGCCCCCATCCTCCAAGCGGAAATACCCAGGAATTTCCGACCACCTCAATTCGAGACCTACGACGGCGAGGGAGATCCTGCTGATCACATGAAGGGTTTCAAAACCCTCATGATGATTCACAGCGCCTCGGATCCCCTGCTGTGCCGAGCCTTCCCTGCCACCCTTCGGGGTCCGGCTCGTGAATGGTTCTCGAAGCTCACCCCCGGCTCCATTTACTCCTTCGACCAACTAGAGGGCAATTTTCTCGCCCACTTTGTCACCAGCCGGAAGGCCAAAAGGACCAGCGCCTCTTTACTTGGGCTCAGACAGATAGAGGGGGAGTCACTCAGAGTGTTCGTCCGGAGGTTTACCGCAGAGGCAAGGTCGGTCTCCTCCCTTGATCCAGGCGTCGCCTCCGCGGCATTTCGGCACAACGTCCGTCATGGACAGCTGAAGGCTTCTCTGGCGAAGAAACCCCCCGTCGACTTTCCCGACCTCCTCAACAGGGTCGAGAAATACATTAGGGCAGAAGAGGCCCTTAACCCCGAAGATGCTAGGGAGGCCACCGGGAAGGGAAAACGGAAGGCCGAAGAAGTCGAACCATCAAAGAAGGCTCCGAGGGACGCGGGGGCCATGAAGGAGGTCCCGCCGGTCCCCCGCTTTGAGAGGTACACTCCCTTGACACATAACGTATCCGCCATCCTCTTAGAAATCGAAGACAAAGGCATTGTCTGACTACCTCCCCGACCTAATAACAACAAGAATCGATATCAGCGCTTCTACTGCCGCTTCCACAGAGATCATGGGCACGAAACCGACCAATGTCGGGCCCTGAAAGACGAAATTGAGGAGCTCATCTCAAGAGGGTACCTCCGAGAATTCACCCGAGAAGGCCCACGGGATCGGCGAGATGCTAGGAACCGGAGGCTCTCGCCTCCGAACCCTATTCCGAACCGCCTCCAGGGACGGGATCCCGAGTCCGAGGGAGCCGCTGATACGCCATTCATCTTGCACTGTGTCCACGGAGGGCCACTGGGAGGAGAATCAAATACTTCCCGAAAAGCCTTCATTCGAGAGGTGAATGCTGTCCAAGACAACCCCTCGCCCAAGCTACAACCGATGCCGGTCTCCTTCTCAGGAGAGGACCTCGAAGGCGTTCGCCTACCCCACTGCGATGCCCTCGTCATTAGCCTCCACATGGCTGATTGTGAAGTTCGCCGAATCCTCGTCGACAACGGCAACTCGGTTAATATTCTTTTCCTCGAAGCCTTCGAGAATCTCAAGTTACCTAGAGGCAAACTTAAGCCAGCCGGATACACCTTGCATGGGTTCTCCGGCGTCCCTGTCGTGATAGAAGGGATTGTTACCCTCGACGTTACCGCAGGATCGGCTCCTGTCAAGAGGACCGAGTCCATGGACTTCATGGTGGTCAACGTCAAGGCGGCTTACAACGCCATCCTCGGCTGACCCGGACTATGCTCCCTCCAAGCGGTGCCTTCGGCTTACCATATGAAACTTAAATTTCCCACCCCGCAAGGAGTCGGCATCGTCCGATGCAGCCAAGAAGCAGCGCGATCGTGCTACATGACCACCGTCGGGGGAGGTGTGTTCCCCCTCGATGCCGTCGAACTCGAACCTGAGAGGGACAACCCTGCTCCCGAACCTGCCGTCGAGCTGGAGGAGGTCCCATTCGACGCCGGGCACCTAATGAAGTTCCGTGAGGGACGAGCATAGGTTCTAGCCTGGCTAAATGTAAATATGTTTTTGTGTAAACGCTCATATGTAAAGGGCCATCTTAGCGGCCCTCCCTATCTTATACGAAAGAAATCTCTTTTTGTCAAACTCCAAATGCCTCGGCAGACCTGACCTAACGCCGGACAATGGGATCGGCACCCGAGTTTTCACTCCGGTATCATCCCCAGCGCCTTGGTAGATACGACTCGGCGTCAGGCCAGGGAGACTTCACAACACCCCACGCCGATCCCTTACGGATCGACAGGGCCGAACCACACCCCCTTCATCATTCATTACACCATCAGCTAGAGCAAAGAGTGAAAAGAATTCCTTATTCACACTCCTTTATTGGGTTCTGAGAAAACAAACAAAGACCGTTACAGAAACACTCCCCTCGACCTCCATGTCATATTCAAAGTTGGACAGGTCGATGGTAGGGTAGAAGTGCCTCACATGACTAAGGGTCTTCGCATAACACTCGTCCTGGGCCTTGATCACCATCATCTGCCCCGCATTCGTCAACTCCTCCTTCTCCTTGGCGAACTTCTTCTTCAAGGAGGTCACCTTCTTCCCCCACTCCGCATCCTTGGCTTCGAGCTCGAGCTTCATCTTCTGCTCCCTCTAGTGCGAGCCCTCGAGCTCGATCCGCATCTCCTTCATCTCCCGCTCGCTCTTATCCGCCCGAGCTCGCTCTTGTGCCAGGAACGCCTCGTAGAGGTTCTTTATGTTAGCCCCCTGCACGCAAGCCTGCGACCGACAAGCGTAGATAAGAAAAAGACTTCCGCAGAAAAATTAACAAGGGGGATAGGGTCGACGAGCTTACCAGTACGGTGGCCTGCGCCAGGCGCGTAAACGCCACCTCCACAGGCTCGCTCTCCATCGCTTTGCGGTCGCGAGGAGTTGCCAACTTCTCCACCACCTCAACGGCCTGGGCCTCCTCGGTCAGACAGTCCCCCATCCGAACTGACCAGTCCGGTGCCCACCGTTGCAGCAACATCTCCACCACCGGGTCCTCTTCCTCGACCTCGACCAAGGGACCTTTTCCCTTGTCGAGATCGGATGCCCTCGCTTGGCCCTGGCCCCTCGAAGCAGCCACCCCCTTGCTCGTCTCCGAGCGAATCCTCTTGGTCCTCAGCTCGAGCTGGGCCTCCGAGATGGCTAGGGACGACTCCCTCGGCCTCTTCGTCGCCTCCCCCTTCTTCTCGGCCTTCTCCTTCTTCAGGGCGAGCCTCTTTGCCTTGATCGATGCTTCATCCATATCTGCAGAAAAATCCATTAAGAGCAATGAGCAAGAAAGTACGAAAAGATCGAGAGAAAAGAAACAACTACATACACAGAACGGCTGGGCTCAGTCCAATGCTCGCCAGGTGGGCCTCCATCACCTTCGTCCAATCGATACTATGTGACAGACGGAGGCGCTCGACAAACCCCCACTCCTCGGCCGTCAAATCCCTCGGCCTCGGCGGTTGATAGCTCGGCTTGGAGTGGTTCCATCGAGTGGGAATGTCCCAGGGCTCTTCACTCCGGATCACTAGATATTTTTTCTTTCAATCCTTGATGGAGTCCGGGTGGCTGTGAACGACCTTCCCCTTACTCCGGGGCGAGATGTAGTAAACACCCTCGGCCACCGAGCTGATCATCAACATCGCTTGGAACACATTCAGCCGTAGGGGTACCTTCTGTTCCTCGCACATCAGCACAAAGCAGATAATCTGCTTCCAAGAGTTCGGCCCGTACTGCATCGGCGCCAAGGAGGCCCAGTTCAGCACATCCCGAACAAACGGGTGGACTGACAGCCTCAGTCCGGAGATGAAGGCGTCCACTGGGAAGATGCAATACCAAGCAGAAAGGGGATCGGTCGGGCGCAGAGTAGAGCTCGGCAACATCAATTCGTAGCCGGGCCCTATGTGGTACGCAAGCTGCAAAACCTCCAAGTCCCCGCCCTCCAAGACGGTCGGAATCGCGTCCATCATCACCCTCTTCCGACTCGGCGAAGAGGGCTGCACGCCAAAGAGCTCCTTGTCAGAAAGGTCGTCGGGATACTGACGGAAAGGCTTCGGCTGTACGGGCGAACCTGTCATCAAATTGCGGTAAACAGGTGCATGGCTCGAACCACCAGTCCTCGACCCTGCCTTCCTCGGAGCCCTCTTCCTCTTCTTGGTTCGCTCCGGCGAGGGGGTAGATAATGGCCCCAGACCAGTCGGCATGGAACTCGAACCCGCACCCTGAACTGTGGATCTCCTTACTGTGTCGCCCTCACCTCCCTCCTCATCAGAAGTCAACTCCAGAACACGGACACCGTCCGAACCATCACTTGCTTCCTCCGACTCGCTACTCTCCACCACGAAGGGATTTCGGGAGCGTAACGGCCTCACATTGTGTACCACCTCCTCCTCACCTACTGGTTCCTCCCACGAAACCGAATCGGAAGGCTCCGCAGCGTGTACTGACTCCTCCTCAAGCATGGGCTCCTCCCACGACGTCGATTTGGAGGCAGGTTTCACTTCCCCCCTAGACGTCGACGCTGACGAGCCAGACTGAGCCCTATCCATCTGTGCCTAAACTAAACAGACTTACCAACTAACCTGGGGTCGCTTCGGAAGGACGAGCCTAGTACAGCAAACTGTAGGGACGAGCGCTGAAGTGTTGGAAGATTTTTTAAAAAAGGAAAGTAGCGAGAAAGAAGTGGGCTAAAGGGGGAGAGGGGGGAATATTTATAGAGGATGAAAACGACTCCTCGATTTTCGCAAACACTGTTCACCGATTAACGTGCAACTGCCGCCTGGAAAATCGCACCACGTCTTCGAAACGTGCGCTGCTGACGTCATCCAGTGCCAGGCTGGCAGCCAGACGCAGGGGTCGGTTCGGATGGAGTATTCGGCGGAGAAAACATTTTACTTAAGATTTAAGGCGCCGTCCTTCGACAGACGCCCCGGGCTCCAGGGCTCGGTCGGTTCCCCTCTCACCCGCGAGCAGCTCGGGGCTTACAGCCTCGGCAGTCGAAACCCCGAACTGTTCGAGGGTGGGACAGAAACTACCATCGCCTGGAGCCCTATCGGAAGACAGATTGGCCAACCTCCAATCGGAGACGACCCATCTATCCGAGGCTCTTCAGCCCCAAGTCCGGAATATGGTTGATGCCCCTTCCGTCTGGATCTCTCTCGAGCCAAACAACCGTGTCAGGGTCGTCTGACCTGAAAAAGGATCCAGACGGCAGAGCCACCACCAATCCGAGGCTCCTTATCTACCAATCCGGATTTCGGTCGTTACCCCTCTCGCCCTGATCTCCCCTGGATCTGGCCACCGTATCAGAGCCATCAGATCCAAGAGAAGATCCGGGCGGCAGAGTAACCACCTCTCCAACACGACCGGGGGTAAAATTTTGCAAGAGACAGACGTCCGCCGGAGCAGACACCTCTGATGGCCAATGGACCACCCTTGCTGTGATCAAACCCGCTGTGGAGGGAGGGGTACTTATAGCCTCCCCCATAGGCCGGCCTTTATGACATGGGGAAAGCCAAACGACGGAAGCCCATGCGCCACGCATTTATTAGGCAGCGCAATTAAGTCCCCTGGGAAATTGGAACATCACACAGATCCCGGAGCGCCTTCAATGCTCTGCAAAAAACAGCGGACTACCCCGCTCAAACATTCTAAGGCACAATGTTCGCCCTCACCCTTGCCGACCCGTAATCCCTCGCCAGCTCGAGGCCAAGTCTAGCACCAGGGTAGTCTTCTCAGGAAGGCTCAACGGCTCGTCATCACCCTTGCCGACCCGTAATCCCTCGCCAGCTCGAGGTCAGGTCTGGCACCAGGGTAGTCTTCTCAGGAAGACTCAATGGCTCGCCATCACCCTTGTTGACCCGTAATCCCTCGCCAGCTCGAGGTCAGGTCTAGCACCAGGGTAGTCTTCTCAGGAAGGCTCAACGGCTCGCCATCGCCCTTGCCCACCTGTAATCCCTCGCCAGCCCGAGGTCAGGTCTGGCACCAGGGTAGTCTTCTCAGGAAGGCTCAACGGCTCGCCATCACCCAGGTTGACCCGTAATCCCTCGCCAGCCCGAGGTCAGGTCTGGCACCAGGGTGGTCTTCTCAGGAAGGCTCAACGGCTCGCCATCACCTAGGTTGACCCGTAATCCCTCGCCAGCTCGAGGTCAGGTCTGACACCAGGGTAGTCTTCTCAGGAAAGCTCCACGGCTCGCCATCGCCCTTGCCGACCCGTAATCCCTCGCCAGCTCGAGGTCAGGTCTGGCACCAGGGTAGTCTTCTCAGGAAGGCTCAACGGCTCGCCATCACCCTTGTTGATCCGTAATCCCTCGCCAGCTCGAGGTCAGGTCTAGCACCAGGGTAGTCTTCTCAGGAAGGCTCCACGGCTCGCCATCGTCCTTGCCGACCCGTAATCCCTCGCCAGCTCGAGGTCAGGTCTGGCACCAGGGTGGTCTTCTCAGGAAGGCTCAACGGCTCGCCATCACCCTTGTTGACCCGTAATCCCTCGCCAGCTTGAGGTCAGGTCTAGCACCAGGGTAGTCTTCTCAGGAAGGCTCCACGGCTCGCCATCGCCCTTGTTGACCCGTAATCCCTCGCCAGCTCGAGGTCAGGTTTAGCACCAGGGTAGTCTTCTTAGGAAGGCTCAACGGCTCGCCATCACCCTTGTTGACCCGTAATCCCTCGCCAGCTCGAGGTCAGGTCTAGCACCAGGATAATCTTCTCAGAAAGTTTCAACGGCTCGCCATCACCCTTGCCAACCCATAGACCCTCGCCGGCTCGAGGATCGCTCTAACATCGGGACAACCCCCTCATGAAGGCCCAGTGATTCGCCATCCCATTTCTACAGCCATAAACACTCCTCCACGGCTAGCTTCCGCACCCCCGCAGGAGTGGGGGGCTTGTGTGGTAGGGTAAAAATGACTTGGGGCCCAACCAGGGCCCAATACAACTCTCACTCAAAAATGATAAAAACAGCAATCTAGTTCGGCTTCGAGCCGCTACAGGGTCGGCACCGAGCCTCAAGTTCACCCCCACAGAACTGGTCTCCTCGTATCCGACGAGCCTCAATGGTCCTCGGCCTCCGATCCATGACAGCCCCATGGGCCGTCCCCCCATCCTGGCGAGGCAGGAGGATGACCTGGCACAGCCTAAGCCCTCCGATTCTCCCAAAGGCACAGGAGACCCATGATCAGCTATGTCAGCTCCAAATACCACTTAGGGCGTTGCCACGTCAGCCCTATACCACTCTGGGCACTGCCACGTCCGCCCTAAACCCCTTGGGCCTCCTGGCACGTCAGGCCCATGGGCTTTCGGGTCCAGACCCGGCCCCCAAGTGGATCCATACCCGATTGGGATTCCCTATAAATACAAGACCCTCACCCACCTTTTCAGGTAACCAATCTTTTGCCACTTAAATTCACCTAGTTATTGCTACTCTCTCACAGAGACTGATAGATCGTCGGAGGGTCCGCCACCGGGATAAACCCCGGTGTTTCAGGACCGTCTGCAGGTACACAAGACCTCGGATCCGAACCCTCTGATCCGAGCCCAGACATCCACCTCATTCCGAGCCCTTCGCAGGTACCGCCCGGTCAGCCGAGGGTCGTCTGACAAGCAGCTTTCTCCTTCAATACAAATCGAGTCCAAACTCACACCTGGTGCATCCACACGTCTCCCAGAAACAAACCGCATCAGCAAGCTAGATACGACATTCGTTGGAGATGATCTAATATGGGTACTTTACGGTTAAATCTTTCTACACTTTTCTCAATAATGGGGGTGTTATTTCCCCTTTCTATAAACATGTTTGGCAAAACATTTGTCACGTCCCGCTTCCCAAAATACAGAAGTACATGCATGCAACTAAGGCCCAATGAATGATACAAGTATTCCAACTCATATCATTCATAAGTTGTACAATTATAAGCTCATCAAGATAAGAAATACATTCACACAGATAACAATAATGATCACGTGAACAATAACCGAATAGAATAACCAATAATTGAGATACAAGAATTTCTGGTCAAAATGTCCAATAAATACAATGTGATAAGATAGCAACTGGAAAGTAGAGAACTAGCACTAGCAATTCCATCACGACCGTCTAGAAAATTTGTTCACCATCTTATCATCGATACCTATATAAACATTATCTGAAGTAGTTTGGGGGGGGGGGGGGTCCGTTAGATCAAGCTTCAAACAGCAAGTAGTAACAAGCAGTGAACAATAAAGTATGATATAGAAATAAACAATAAAATGGAACAATATGATCATGTATGATGCAATTGAAATCAATAATCGGTAAAGTACAATCAATCGGAAGAACGGTGATCGGTAATCAATAATCAATAATCAGGATAATCAATCGGTATGCAGTCGTTAATAAACATTAGCCGGTAAAATGATCAATAGTTGATAATCAATGGTCTATGATCAATAATACAATGGTCGGTAACGATAAACAATGATCAATAATGCAAGTGTCGATGATCATTGTCAATCTTAAGTCAATCAATCTTTTATTAACCTATCTAATGCACATAATCATGCATCACATACCACAGGTTCAGGCACATATAATCAAGTGAATGTTTAGACTTAAGTACTGAATTCTACAGGGTCATGTACTCGACAACAATAATCAATAACAATAAACAATAATCGACACACGATACAATACACGATACAGTCGTTATACTATAGTCAATAATCCATAATCAATCGATAAAACAATAACCGATATCAATAATCAATATGAAAAACATGGGCCCCTCCTCCGAGTACAGTCTCCTATATTGTCCACTATAAATTGTACCCTTATTACCCTGGCTTGTTATTATTTATTTACGATCAAACGTGAACATGCAGTCGATGCAATCAATGAGAGCAGTGATATCATGACAGTCATTTCAATTATCAGGATATTGGATTCTAGAGGTGGCTGTTGAGAGCTCAGTTATCTAAATGAATAGATAATCTAAACACAAATTAAAAACCTCGCAAGTGTACGAATCGTTTTCAGAAGCGTAGTGAAAAGCAAGGGGTCGATCCCACAAAGACTGTAGTAATTAACTTACTAATCAATAATCAGAAGCTTTTATTAAGTTTCATTTCCAAATGTATGTCTGAAAGGAAATGAGATTTGAGTCACAAAAATATCGATTGAATTAGTTGGGCTCGATTTTCACCTATAGCCAAGAATGTTCAATCAACTTCTACACTACTCTGATCACTCATGTTTGTTCATTTAAGAGCATGGTATCTACTTTTTAAATTAAAGATTTCCCTGGACTAAGAAATTAGGCATGGTATCTACCCTAATTCCTTTCTCTCCTTAAGTGTTTTAGCATGATATCTACTAAGTTGCACTTGAAGAAAGCATAGAAACTGTGGAAATTAACAAACACTGAAAGCTCTAGAAGTTGGTATCAAATCTAGATCCTCCAAGTTGATTAAACCCCAGAACCCAAATGAGTTTTTGTGTTACTTCTCATGAGCACTAGATTCGATCATCTAAATCTGCTTATGTAACAAATTCAATTTTATAATAAGCAACTTGATAACTCAACTTCAGTTGTGTTAACCAAAACGTCAGTTTAGTCGACTGTCATAAGGAGTCAGTCGACTGTTCATCAACATCTACGTTGAGTTAACAACACTTGAATAGTAAGAATGTCAAGCATCAAAAGCTGCATATTATAAATTTGATCACGAACTACCAAGTTTAATCAATAAGCGATCGGAGTAATGCAAAAGAAGATTTATTACATGGCTTAGATTTCAATCTGCCCAAAATAAGTTTAGTTGCACATAATCCAACTTTTATTTACTAAAAGTTTTGAATACATGACTCTAATGAATTAACAAAGAACAAAAATTAAAGAGAGAAGAAGAAACACTGATTTGTGTGATGATCAGCTTGAAACCAATCAGCCTGAAGTCGACTTGATCCCTCTGAAGTCGACTTGTTCTCCTCTCCCTCAATGCCGAGTTGCAGTACTTGATCCCTCCTTTACCCTTACGTTCTCTCGATCTCCTCTCTTCTTCGATGATCCTTGATCCTTTGATCGATCCTTTTTTTATAGCTTCTTTTGCCCTCATCTGCAAATCTCCAGCCCAGATTTTCATCTCCTCAAACACCGGATATGGATTGAGTCAAATCCTCTTCATTAACTACCAGACCAGATCTCTTGATTTTTGGGAAGTCGTTATTTTCAGTTATACAATATTTGTTTCCTGGTTTTTGATAGCTCAATCTGATTTGTTTTGCGGATTTGGATGAGGGTGTATCTCAACTGTGCTTATCTCTAATACCCGTTGACTGCCAGTTCAGTCGACTATTGGTTGAGAATCAGTCGACTATTCCGCAAACTTTTGGACACTCAAACCAGTCAGAGCAGTCGACTGTTGACTATGAGTCAGTCGATTATTCTGCAAAGCTTCGGAAACTCAATCCACTCTGTTCAGTCGACTGTCGTTAAGGAATCAGTCGACTGTACTCAGGAGCTTCTAACAAGTGCCAAAAAATTAAGGTTCTTCATTCCAGTGTATCATCCTCAGAGTGATGGATCTTGAATCTGCTTCATTTAGTTGCTTTTAGGCTGTTTCCTATGGAAAAGAGAAAAGAAGAATAAATTAACAAAGATAGAGAGTTTAATTGTCTAATTGCATTCAGATTATTGGTCCAAAATGTGGACATTAACAGATTTATCAGTGGCCCCCACGGATTCTAGAGGTGGCCCCCGCCGATTCTACGATGTGGTACTTAGTTCTACGTGACACTTAGATCCATGTGGCTCTTAGTTCCATCATTCCAAAATAATATCAATGACTAAAATAATAACGATGCATGATCATGACAAGTATCAAGAATATATCATGAGGGTATCAGCAGAGCATCAAGGCTTTGCAATGTATGATCTAGAATTCTATCGATCTAATATATCAATTCAATTCATTAAATACAGAAAATAACATGTTTATATGCAAAAACATAACGATGCAATTCTGGACAATAGTACACTACCGTACAGAAACTCACTTTCCCGCCTCCATGAAAAAGCAAATCTGATTCTGTCAAAAATTCTAGAAAGTGGACTCTCTTCCGATTCTAACTCCTATTCACACAACACATTCTAAGGACTATATTTATGTGTATAAATTCATTTTTTACTAGTTTCGTGCACATGCTATGTTCTGGAAATTTCGACGTTACAATACCAAAACATCAATATTTCATAATTCATAAATTGGATTGTGAAACAGTAAAATTTTCTAGATTCTAGAATCAGAGAGCTACAATTTATGTGTGCAAAGTTCTAAATTGTATTGCATGGAACTATGTCAAATTCTCAGTACAGGTTTAGATAAACGACATGGAAAAAACTGGATATTCTATAAAATGATGAATCAACGGTTTAATACTCGAATCAATGACATGAAAAGATAAAGAAAACTATTATTCTGATTCACCGATGAATCAATAATAGAATTTCTTGATATACGATAATCAATAAAAAGAACTACTTGCGGGAGTTCAATAAATGTTTCTTAAACATGAACAACGATATGCTTGCCTTTATTCGATGAGTGCAAGTATGTGAGCCCTACGGCAGCGACAGTGAGTAAGAGCGACTACAACAGCGGCTACAACAACCATGGTACGGGCGTTGGCAATGGTAACACAACAACGCAACTCGGGCAGCCATGACGTTCAACGATAGCCACCAGTGAGTAGGACTGTAGCAAAACCAAGGGGTAGTAAGGAGCTTCGATGCTGCGGTATTTGAGGCAGTGGAGGGGGTGTTGGTACTATTGATAGCTGTCGGGGGGTGCTAGAAATGTGGCAGCAAGGGGATGGAGGCTCAGGGTGAAAGGGAAGGTTGAAGACGAGGAGGCAGGTGATGTCGGCAGAGAGGAGTGCAGTCGGGGCTTCAGAGTGAGGCAGTGGGAGGAGCTCGGTGATGAAGACAGGGTGCAACAATTGTGCTTCCTGGTTGGTGCCAGCAAGGAGTCGGTGGCACGCAACAACAACGAAGGCAAGGTGCTGCAATGGCAGGAGGCTCGGGGTTGGCTTCGGGTGGCGAAGAAAGAGGTGATGCTGCAATAGGGTCGATGGATAAGCGGGTGACTGTTGTCAGGGGGCCGTTTGTGTGATGCAGTAAGGAGGATGGACGGGGGTGAGGTAAGTGTTGTGGTTGATGGTGAAGTGATGGAGATGATGGTGCTGGGAAGGTGATATGGAGAATGTTATGGGTGTGAGACAGTGAGGGGAAAAGGAGGTCGAGGTGAGTATAAGAGATGAAGATGAGGAGGGAGGACAGAAGGTAAAGGCAGTGAGGGTGTGGAGTTTACTCTTTTTGGAATGAATAATAAGAAGAAGAAGTTGGGTTGTTTAAAGGGAGGAGTAATTAGTGGGGGATTATAGGGTATTTAGGAGATAATCAAGGGATAAGAGATAATAGAGAAGATAATGGGAAGTGGGGAGTGCCATTGGGAGTTTTGGGTTGATTAATGGGTTTTGGGTTAGATTAGGATTCAGGTTTCGGGTTTGCAAAAGTGGGTTTGAGCTTTGAGTTATTGGCTTGGGTTTAGGATTTAATATGTGGGCTAGGAATCTGGGTTTTTAACATGAACTAATAAATAAATAAATAAAATAATGTAGTACATGTTAATAATCCCAAAAGAAAAAGAGATAGCGATGAGTTCAAAAGAATTCAAAAAGAATACGGTAGATAACCGATATGTAAGACATACGTATAGACAGATCAGGGAGTTACAACATTGCTCCTCTGAATGTTAGGATTCTCGTTTGGTTGGCGATCCATAACAAGCTTCTTCCGGTTGAAAACCTTAACAAAAAGAATCTTGCTTTGGGCAAGAGATGTGTTTTGTGTAATCTCCACCAAGATACGAACAATCATCTTTTTATTCATTGTCCCTTCATTTGCCTTTTTTAGTTTCTTTGTAAGAATGCTTGACATATCCGTGGGACTCCTGGCTCCATGCTTTCGAGATGGAGTGCATGGAGGAAAAATGTTCCTAGCGCTTTCAAATTATCTTGGAATATTGCTATGATGGCACTCATTTGGGTTATCTGGAAGGAGAGGAATGCTAGGATTTTCACCAAGAAAGTCCCCTCAAGTGATTATCTTATTGAAAACTTCATTCATTTTGTTCATCTATGGTCTAATCTCCTACCTCCTGATAAGAGGGAGTCTCTCTGTCTCCATCGTATTAATGATGTTGTTAGGTCCCTGGTTCAGCTGTAGTAAATTTGGCACCTTAGTTTGTTTTACTGAGTTGCTTTTACATCTTTCTTTGTTTTGGGGTGCAGATGTGAGGCTTGGCCTTGTGATGCTCGCTGCTTCTT
Source organism: Hemerocallis citrina (assembly GCA_017893485.1). Lineage (NCBI taxonomy): Eukaryota > Viridiplantae > Streptophyta > Magnoliopsida > Asparagales > Asphodelaceae > Hemerocallis > Hemerocallis citrina. The sequence goes on from CM030363.1 coordinate 211,566,483, forward strand.
CATTATCCTTTGGCTGGTTTTGGCCTTCTTTTGATTATCGTTGTGCTTTGGATGGTTATTATGGTGGCATTTTTGGGGTTGTCCTTTGCTGTTTATAGGCTGCTTTGTTATACTGTTATGTTTTGTGATGTTTTGTGCTTACATAGGCTCTTGCTTGTTCTCTGGCTTGTAATCTTTATTCGATGATGTTGTGTTTTTGTGGTATATGGTTGTCATGTGCTTTGTTGCGTTTTTCTTCTTCCTTTTCACTGCCTGGTGTAGCACGGTTCTGGTCATGTTTTGTTATCTATGGGTCTATACATCTTTGTGTTGTCTATTTTGCGTTGATGTTTTTTTTTCTTTTGGTTGCCTGCTATGTTGCAGCCTTTCTCGGGTACTGGGTGAGTTTGCTCCTCTCTCCGTTGCGGCTCTACTGGCTTGCACCTTTGTGGTTCTTATCATTTAACTGACTGCTACGACTGATGCATATCGTCGATTATCATCCATGTTCTTTTCTTCTTGTTTTCTTTTCTTGTTTCTTGATGTAAAGGTGACTCTTGTTGTTCTATTTTTCATCGCATCTTCGATGAAGTTGTATGCATCCAAATTCTTTTGTATACTTTTCTTTTTCTATTTCTAGATATATAACATGCTGGAGCCTCGTGCTCTATCTTATTAAATAAAATAAAAACTCCGCTAACCTCTTCACACTAAGTAAAAACTCTACTATTTTTAGCTATAAAAGTTCAACATGTACACTTACCAAACATTTGTGTTTATGTATCGTTCAAGTACATTCTACAAGTTCAAGTTGTATTGTTTTATTAACTATAATTTTGGTACAAAGTACCAACTACATATATTTCCTAGCAGGTGCTAGGTATTGACTTGTAACGATTAACACCTCTTAGTAGATGGATAAAGAGTTGCATTCAAACTTTGCTTGCACCAAGTTATGACATTCTTCGAAGAAGGGACAAAATTATCAAAACTATTACAAACTATATCTATTCCATTATAATAGTAAATTTTATCTAAATTAGATACATAAATATATTTTGTTTTTGAAGAAAAGCCAACAAGAATAGATATGATTATACATAGAAACACAAAATAATATGTTTGGCTGATTCGGTTAGGACTAGTGAGGTGGATGTAATGAGTTAAGGGGCTAGGTTATTAGACTATAAATTCGATACACATCCAACTATGTGAAGACAACTAGCATGCCAAATGCACAATTCTTTCAATTTCGAAAATATGACAAATGCAATGTATGTGCTGATAAATCTAGTACAAAATGGTTAAGATATTGAGGTCTTCGACATGGCCGAGCCAAGTCAATCTTTCTCCACGACCGGGTTCAGGACTTGACCCATTATAACCCCCATCCAAATTCTATGTTTCTCTTAACTACATGTCTAATAGCTTAGCTCTTGTAGTGCAGTTTTTAAATATTTTTTTTCTTAAACGAGAAAATTAAAACATTGCAAAAAAAATAACTAAGGAGTAGGAGCATCCCTTGATCAAGAGATCCCTCTATCATCATTCTTAGCCAAAACAAGAAACTCGTGGTCGAAAATATTAACCCACAAAAATCTTTGACCACTACTACGCCTCTCTTAACTTTTATTTATTTATTTTTTTTTTGCTAGACAAAATAATATAAAAAATAACTACAAAACAAGAGCATCCTCGATAGGGAGACCTTTCTAGCATCATCCTCAGCCAAATAAGGAATTCGAGATCGAAGTTGTTAACCCACATAAGACTTTGAGTACTACTACTATGACCTCTCTTTGTAACACAATATGTACACGCATTCATCTCTCAATAAATATTTTTGTTGCCGCTAAATTCGGTGTGGGGGCAAACAGATGAATTTGTGAGTTCTTGGAGAAACTGAATAGGAGAACCTGTATACCTGTTCCGTCGAACTCTGATCGTTGCTCCCGCCGTAGACCTGCAAAAAGTGCGAGACACCGGGGTTGTTCCCGGCGACGCACCCTCCGACGCTCAAGTCAGTAACCAGAATTGATTATGAAAGAGCGTTTAACTAGAGAAAGATTGATTACCTCTTAATGGAGATGGGTGAGGGGTATTTATAGGCGTCTTAGGGACTGGTTTTAGGAATGTAATCCCCGTGATTAGATAGGGAATATTCCTCGTAGTCAGATAAGGCATGTAATCTGATAAGGTATATTCCCTGTAATCAGTTAAGGAATTTAATCCCTAATCCCCAGTGAAAAGATAGATGTGAATCATGGCCGTTGATTTAGATCTAATCAGGGACCTTGATTGTATCTTGCTGGACCGGGCGTGCAGCGGGTTGGAACCCGTGCCCAGTTGAGGTGGATCTGTTTGTTATGTGAAATTACCATCTTGCCCCTGAGCTGTAGGATTCGTGCCCCATTTGGACGGTCTCGATTGAACCCCTGTTTTTGGCCACATCACGAGCCCCCCACTCCTAAAGGCTGAGGGTGATCAGTCTTTGAGGAGTAGTTTGACTAACTCAGTGGTCAGTGGAGCTGTATCGTAGTCTGAATGGGTGATTTTTGAATCCTGGAGCGCGGGGTAGGTTAGTTCCTCCTTTTTTGATGCCCTACGATGCTCCAAAGCTGTATCGAGTTTTTATCTATTTTTCCGGATTATTTATTTAACTTTGCGATGTATTGGCTAATTGTTCGGGGGTTTTAACCGTATATTCTAGGCGATAATTGCTCGTTCGGTGGCTTAGAAATATCCCCCGAATTTTTAATTATTTCCTGGAATTTTAGCGATTTTTCGCAATTTTTTAAATAAGTAAAACGATTTAAATAAATAAAAATCAATTTTTAATACCTATTTATGGCGTGGCGTCATCTGGACCTTCGATCAAGGCGGAGCGCGAGTTTCGGAACGATCAGACGATCCCTGTTCCTCGGAAGGATTTTTTCCCAAAAACGAGGGTCGGCACTCCGTCACCTCGTCTCGGAGGTGTGGCGCCGCGGCTCGAGGGGTCGGCGACTTGGTTTGAAGGGTCGGTACCTCGGTTCGGAGAATCCGAGGTACGTGGCATCATCTAGGCCGTCCATCTCCAGCGTGGATCCCCATAAAACGCTATCTTGTCGTTTTGTGGACGTGGCAAGATCTGGGTCGTCCATCATGACGAGCGCGCTTTTCTACAAGATCTAACGGCTCAGAAGGGTCGGAGCGTTTTTTTGCCAAAAACGAGGGTCGGTACCCCAGCGTCCCGGCTCGGAGGTGTAGCGCCGCGGCTCGAGGGGTCGGCGACTTGGTTTGAAGGGTCGGTACCTCGGTTCGGAGAATCCGAGGTACGTGGCATCATCTAGGCCGTCCATCTCCAGCGTGGATCCCCATAAAACGCTATCTTGTCGTTTTATGGGCGTGGCGCAATCTGAACCGTCCATCAAATTCTGACGTGAATTTCGGAGAGATCCGACGGCGACTTTGCCTCGGGAGGATTTTTTGCCAAAAACGAGGGTCGGTATCTCGTCACCTCGGTTTGCAATCCTCCGCGCCGTTTCCCGGGGAACGAGTTGAGTGTTTTTGGGTCAACTCGGTAGCTCGGTTACTGAGCCTTTCGTTCGATAGCTCGGCTCGTTAGACCGGTCCCCGAGTCGCTGCTTGTGTTTTTGAGGGTTCCGTCACTCCGTGTTAAGTACCTCGGTTGCTCGGCTGAGCTGTTCGGTAGCTCGGCCGACCAAGCCGATGGCAGGCAGTTCGGAAGGTCTGCGTGGACGGATCTGGGCCGTTCATCTTGGCACGCATCACGAGGATGGGGTTCAGATCACGAAAAAACGCTATCTTGTCGTTTTGTGGGCGTGGCGCAATCTGAACCGTCCATCAAATTCTGACGTGAATTTCGGAGAGATCCGACGGCGACTTTGCCTCGGGAGGATTTTTTGCCAAAAACGAGGGTCGGTATCTCATCACCTCGGTTTGCAATCCTCCGCGCCGTTTCCCGGGGAACGAGTTGAGTGTTTTTGGGTCAACTCGGTAGCTCGGTTACTGAGCCTTTCGTTCGATAGCTCGGCTCGTTAGACCGGTGGCCGAGTCGTTACTTGTGTTTTTGAGGATTCCGTCACTCCGTGTTAAGTACCTCGGTTGCTCGGCTGAGCTGTTCGGTAGCTCGGCCGACCAAGCCGATGGCAGGCAGTTCGGAAGGTCTGCGTGGACGGATCTGGGCCGTTCATCTTGGCACGCATCACGAGGATGGGGTTCAGATCACGAAAAAATGCTATCTTGTCGTTTTGTGGGCGTGGCGCAATCTGAACCGTCCATCAAATTCTGACGTGAATTTCGGAGAGATCCGACGGCGACTTTGCCTCGGGAGGATTTTTTGCCAAAAACGAGGGTCGGTATCTCGTCACCTTGGTTTGCAATCCTCCGCGCCGTTTCCCGGGGAACGAGTTGAGTGTTTTTGGGTCAACTCGGTAGCTCGGTTACTGAGCCTTTCGTTCGATAGCTCGGCTCGTTAGACTGGTGGCCGAGTCGTTACTTGTGTTTTTGAGGAGTTCCTCCATCTCTCGTACCGTCGCCCCTTTCTCGCTGGGCGTTTTGGCTTCTTAGTGGGCCTTTGGGATTCCCAAGGAGGCCCGTTACCACTTGGGGTTATAAGTTACCATTTCTTCACCCCTGAGCTCATTTCTCACTTTTCACTCCTCGATTTTACTTTTGTTCTCTAAGTCTTCTGCTAGCGGCGCTCTTGCTCCACGGTGTTGACGTTAGCTGTTGCGTGGGCCAGGCGATTTCCGGCGAGCGTTTTCCGACCGTGAACGTCACTTCAAAGGTTAGTTTGCTTTTGCCTTTGCTTTTTCAAGAGATGTCAAGGGTTAGCTCGGGGAGTGGTACCTCGTCCTCGGGCGATGATAGCGCCGGGGAGAGGAGTAGGGCGGAAGCTCGAAGAAAGGGGAAACAGATGGCCGAACCGTTGGTTACCGAGTCGAGGATCGGGAAGAAGAGGAGGACGGGGGAGACCTCGCCCCCCATAGTGGGGGTGATTGTGGAGAACCCGAAGCGAGCCCCCGAGATGGGACAATATCCTTCCGTCCTGTCCGGGCATTCGGGAGTTAGGCAGTACGAGGGCGATCTTCTGGAGAAAGCGATCTACGGGAAGTCGAAGATCGTCGAGGAGCCTAGCCCGTTCCTTCACTCCGAAGCCGACGAGCTCACTTCGTCGTTGTCTGAGAAGGATCTTCTCCGGATCAGGAAGGCATTCGCTATCCCGTCGGAGTACAAGCTGATGGTCGCTGGCCCCGGGATGCGAGCAAACTCTAAGTTGCCGTCGTCGGACATGTGCATGTTTGACGTCGACTCCTTGAACGTGGGACTGCATTTTCCGCTGCACCCTTTCATACTCCAGATCCTCGGCTGGTATTGTCTCGCCCCTACTCAATTCAGTCCGAACACTTGGCGTCATGTGAACGCATTCTTGCTTCAGTGCCACCGAGCCGAGGTAATGCCGGACTTATCAGTTTTCCGGGGCCTGTATCGGATAAACAGGCAACACCAGACGGAGTACCGGTACTACTTGGGGCCGAGGAGAGGCGTTAAGATTGTAGAGAACCCCGACTCACTTAAGGGTTGGAGGGAGAAGTATTTTATCATAAGGGGTGAAATGATTCGGCATATTCCGTCCCGGTGGAAGGTGGAGGTGCCAAAATTTGCGCGAAGCGACCCCGCACTATCTGAGGCCGAGGAGGATGTAGCGAGGAGGATCACGGCCCTTCCGGTACTGAGTTGGAGGGAGTTGACCGAAGAAGTGTTGTTCGGGTCCGGACTAAGCCCCATCGACCCGAGTACGCTCTTGACATCTCATTCAATTTTTTTTCTCAAGTCTTCAATCCGTCTGGCTTGATTCGTTTTCTTTTTTCGTTGATGCAGAGTCGATGAAGATTGACTTTAAAGCTATGATGGCCGATAGGTCCAAGCTGACCGGGGCCAGAAAGAGGAAGAGGGCGGCCGAGGGTGCATCTTCGGGTGCGCAGCCCGCGGTCGCTACTAACGTTACCCCGCCTCCCCCGGTTACCGAGGTGCCTTCGGAGGTTGTGGTGGTGGAGGGGACCTCGACCCCTATCGCCCCGTCTGCGAACGAGGGTGTCTTTGATGTCAATGCGGCGCTGGCGCTCGAGTTTCCCCCGTTGACTAAGGCGGCCGAGGAAATCCTGACCGAGCAGCACAAACAGTTGTTTGTGCCGAACTGGCGGGTGAAGAACCATGATGGTTTCCTCGGCAACTCGCAGATGTCAATGCAGGTCGTCAAGCACTTGGCGACCCCGAAGGATAAGGCCGCGCTGAAGGCAGGAAGGGTCGGCGACGACACTTATGAAGTTGCCCGGGGGCTTGTTTCGGTAAGTGTTCGCAAATTTCTTCAAGTTTTTTACTCGGTTTGTACTTTGTACTTATCGTTGTCTTCGTAGGCCACCGTTCACTTCGGCCATCTCATCGAGGCATTCGCCGAGCAGGAGAAGGAGCTGAAGTCCGCCAGCGAGAAAGACAGGCTGGCGAAGGTCAGGGCGGTCAAGGAACTCGAGGCCGAGCAGAGGCGAGCCGAGGCCCTGGACGTTCGGGTGGCCGACCTTACTGCCGACCTGAAGAAAGCAAAGGAGAGCCTTGAAGCGGAGTCCGCCAAAGCCGCCAAGGCCGCCGAAGAGCTTGCTGCGGCGGTGAAGTCCTTGGCCGACGAGAAGGCGGAGAGGGGAGCGCAGGCCGCGAGGATCAGGGCAGAGGTTGAAGCCGAGATCGAGGCTGAGGCGAAGAAACATATGGCTGAGAACATGGAGAAATCCTATCAGACGGCCCTGGACCACGTTCAGGCTCGCGTCCCCGGCTTCGAGCGAGTCGGCTATCGACTGTGGCCAGAGTCGCCCGTGGACGATGAGGAGGGAGATGATGAGGACGAGGCCGAAGGCGAAGACGGGGGGGAGAGGACGACCCGGCTAAGGGGGAGATCGAGGGGCCGCCCGTCGATGCGCCCGGGGTCGGAGCGGAGACGCAGGTGGACCCCTAATTCTTTCGTTAAACCTTTTGTAGTTTTTGTTTTGCTTTCTCTTCCGAACCATGTAACGCCTTTTGCGGACTGGCCACCGCTTCTTGATGAATGAAAGAACGTTTTGTCTTTGAAATTTTGTCTAAGTGTTTGGTTCGGTCGTAGGATAGGCCCCCGTCACGGCGATGGCTCGGCGGCAAGTAGAGCTGTTTCATCTATCTCTCGTGGAACGCCTCGAGGGCGAGATAGACCTGACAAGGAGGATACTGTACAATGTGGAGAAGAAGAACGGAGAGCTGTTGGCCGAAGTGTACCACTTGCGGATAGCCGAAGCCGAGCTATTCGCTAAGGAGGAAGAATTGGCTTCGGTTTTGGCCGAACGAGATGAGCTCATGAAGGAGGTCGAGCATTTGCAAAGGGTGACGGTCGACAAGAGTATCGAGGTGACCCATCTGCGCCGTGTCATATCTGACAGCGCCGAGTACCCTGGTTCGGCGAAGCTTCCTCGGTTCAAAATCGTCGTGAGGGACGAGGCGCTGAAGGACCGGATCGTCGAACTGGAGGAGGAGGTCGCTCGGCTCAAGCCTCAGCCGGCGAGGGCTAACGTCCGGAGCACCTCATGTACTCGCGAAGAGATTGAGCGAGGGATCACGTTCTATCAAGCGGCGACCCGGACTCCTATCATAGGTAGGTCAGCCGCCGACGCACAAAGCGGTGTGGCGGTGTCTTCAAGCGGTGCTTCGGTCGGGGCGACTGTGAGGGTCAGCGGCGAGGGGCCGTCCCGGTTCGTCGGCTTGGAGACGAGCTCGGAGGCCAAGAAGCGCCGACCCAAAGTGTCGTTGAACCGGAGTGTCCCCCTTCCTCGGAGGAAGTGAGCGGGCCATGCCTTCTGATATTTTCGCTGAACTCGCTGTTGTAATCTTTTTGTAATCTCGTCCAAGTTATTAATAAAATTGGGGTTGATTTATCCGAAGTGTCCTCTATTGGCTGTTTATCGAGTCTTTTGTCGCAGCTCTGATTCTGTTGCTCGGCTTTTGGTGCCGATCGACGTGGGGTGTCCATAGCCGTTGGATGGTGGCACGAATCCAGAGGCAGGCCCAAGTCCCAAGAAAACGTTATCTTGTCGTTTTGTGGGCACGTGGCACAACTGGATCCACTCATCACGCTCTGGCACACAATTTGAGAGGATCTAACGGCGAGTTGCCTTCGGGATGATTTTTTGCCAAAAACGAGGGTCGGTACCTCGTTAGTTCGGCACAATTTATGGTCGAGACGAATTCCCAACCATTGTGAGGTTAGTTTAAGAGATGCAGGAGCAGTTTCGAATGGCGAGCTACTTCTAGTCCGCTTAGGAGCGGACTTGCGAAGCAAAATCGAGCCAAGTGTTGGACTCCGATCCATTCAACGGCTGCAGGAGCAATTTCGAACGGCGATCTGCCCCCGGCCCGTCTGAAGACGAGCCGAGGAGGAAGAGTCGAGCCGAGTGCTGGACTCCGAACCATTGTGTGATTAGTTTAAGAGATGCAGGAGCAGTTTCGAATGGCGAGCTACTTCTAGTCCGCTTAGGAGCGGACTTGCGAAGCAAAATCGAGCCAAGTGTTGGACTCCGATCCATTCAACGGCTGCAGGAGCAATTTCGAACGGCGATCTGCCCCCGGCCCGTCTGAAGAGGAGCCGAGGAGGAAGAGTCGAGCCGAGTGCTGGACTCCGAACCATTGTGTGATTAGTTTAAGAGATGCAGGAGCAGTTTCGAATGGCGAGCTACTTCTAGTCCGCTTAGGAGCGGACTTGCGAAGCAAAATCGAGCCATGTTGGACTCCGATCCATTCAACGGCTGCAGGAGCAATTTCGAACGGCGATCTGCCCCCGGCCCGTCTGAAGACGAGCCGAGGAGGAAGAGTCGAGCCGAGTGCTGGACTCCGAACCATCGTGTGGTAAGGGAATTAGAGGCGGAAGTATGCGATAATGTAAAAAACTTTATTTATTAATATCTAATGGTCGGCTGCTTCTAAAGTTGCTAGCCGTTATTACAATGAAAAAAGAACAAAGGAAAAATTACTAGTAGCAGGAGAGGAGTGGCCCGACATCTCGAGTTACTTAGATAGGCGGGGTTGCCTTCTCTTGGTATTTCAAAAGATGGTCGGCGTTCCAAGTCCTGGGAATTTCTCTACCCTCAAGATCTTCTAGCTTGTATGCACCGGGGCGGATCACTTTGGAGACTTTGTACGGTCCCTCCCAATTTGGGGCCAGTTTGCTCTTCTGTCCGGGGAACGAAATGGCCAGTTTTCGGAGGACCAGATCCCCTTCTTTCAGGTCGGTTGGGCGGACCCGTTTGTTGTAGGCGAGTTCGATTCTTCTCCGATAACTTTGCTGCCGTATGGCTGCCCTTTCCCGAATTTCATCTATCAGGTCCAGGCTCGTTCTGAGCTCCCTGGCATTCTGTTCTTCTTCAAAGGCTACCAGGCGAGGAGAGGGTATCCCAACTTCTAGTGGGATGAGGGCCTCGGACCCATAGGTGAGATTGAACGGACTCTCGCCTGTCGGGGTCCGCTTCGTGGTTCGGTAGTTCCACAACACATTGGGCAGTTGATCGCCCCACAATCCCTTGGAGCACTTGTCGAGTCTCTTCTTGATGCCGGAGAGGATCTGTCGGTTGGCATTCTCGGCTTGGCCATTTGACTGGGGATGAGAGACGGAGGAGAAGCGGTGCTGTATGGCTAGGTCTTCACATAAGGCTCGGAAGGCAGCTCCAGCGAACTGCGTACCGTTATCTGTAACTACGACTCGGGGAACACCGAACCGGCAGATTACATTTTTCCAGAAGAATTGAATGACTCTATGTTCGGTAATTGTAGCCAGGGGCTCGGCCTCTATCCATTTCGAGAAATAGTCGACTGCCACGACTAGGAACTTCAATTGTCCGGGGCCGGTGGAAATGGCCCAAGTAAATCCATCCCCCACATTGCAAAGGGGATCGGACTCGATAGGGAGGAGAGTGGTGCTTGTGGAAGGCGTCGGATGTCGGAATACTTCTGGCAGGATGTGCATTGCCGAACGTGTCGTTTGGCGTCCCGTAGGAGAGTGGGCCAGTAATACCCGTAGTTTAACACTTTGCGTGCCAAGGCTCTGGAGCCGGAGTGGGCTCCGCCGATGCCCTCATGGAGCTCTTGCAGGGCGTAATCGGCTTGTCCGGGGGAGAGGCATCTTAGGTAGGGTCGACCATCCACCTGTGTGAAGGAGCGCTTATACAGAATGCCTTCGACCAGTATGTAACGCTCGGCTCGGGTCCTTATCTTTCGGGCTTCCTTCGGATCCCTTGGGAGGAGTCCGTCTCTTAAAAACTCGACGAGGGGCTTCATCCAATTATCTTCGAGGGGGAATGGCAGTGTTCCGACGGAGTTGAAAGCCTCGTCCTCTATGCTTGGCTTGAGGAGGACTTCTATCAGAACAGTTTGTTCGAGGCCTTGCAGGGATGAGGAAGCTAATTTGGACAGGGCATCGGCCTGGGCATTTTCCTCTCTGGGGATTCTTCGGATGAGGGCCTCCTCGAAGAGCGCCATGAGGCTCTTCACTTTAGCCAAGTACTTTACCATCTTGTTATCGCGGGCTTCATATTCGCCGAGGACCTGGTTGACGACCAACTGAGAGTCGCTGAAGATCTGCAGGCGTCGCGCCCCTGCGTTTCGGGCCATCCCGAGGCCGGCTATGAGTGCCTCGTATTCGGCTTCGTTATTCGAGGCTTTAAAGTTTATCCGGAGGGAATATTGAAGGACAAAGTCGTCTGGGCCCGCAAGGATGACTCCAGCCCCGCTCCCCTCATTGCAAGAGGATCCATCGACATATACCGACCAGATAGGCGGTCCCTTCGTTGTCTGCTCGGAGTCGGGGATAGTTGTTTCAACTATGAATTCGGCCAGCGCCTGCGCCTTGATTGCGGATCGAGGCTGATAGGTAATATCATGTTGGCTCAGCTCGATCGACCACTCCATGAGGCGGCCGGAAGTCTCTGGCTTGTGAAGGATCTGTTTCAACGGCTGGTCGGTAAGAACGACCATCGAATGAGACTGGAAGTATGGCCGAAGCTTTCTGGCAGCCATTATCAGGGCGTAGGCTATTTTCTCAATTTTCGGGTACCGGAGCTCGGCGTCCCGGAGCACTTTGCTGACGTAGTAAATGGGCTTCTGAGTTCTTTCTTCTTCCCTGACTAAGACCGCACTTAGCGTCTGTTCCGAGGCTGCCAAGTAGAGGTAGAGTGGTTCGCCTGGTATGGGCTTGCTGAGGAGAGGTGGATTGACGAGGTAAGCCTTAAGCTGGTCGAAGGAATCTTGGTGTTGCTGCCCCCACTCGAATCCCTTTGCCCCCCTGAGGGCTTTGAAGAACGGGAGGCACTTCTCCCCGGACTTCGACAGAAAGCGCCCTATGGCGGCTAGGCGACCAGTCAACCTTTGAACTTCCTTGACATTTCTAGGAGGGGCCATGTCCAGTATGGCCTTGATCTTTTCTGGATTCGCTTCAATTCCTCGTTGGCTAACCATGAAGCCGAGGAACTTCCCTGATGAGACGCCGAACGCACACTTGTTCGGGTTGAGTCTCATATTGTGCTTTCTTAAAACATCAAACGCTTCTTGAAGGTCGGCCACATGATCAACGCCTCGGATGCTTTTCACAAGCATGTCGTCCACGTATACTTCCATGTTTCGACCGATCTGCTCCTGAAATACCTTGTTAACAAGGCGCTGGTACGTTGCCCCGGCATTCTTTAGGCCGAAAGGCATGACTGTAGCAGTAGAGCCCTTGGTCGGTCACAAAAGATGTCTTCGGAATATCCGGGGGGAACATCCTTATCTGATTGTAACCCGAGAAAGCATCCATGAAGCTGAGGAGCTCATGTCCCGAGGTTGCGTCAATCAGAGTGTCGATGCTCGGCAGAGGGAAGGGGTCTTTAGGGCAGGCCTTGTTGAGGTCAGTGAAATCAATACAGATTCTCCATGTACCGTTGGACTTCTTCACCATCACTACGTTTGACAACCACTCAGGATAATTTACTTCCTGTATGAACCGGGCCTTCAGCAATTTGTCCACCTCTTCTTTGATAGCGAGCTGACGCTCGGGAGCGAACTTGCGCCTCTTCTGCTGGACCGGTTTGGACCCCGGATCAACACTGAGGCGGTGGACCAAGAGTTCTTCGGAGATACCGGGCATGTCTGCAGCTGTCCATGCGAAGAGGTCTTGGTTGGCTCGGATGCATTCTACAATATCCGCGTATAGTGCGGATGGGAGGGTTTTGCTGACGAAGAACCTGCGGGTCGGCTCCTGCTCCGAGAAGAGTACCTCTTCCAACTCGTCTACCGGCTCGGAAGTTGGTCGAGCAGCATCTTGGGGGATCTCGAGTGTTTCTAAGGAGAGGACGGGTCCGAGGGTGGAAGTCATATAACACTTGCGGGCTTGCTCCTGATTGCCCCTTACCTCTCCCACCCCAGCCCGAGTGGGGAATTTCATTTTGAGATGATAGGCAGAAGGGACGGCTTCAAGGGCGGCTAGGCCGGGCCGACCCAAAATGACGTTGTAGGCCGCTGGGACATCTACGACCATGAAATCCATTGACTCTGTGCGGGTAGTAGGAGTTTTGCCTGCTGTGACATCGAGGGTAATCACCCCTTCGATCGTCACCGGCACTCCCGTGAACCCATGGAGCGTATACCCGGCGGGCTTGAGTCTGTCTCGGGAGAGCTTCAGCCCCTTAAAAGCATCGAGGAATAGGATGTTTACGGAGGAGCCGTTATCTACTAGGATTCTTTCGACTTTGAAATTGGCCATGTGAAGGCTGATGACAAGTGCGTCACAATGGGGGGTGCGGACTCCCTCGAGATCTTCGTCAGAAAAGGTGACGGGCACCCCGAGGCCTTTGGGAGGAGGGGTGGCTCGGACAGAGTTCACTTCTCTAATAAAAGCTTTCCGAGAAGAGTTCGAGGAGCCCCCCATTGGACCCCCGTGGATGAGGTGGAGGACTCGTTCTTCCTCAAACTCTGGCGTCTCTTCTCGCTCTGGACGTTTGTTAGCCCCCCGAGGCTGGGGGGGAAGCTCGCCTTGGTCCTTTCTCACGAATTTTGCCAACTGCCCCCTCTGGATAAGGGCCTCGATCTCGTTTCTTAGCGCTCGGCAATCGTTAGTGTCGTGCCCATGGTCCCGGTGATAGCGGCACCATTTCTCTCTATCCCTCCTTTTGGCTGGGGTGTTCATCTTTGGAGCTGGAGGTAGGACCCCTTCCTTTTCGACTTCCATGAAAATGGCGGAGATGTTTGTGGTGAGGGGAGTAAACTTTTCAAATCTAGGGGGAGGCCGGCGCTGGCCAGCATTATCCTTCTGAAACTTTTTGGGTCCCTCTTCTTCCGTTCCCTTCCTCTTGGACCCGGAGGCGGTTACTTCCCAGTTGGGCTGTTCCTCGGCCTCCTCAGCTCGGATGTATTTTTCAGTGCGGAGGAGGAGGTCAGAAAAGTCGTGCGGCGGTTTCTTGGCGAGGGAGGAGCGGAGATTGGAATTGAGGATATTGGATTGGAACGCCGCGGTAGCGACGGATTGATCGAGGGATGCGATGGTCCTGGCCTCGGCTGTGAACCTCTTCACGTAGTCCCTCAATTTCTCCCCCTTCTGCTGACGGAGGTGCAATAGGGAGATGCTGGTCTTCTCGGCCCTTCGGCTGCTGACGAAGTGGGTGATGAACAGGGTTTCGAACTGTTCGAAGGAAAATATCGATGCCGGGGCAAGGCGAGAGTACCATTCTCGAGCCGGACCTTTCAGAGTTGCAGGGAATGTTTTGCAGAGGAGGGCATCGGAAGCTTGATGGAGGAGCATCAAGATCTTAAAGCTTTCGATGTGGTCAACTGGATCGGTCTCCCCAGTGTAGTTCTCGAACTGGGGAGGTTTGAAACCGAAGGGAACAGGAGCATCTACTATGGTCCGGGAGAACGGGGGTCGGCTAGGACGTAGGGTCCTCCCCCTGAGCTCTTCTTCTCGGTTTATCTGTCCCAAGAGTTTTTCCACCTCGTTCAGACGGCGGTTCATGGTGTCATCTCTCCGACGGTGATCTGCCGAGCCACGGGACTCGTCTTCGTATGAGGGAGAGCGAGGGCTGCGACGATGGTAGCTTCGAGAACGACGAGGACTTGGGGTGCGTCTGGAATTGGTAGGAGCGGGTCGAGGAGAAGGGGACCGTTGGCGAGGGCTCCGGACCGGAGGAGGGGATGGGGCCCTTTGCTCATTGGGGTTCTGACGGAGGTTGAGGGCCTGTTGTACCATTGCTTGGAATTGATGGAACTCGGCACGGGTGATGGGTGCCTCATTGTTCCTGGGCTGCTGCCGACCTGCTGGAGAGTGCCTCCTTCGGTAGTGATCGGGGGAGTCCTTTCTCCCTCTTCGGACGGGGGACCTCCTGCGCTCTCGGTGTCGGGGGGATTGCTCTCGCTGGCGGGAGGCTTCCCCCCGAGCCCGCTTTTCATCCAGATGGCGACGAAGGTCATCATCTTCCGGGCGTTTGGGAGGGGCATTGTGGCGACCAGAGGCTCGGGGATGATGGGAGGCCATGGAGGCACTGGAGGCGGTGTGGATGGGGATGTTCTCTTGGTGAAGAGGCTGTTTCTGGGGGTTAGGCCCCTTTGGATCAGGATGTGGAGGGTTCCGTTGGAGCGGCTCTTCCACGGTAGGAGGGAGTTGCCCTTGTTGCTGGGCGGGATCAGGAAGGACTTCTTGCTGGTCAGGGTTGGGCGCTCGGTTGGAGCCCCTAGATCTAACTTTGCGAGGCGGCATGGCAGGAGAAAACCTAGTCGACGGAAAGAGGAGGGGCTGCTATTCGTATGTTTCCCACAGACGGCGCCAATCTGTTGCCGCTAAATTCGGTGTGGGGGCAAACAGATGAATTTGTGAGTTCTTGGGGAAACTGAATAGGAGAACCTGTATACCTGTTCCGTCGAACTCTGATCGTTGCTCCCGCCGTAGACCTGCAAAAAGTGCGAGACACCGGGGTTGTTCCCGGCGACGCACCCTCCGACGCTCAAGTCAGTAACCAGAATTGATTATGAAAGAGCGTTTAACTAGAGAAAGATTGATTACCTCTTAATGGAGATGGGTGAGGGGTATTTATAGGCGTCTTAGGGACTGGTTTTAGGAATGTAATCCCCGTGATTAGATAAGGAATATTCCTCGTAGTCAGATAAGGCATGTAATCTGATAAGGTATATTCCCTGTAATCAGTTAAGGAATTTAATCCCTAATCCCCAGTGAAAAGATAGATGTGAATCATGGCCGTTGATTTAGATCTAATCAGGGACCTTGATTGTATCTTGCTGGACCGGGCGTGCAGCGGGTTGGAACCCGTGCCCAGTTGAGGTGGATCTGTTTGTTATGTGAAATTACCATCTTGCCCCTGAGCTGTAGGATTCGTGCCCCATTTGGACGGTCTCGATTGAACCCCTGTTTTTGGCCACATCAATTTTGTATCCCACCAATTTTCATACCTTCAAGCATGAGTAAGATATATTGAGAAATGGGGTCTTGACCGCTACTTGCACATATATGATCGATGACAAACATCAAGCCTCCCTCAATAAGAACATGACCCACATGAGATAGTAGGTGAAATACTCTAAGAGCCATCCACAAACCTTTTCATCTAGCAACGTTGATTGATGTCAAGACAACCTGCCCTCTACCGATCAACAACGGTCTACCACACCAATCTTGATAGACAAAACCATAGCCAATGGTACTATTCCCCTTCAATGACCCATCAAAGCTAAGTTCAATAGATCCTTCAGGAAGGGCAACTCATTTGATCAATAGCTCTTGCACACTGTGAGGAGCATAGATCGTTTTGAGACCCATCCATTGGACCTCATAGTAGGAGACAATTGAAGCCAAAAACCACCAAGAACATCTCAGCTCTCAACAATGTTGGAAACCACGACAGAAACAAAAGAGGGGCCACAAACCCTTGAAACATATTCTTCATCGAGCTTTCCAAGCATACCATAAGATGGTAATAACTAAAGATTGGAACAACTGTTTTTAGGACCTGAACCAACCACATTTTCCTCCATAGATCAGGGAAAGATGTCATGTTGATACTAATGCCCACATGTTACATGAGAATGCTCCAAACATGACGAATGAAGCAATCAACGAGGAAATATTCAATTGTTCATCCCCAACCTCTTTAATTGGACAAGTAGTAATCACCTGCATCCCACAACGAACTAGCTTTGAACTAGTAAGAATTCCCCCACATGCAACTCTCCATAACTATGCAACAACTTTTCGTGCAACTTTTAGTTTTTGGATCAACCTATTTGAAACTTGGCACCTCGCAGTTCCTTCCATTAGCAGCTAAATACAATCTTCAAGGCGACTATTGATAGGGAAAAATAATAGCAAAGGAGGCCTTAGTGACCTGATTCACCGAAATGGACAATATTAGGGATTCAACGGGACAGGGTAGACTTCAACATAATTGAAAGTTATTCCTTGTAAGAGGAGATAAGATCAGGAACTCAAATTGAAGAACTCAACAACTCAACAGAAGAGTGATGCCATCTCTATTCAGGAGAACCCAAAAAAATATATCCAAGGATCAGAGAATACATCTCCATCGATTATCCACTTCCCAATGAAAACAATTGCAAATCATATCCTTACCAATGCATAACGCACTCTAGAGTCACGAACACGGATTCAGACATTGAACATCCTGCACAGATGAAGGGAGCTTATTATAACCTCCGTTCCTGTTTATACGGATTTGTATTTTTCTTTTCCTGTATTCTCGTATTTTAAAAAAATTCCCTAAAAATTTTTCTACTCTTTCGAACCCAAATTTTTGCATACTCGACTATTTTGTTTGAACCCAGAATTTCAACCGACACTATTTATCACTATTTGATTATTTAACTCTTGATTATTATTTTACTACTACTATTATTATTGTTATTATTAATAATATTTTGAAAAACCCAAAGATCCTAATTCATTATAAAATATCTAGTTGACTATTTGATTTATGCTAAAGCTCACCTTGTGATTTAATTATTGGATTTCTTGTCATGAAGCCCAGTTTTATATTCATTATAATTACATTTTTATTAACATATAATTTTAGAGCTCAATCTCATATTCTTTTATTCATATTTATTCTAATTTGTGAAGCCCAAATATAAAGCCCAGGTCTACAAACCCAAACCCAGATTTATATACCCAACCTGTCAACCCATTATCCTACCCTACCCAAATTCAGCTATCCGTATACAAACCCCTTACATTCACCCAACCTTCACATCCCGTAACCCCATAACCCCCCACTCTCTCATAACTACCCATTATTATATTATATTTATTATTTTATATTATTATCTATTTATAAAACCCCCCTCCCACTCTTCTCTCTCCCCGCCCCCCCTATTTCCTCTGTTTTCGAAAACGAAACAGAGACCCCTACTCCCTTCATCTTCAACCTTGCATCCCCAAGCTCCTTCGCCCCCGCTATTGCCGCTCTCCACCCTTGCAAGCCACTGCCCCGTCACCGCGACGCCATAACCCCATGCTCCTCACCTTCCTCCTACTCGACATCCCACCAAACCCCTCGACCCATTGCCTCCCTCACAGTTGACCGCCAGCACCGATCGCCTACTGCCTCTTCCATCGTAGCACTCCGTCGTTGCACCGCCTACAACCATCGAACCCATTGCATGCCATTGCCTCCATCAACCTCGTCCCGCCACAGCAACAGCCACTGGCTTCCTACTCACTCTCGCCACTCGTCGATGCCCTATGCACTGCCATCGTCGAGTCTCCCTCACCCACAGTGCCGCCATCACCGTCGACTACTCTCCCCCTTACACCCATCAAGCTCCGTTGCCCGTCCTTCTCCTCTGTCGACCTCGACATTACTTTCGACTGTCGACCACCCGAGCTCTTCACCTCCTCCCACCATTGCCGGAGCTCCGCCAGTGCGACCACAAAGCTCTGCACCGATCTCGACCACAACCGCCTCTCGTCGACCCATCGCCACCATCGCCTCGCCATTGCAACTGCCGCCAACCGCAGTCGAAGCTGAAGCCCACGTTTCTGCCATTGTTGCTACTGTTTGATTTGCTGTGTGTTGTGGATCGCCGTTTGCTATTTTGGAGAGAGTGGCTGTTTGTTGTTTGATCTCAATCACGGACGTCCGATCATTGATCATCGCAATCGTGATCGCTTCTTGATCTGTTGATCTTGGCCGCTGGGTTTTCATTGATCATCATCACCATCATCATCACCATCAAGATCTTGATCTCAACCGTCGAATCTCTTTTGATCATCGCGATCGTGATCATCATCTTGATCTTGATCTTCAATCTCACCAGTTCGATCATCCAATCTTGATCCCCATCAAGATCCGTGCCCGATCGTGTTCATTGTGATCGTTTGCTCGTCGTCGTGTCACCGGAATTCCGATCCCGTTATTCTTTGCATATTCGGATTAATCTAACGTCATTCTAAAGGCAAGTCACTCGAATAGTTATTGTATCATATTCGAGATTGTTTATTGAATTCTGCAAGTAATTCTATATTGATTATCATATATCTGCTATTGTTATCTATCGTTGGGATACTACGGATTTACACGAGCGAATCCAAGTAGTAGTCTTGACTTTATATCGTCTTTTGTCTCCAATTTATAGAGATCTTGCATGCATTCATGTAGTTAATTATTGAATATAGGAATAAGGATTGTTATTGTAATTCTTATCATGGCATTACACAACTATTGTAGATTGTATGCTAGTATTGATTGTTCACATGATTGATGTTGGGGAATTAGTTGACTGTGATTAGTAAGAGTATGGACACTATACATCTTAATACCATGTTCACATAGACGTATTTGCCGTGAATGTTGTCAACAACTATTGCATATTGATTGAATAAAGAATTGTTAACAAGCCGGGTGTTACCGCTGATTTCGGTGTGGGGGTAAGCAGATAGAATTTGTGGGTTCGTGAAAAAACCTGAATAGCAGATCCGAACCTGTTCGTCTGAGTTGGGCTGCTGACTCCCGCCGTGCACCTGCAAGGAAAGTGCGAAACACCGGGGTTGATCCCGGCGACGCACCCTCCGACGCTCTTGTCAGTAACCAGAAGAGATTAAGGAAGAGCTTAAGCAGGTAAAAGAGTGATTAACCTGTAACAGTGGTTGGTGGGGGGTATTTATAGTCGCCGTTGGGATCAGATTAGGAATGTGATTCCTGTGATCTGATAAGGCATAAAATCCTCGTAATCAGATTAGGAATGTAATCCCCTAATTCCCGGTGAGAGCAAATCAGGCCTGTTGATTTGGTCAAATCAGTAACCCTGATTTTCCTCTTGCTGATCTGGGTTTGTCTTGGGTCGGGACCCGTACCCAGTTGGAGTGGATCCGTTCGCGGGTTATTGGATCTGTGAGAAGGAGACCCAGTACCCGCTTCGGACCCGCTAGTAGGTGAAATTACCGTTTTACCCCTGAGCTTTGAGATTCGCGTCCGATGTGAACGGTCCCGATTTAATCCTATTTTTAGCTATATCACGAGCCCCCCACTCCCGAAGACTGAGTTTGATCAGCCTTTGAAGAGTAGTTTTACTGTTCTAATGGCGTACGGGATTTTATTGGTGTTCTTAAAGGAGTTTGGAATCTTGCTCGGGGTGTAACGGTGTTATTATGGGCTTGTAAAATGCCCAAAAATACTCTCAGAATTTTCTGGATTTTTGGTGATTTTTCCAGATTTTTCTGAATTTTTTCTCATTTTTTTTGAATTTTTTATTCATTTTCCGAATTAAATAATTAATTATCAAAAATATTAAATAATTATTCTAATTAAATAATTATATTTTTCAGAATTTAAAATAATTTTTCTGAATTTATAATTATTTTTAGAATTTTTATTTAATTTTTTCCGATTTTTTAAATATTTTTCGAATTTTTTAAATAAAAAATACAATTAAATAAATAAATAAATTAATTAAATATACCTGGACACGTGGCGCGATCTGCGCCGTCGGATTCCTGCGCGAATCGCGAGGCGGCGCGCTTTTCGAAAAATCGCTATCTTGTCGTTTAGCGCACGTGGCGCGATCTGAACCGTTCATCAACTTTTACGTGATTTTCTGGAAGATCCAACGGCTGTAGTTGCTCGGCTAGCTTTTTTCTCCATTTACCAGATCGGAAAGGGGGTTGCTCGGCAGCCGACCGAGAGTAACTTTCGACCATTGGCGTGAGGCCACGTGGCATGCCACGTGGCATTTAAATTTCTCCTCCTTCGTTGCTTTCTCCGAGTGTCCCCTCCCGCCGCCTCCTGCTCTCTCTCTCTCTCATCACTTTTTCTCCTCCGTCTTCGACTCGACATTGAAGTAAGCTCCGACGAAGGAGCTTGGCGATGGGTCTGGAGCTCGAAGGTGGAGCTCCGGAGTTGGAGCTCGGTGGTGCTGCTCGGAGTGAGTGAGAGAGAGCTCAGGAACAATGGGTTCGGCGAAGAGCGTACTCGAAACTCGGAGCTCCGGAGTGTGAGCTCGGCCATGGTGGTGGCGAGGCGTGCTCGACGGGAGGTGGAGCTTGGCACGGCGAGAGCTCGGATAAGAGTTGGGTTCTCTTCTTGAGCTTCGACGAAGTGGAGGTTGGCGAGTTCGGAGCTGTGCTAGCCGAAGAAGAAGGTCGACGCGGTTCAGGGCTGAGCTCGTCCATGGAGCTCGGCGAGGAGTTGGAGCTTTGCTCGCCGAAGGAGGAGTTCGTCGACGAGAGCTCACTCGAGGGAGCTCGGAGCTCGGAGTGAGAGAGAGCTCGGCAAGCTAGGGAGAGCTTGGTCGAGGAGAACTTCGTCGGAGGCGGTGTTCGGAGCCTCAGCTTGAGCTCGATAGAGGAGGTCTGCAGTGTAGATGTGCTGGGAGCTTTTGAGCTCGGCATTGGAGAGGGAGCTCGGAGCGGGAGAGGAGCTCGTCAATGCCGTGGATGCGAACTGCGAGCTCGGAGCTCGGAGCTCGTCGATGGAAGCTCGCCGTCGTGGAGCTCGGCGTCATGGTGACGCTTGGCGAGGTGGACGAGGGCGGAGCTCGCCGGTGTTGGAATTTTGGCGAGGAGAAGCTTGTGGAGCTCGTCGTTCGGCCATGGCGGTTGTCGAAGAAGGGGACTGAGCTCGGAGCCTTGGAGGAGTGGCGGAGCTCGGTTTGATGGTGATGGAGCTCGTGGAGGACGGTGGAGCTCGAGAAGGGGACGACGGAGCTCATGAAGGCGGCGTTCGGAGCTCGTGCTGGCGAGGTCGGGCTCGCGCGAAGGTGGCGAAGCTCGAAGGTGGGTTCGGAGCTTGAAGATGAAGGTGACGAAATGTAGTTTTATTTGGTTTTTGCTTTGTTTCTGTTTTGGCGCCAGGATGGGTGAAGAAGGAGATGACGTGGCAGTAGCGGGTTCGGGTCTGAGGACCCTAACGGGTCCGAATCCGAGCACCGTTTTTTTTTTTTTTTGGCGTCTTGTTCGGCCAATCCGAGCACCGATTTTGAGGCGAATTTTTGGCCATTTTGCAGCTCGGTACGGCAGTAGTTCGGATGGTAGATCCGAGCTACGTGGCTCGATCTGGATGGTTGAATGGTGGCACGAATCTCGAGACGGGCCCAATTCCCAAGAAAACACGATCTTGTCGTTTAGTGCAGCTAGCAAGATCTGGGCCGTCTGATCGAGATCTTACACGAATGTTGAGGAGAAAGTGTGTTTTCTCCGTTTACCAGATCGGGAAGGCACTTGCTCGGCATCCGACCGGGCTCTTTGATGTTGGGGCTCGGATGTGAAGAGCTCGGATCCTTTGCTCGGATGGGAAGAGCTCGGATGGGAAGAGCTCGGATTCCTGCTCGGATGGGAAGAGCTCGGTTCGGATTGGAAGAGCTCGGTTCGGATTTCCGAGCTATTCGGCGCAGCTGCATTGAGATCCACTTTCCCGGTGCTACGGAGGTCCGATCGGGGCGTGCGACCCCTCGTTTCGAAGCTAGTTCGAAGATCTACAACTTCTCTTTAGGAGTGGGATGAAGACTCACCCTCCTTCATGGTCAAAATAGCCCCGCAAGATGCTTGTCTTCATGAAGTTGATAAGTACTTTGGTCTTGGGGATTTTGGAAGAGGAGCTCCACTCCTAGGGGCGGAGAAGATGTGTTAGGAAGACCTTGTGCTTGGAAGACCCTTGTAAGGTGTGCTAGGAAGACCCCTGTGCTTGGAAGACCCTTGGGCTAGGAAGACCCTTGGGGCGAAGAAGAGGCGCGAGTGGGTCGGATCGCTAGTCGCTCGGCTAGGAATACTGAGCGACGTGGAGCGATCTGAGCCGCTGGATCTCAGCGCGGATCTCGAGGCGGGCACAGTTTCCAAGAAAACACTATCTTGTCGTTTAGCGACGCTGGCAAGATCTGGGCCGTTGATGATGGCACGAATCTCGAGACGGCTCAGTTCCCAAGAAAACGTTATCTTGTCGTTTAGCGTCGCTGGCAAGATCTGGGCCGTCTGATCGAGATCTTACACGAATGTTGAGGAGAAAGTGTGTTTTCTCCGTTTACCAGATCGGGAAGGCACTTGCTCGGCAGCCGACCGGGCTCTTTGATGTTGGGGCTCGGATGGGAAGAGCTCGGATGGGAGTGGCTCGGCTCGGCTCGTGCGAGTGGCTCGGATGGGAAGAGCTCGGATGGGAAGAGCTCGGCTCTGGAAGAGAGCTATTTGTGAGACGAGTGTGAGGAGGGACCCTATGAGAGAGTTGAGCTCCAAACTCGGTGAGAAGAGGTCCGCTTCGGGGGCGAGCGGAGGGAAGAGCTCTGCTCTGGAAGAGGGCCGTTTGTGAGACAAGTGTAAGGAGGAACTCTAGGAGAGAGTTGTGCTCCAAACTGGTTTGAGAAGAGGTCCGCTTTTGGGGGCGAGCGGGGGGAAGAGCTCGGCTCTGGAAGAGAGCCATTTGTGAGACAAGTGTAAGGAGGAACTCTAGGAGAGAGTTGTGCTCCAAACTTGCTGAGAAGAGGTCCGCTTCGGGGGCGAGCGGAGGGAAGAGCTCGGCTCTGGAAGAGAGCTATTTGTGAGATAAGTGTATGGAGGAACTCTAGGAGAGAGTTGTGCTCCAAACTTGCTGAGAAGAGGTCCGCTTCGGGGGCGAGCGGAGGGAAGAGCTCGGATCCTCGCTCGGATGGGAAGAGCTCGGATGGGAAGAGCTCGGATTCCTGCTCGGATGGGAAGAGCTCGGCTCTGGAAGAGAGCCATTTGTGAGATAAGTGTATGGAGGAACTCTAGGAGAGAGTTGTGCTCCAAACTTGCTGAGAAGAGGTCCGCTTCGGGGGCGAGCGGAGGGAAGAGCTCGGCTCTGGAAGAGAGCCATTTGTGAGACAAGTGTAAGGAGGAACTCTAGGAGAGAGTTGTGCTCCAAACTTGCTGAGAAGAGGTCCGCTTCGGGGGCGAGCGGAGGGAAGAGCTCGGATCCTCGCTCGGATGGGAAGAGCTCGGATTCCTGCTCGGATGGGAAGAGCTCGGCTCTGGAAGAGAGCCATTTGTGAGATAAGTGTATGGAGGAACTCTAGGAGAGAGTTGTGCTCCAAACTTGCTGAGAAGAGGTCCGCTTCGGGGGCGAGCGGAGGGAAGAGCTCGGCTCTGGAAGAGAGCCATTTGTGAGACAAGTGTAAGGAGGAACTCTAGGAGAGAGTTGTGCTCCAAACTTGCTGAGAAGAGGTCCGCTTCGGATGCGAGCGGAGGGAAGAGCTCGGATCTGGAAGAGAGCCATTTGTGAGACAAGTGTAAGGAGGAACTCTAGGAGAGAGTTGTGCTCCAAACTTGCTGAGAAGAGGTCCGCTTCGGGGGCGAGCGGAGGGAAGAGCTCGGATCCTTGCTCGGATGGGAAGAGCTCGGATGGGAAGAGCTCGGCTCTGGAAGAGAGCTATTTGTGAGACGAGTGTGAGGAGCAACTCCAGGGGAGAGCTGTAGCTCCGAACTCGCTGCTTAGGTGAGAGAATCAACGGTTGTGGGAGCAATTCCGAATGGCGAACCACTTCTAACCCGCTGAAGAGCAGGTTATTTGAAGCAGAATCGAGCCAAGTGTTGGACTCCGAACCATCGGTAGAGGTGTTCAACGGTTGTGGGAGCAATTCCGAATGGCGAACCACCTCTAACCTGCTGAAGAGCAAGTTATTTGAAGCAGAATCGAGCCAAGTGTTGGACTCCGAACCATCGGTAGAGGTGTTCAACGGTTGTGGGAGCAATTCCGAATGGCGAACCACTTCTAACCCGCTGAAGAGCAGGTTATTTGAAGCAGAATCCAGCCAAGTGTTGGACTCCGAACTCATTGTGAAGAGATCCGCTTCGGCGGCGAGCGGAGGGAAGAGCTCGGCTCTGGAAGAGAGCCATTTGTGAGATGAGTCTGAGGAGCAACTCTTGGAGAGAGTTTTGAGCTCCGAACTCGTTGAGAAGAGGTCCGCTTTGGAGGCGAGCGGAGTGAAGAGCTCGGTAAGTCGCGGGAGCAGCCATGTAGAAGAAGCTGGACTCCGAACTCACCTTTCAGCGAGTCATGACTCGGAGAGGTAGAGATGAGGCAAGAGCAACAATTTCCAATGAAAAAACGTAAAGTTTTATTGAAATAAACTAAGTGGCTGCTTCAATATGGCGAGCCCTTATTACATGCTATCGGCCGGATTACAAGCATCGGCCTTATTGAAAATCAGGGTCCTACTTCTACAATAAGGTGAAGACCTCTTGGGAAGAGCCGGGAGGTTCTGAGTCGTAAAGCTCGGCGGGCCCTTCAGTTCGTTCGTCGGCTCCTCAGGGGGGAAGCTCGGCCCCTTCTTTCAGGACGAACTTGGTCAGGTGCCCCCGCTGTATGAGTTCTTCGATCTCCTCCTTCAGAGCCCGACAATCTTCCGTGTCGTGGCCGTGGTCCCTGTGAAAGCGGCACCACTTATGCTTGTCCCTCTTCTTGCCAGGTGTATTCATTCTTGGGGGAGCGCGGAGGAGCCCTTCCTTGTCCACCTCCATAAGAACTTCTGATATATTGGCAACGAGGGGGGTGAACTTCTCAAACCGAGGAGTCGGGCGGCGCTGGCCATTGCCGTCCTTCTGAAGCTTCTTAGCCTCTTCTTCTTCGGTCAACTTTCGCTTCGTCCCTGAGGTAGACCCCCCGAAGCTTGGAGGGTAGGCGGCCTCTTCGGCACGAATGTACTTGTCACACCTGAGAAGGAGGTCGGCAAAGTTCCGTGGAGGCTTCTTAGCAAGAGAGGAGCGGAGGCTGGAGTTGAAGACGTTGGATTGGAAGGCGGCTGTTGCGACGGATTGGTCGAGGGAGGCTATGGACCTGACCTCCGCAGTGAACCTCTTCACATAGTCTCTCAACTTCTCTCCCTTCTCCTGGCAGAGCTGGAGTAATGAGAGGCTGGTCTTCTCTGTGTGTCTACTACTCATGAAGTGGGTGATGAAGAGGGTCTCGAATTGCTCGAAGGAGAAGATGGAAGAGGGAGCAAGGCGGGAGTACCATTCCCTAGCCGACCTCCTCAGGGTGGCTGGGAAGGTCTTGCAAAGTAAGGCGTCCGAAGCCTGGTGGATGAGCATGAGGGTCTTGAAGCTTTCGATGTGGTCCACGGGGTCTGACTCCCCCGAGTAAGTTTCGAACTTGGGGGGTTCGAAACCTCTTGGGATAGGAGCTTCCATGATGGTTCGGGAGAAAGGGGGTCTGCTCGGACGGATGGTTCTGCTGTTCGACCCCTCCCCCTCGTCCATCCGACCGATTCGCCTCTCCACCTCATGGAGACGGCGGTATAGGGCATCGTCCCTCCCGCGGTAGTCGAACGAGTCTCCGGACTCGTCTTCGTAGGAGGGAGAGCCGGGGCTACGATGGTCGTCCCGAGAGCGGCGAGGGCTAAGTTCATGCTGCCGGCGGTTAGGAGCTGGCGGAGAAGAGGCGGACCTATGGCGAGGACTGGGAACCTGTTGGGGCGAAGGAACCCTTTGGGCCTTATTGTTGTTGGGTCGGAGGTTAAGAGCCTGCAACATCGTTGCTTGAAACTGCAGGAACTCGGCGCGAGTGATGGGCGCCTCATTGTTCCTCGGCTGATGCCGACCGGTAGGAGAGTGGCGCCTCCTCCTGTAATGCCCGGGTGACTCTCTTCTTCCCCTTCGGACAGGAGACCTTCTATAATCTCGGTGGTGAGGGGACCGCTCACCCGGACGTTGTTGGCGGGAGGCTCCCTCTCGGGCCCGCTTCTCGTCCAGACGGTGGTGTAGGTCCTCTTCCTTCTTCTGATTTTGGGGATTGTGAGAGGCCATGGAATCTGTAGAGGTGTTGTGTATGGAGACGCGGTCCTGATTGAGCGGTTGCTTCATACGAGAGCCCCCCGCACCGACGTTCTGAGGACCGGTGGGAGCCCTGGGGGGTTGCTGGTTCTGAAGAGGAGGCTGATCTTGAAGAGGGTCCTCCACTTGAAGCGGGGGTTGTCCCTGCTGCGGAGCGGGTTGGATGGGGACTACCTCTTGCTGATCAGCGGGGTTGGGTCCACGGTTGGACCCCCTAGATCTGACCTTTCTGGGAGGCATGGCTGGAGAAGAGCTGATCGACGAGGAAGAGGCGGAGGCTATTCGTATGGTTTTCCCACAGACGGCGCCAATCTGTTACCGCTGATTTCGGTGTGGGGGTAAGCAGATAGAATTTGTGGGTTCGTGAAAAAACCTGAATAGCAGATCCGAACCTGTTCGTCTGAGTTGGGCTGCTGACTCCCGCCGTGCACCTGCAAGGAAAGTGCGAAACACCGGGGTTGATCCCGGCGACGCACCCTCCGACGCTCTTGTCAGTAACCAGAAGAGATTAAGGAAGAGCTTAAGCAGGTAAAAGAGTGATTAACCTGTAACAGTGGTTGGTGGGGGGTATTTATAGTCGCCGTTGGGATCAGATTAGGAATGTGATTCCTGTGATCTGATAAGGCATAAAATCCTCGTAATCAGATTAGGAATGTAATCCCCTAATTCTCGGTGAGAGCAAATCAGGCCTGTTGATTTGGTCAAATCAGTAACCCTGATTTTCCTCTTGCTGATCTGGGTTTGTCTTGGGTCGGGACCCGTACCCAGTTGGAGTGGATCCGTTCGCGGGTTATTGGATCTGTGAGAAGGAGACCCAGTACCCGCTTCGGACCCGCTAGTAGGTGAAATTACCGTTTTACCCCTGAGCTTTGAGATTCGCGTCCGATGTGAACGGTCCCGATTTAATCCTATTTTTAGCCATATCACCGGGGTTTAAGCGTGTTTCCCTAAATATTGTTAACGGCTATTGTTTTATTGATGGATTGTGGCTTACGGCAGTAACCCAATCTATCGTGTATTGTATCGGGGCCAATTATCGTATCGTGCAGCAATCATTGAATTGCAACTATTGAATATTGATTATCGTTGCTGAACATGAACTATAAAATCCACCACTAAGTCTAAACGTAACTTGTTTGCATGTAGCAACCATGTGGTAAATACATGGGACACATGAAGTGCTACATTAGTTAGGATTAAAATGAATAATAGACTTAAGATTGTCATCGTATCGTCATTGGATATTATCATCGTTATTGAACATTGTTACCGTTATTGTTTATCGTTATTGCTATTGTTATTGATCATCGTTATTGCACATTGTATCGTTATCATTTTGCTAATGTTCATTGCCATCGACTCTATTGTTTATTGAATTCATTGTTATACCATAAATATCATTATTTCATTGCTTTCTCTACTTGCTGTCCACGACTTGCTCTAAAGACATATTATTCTCTCTTTTTAGATGAACAGCTTATAGGTAATCAAGGAGAATTGCCTGATGGTTTAGGAGAACTACAATGGTGAAGAATTGATTTGCATTGCCGCCTAAATAATCATTGTTTTGTTATGAAGAGTTCAATAATTGAACATTGTTATTTCTTGTATTGTGGGCTTTTTGACCCGAATTTTGGTATTTTCGTTCCAGTGTTGGATTATTATCATATTTGGTTATTTCATGCTCAAATTCCAAGTATTGTTAGTTATGTGATTATCCTTTCATTGCATGTGTGGTTGTATTACTCCTCATTATATTGCTGAGTTGAATCGATAACAACTTATGAATGACGCAAGTCATTCGCTGGGCCAACGTCACGTGCTTGCATTCCGTATTTTAGGAAGCGGAGCGTGACACTTATAATTAGGAGATAACCACTTAAACAATAGCAACTGATGTTTATTAAAAAAATCAAGTCAATTTTTAGCTATAAGGCTCTCATGTGGAGTATTCAATCGTATGAAACCAACCTACCAAACTCAGTGGGTATAACAATTCTCATCCCAAGCAATCATATGCAATCTCATATCACCATACCTTTAGTCCAAATGGAAGCACACAATTCTTGCTCACGCTTATCAACAATCTCGGGACCTAATTGTGAGCTAATGCATACAATGGGAGAGCTTTAACATCTGATTTTAGATCAATGAACCTACTCAGAGACCTAAGAGTCCTATCCCTCCAGCCAGATAGATGTTTACGAACTTACTCCACCACATCATTGTAATTAGCAGTAGGGATGCGAGACGAGCTAATCATACTACCGAGGTATTTGAAATGCATAAAACCCAACTCCAATGGCAAAAGTCTAAGTGCATGTGCAGTGTTTCTTAATCAAACCAACACGCTCACTAAAGAAAACACTAGAATTACTAAGGTTCGCATATGGGCCACTAAGAGAACAATAGGTATCAAGTAGGCTTTTAATCACCTAGTATTCGGACACATTAAGCAAACTATCATCTGTATAAAGAAAACGACTGGGAGTAGTATTCTGATTGTCAATAGTAATACTTGTGAGCCTACCACCGGCCATTTACTATTTAATAAGACGAGATAACATTTTCGAACATAGGATGAAGAGATAAAGAGAAAGAGGACAACCTTGTGGCAGTTCCATAGTCGAAATGAACCAATCAAAAGAAGAACCATTAATAAGTACTGTAAATTCTGGATTCTCAATATAAGTCGGTGTTAAACCGAAACTACAAGAGGGTAGAGAGATAATCCCACCTGATCCTATCGTAAGCATTCTCCATATCAAGTTTCAAGGCTATAAAACCTTCATACTTCTTTGTCTTATTCATTGAATGGAGAGCTTCTTGAGCAAGAAACGGACTACCCAAAATCCAACGCACAAGAATAAAGGCACAATGTTCTTCATAGATGAGAGAGCTTAGAATAAGCTTCAAATGATTAACTAATAGCTTTACAATACTTTATATGAAAAGTTTCCTAGAACTTTAGGAATAAGAAATTGTTAGGTTTCAAAGGCAATCACAAAATAAATACACAGCGGAAAAATTACAAAAAAAATATATCGAAACCTAGCCATGGATCTATGTGAAAACCATAAATCGTGTTTAGAAGTTATATCTTGAAGATGGATCGGTT
Organism: Hemerocallis citrina; assembly: GCA_017893485.1. Taxonomy (NCBI): domain Eukaryota; kingdom Viridiplantae; phylum Streptophyta; class Magnoliopsida; order Asparagales; family Asphodelaceae; genus Hemerocallis; species Hemerocallis citrina. Next base: position 211,595,915 of record CM030363.1, read on the forward strand.
GTCTCCACAGTATGCCGTTCACATCACTACAATATTGTGGTGCCTCTACGGTATCCACATGAACGGATCAAATCAAGCTTTCCCTCACGCCGCGGTGCTAGATGCGGGAAGAGGATGTTCCTTACGATCTTCTTCTCTCACAATTTTTGTGACGGCTAGGATTTTCTCATGTGTTTATTTTTCACAGATGCGTATCATATATATAGATGCAGAAAATCAACCCTAAGAGTGTAATGAGGCTGTTAGGCTCACAATATGACCTGGGTCAGATTCGTGTGTGGACCTTTGAACTTTAGTCAGCCCATTTAATCTAATTAAATATCCAGCCAATGTTAGGAGTCCAAGTCTTACTTGGATCCCCGATTAAATTCATCTTATGAATTTAAATCCCAATTTCGATCAATTCTAAGTGTGTGACCATGTAGATTCCCATTACGTTGACAGTTATACTAAAATCATATTCTAGTATTACAAATAGTGAGCGGTATCTAACATTACATCATTGCTACTCAAGTAACGAAAATATCAGTGATCTGACATAACCTATATGTGACCAATGTTACCATGTAGTCTAGTCCCTTTATCCAGATATCTTAATTGGCCACAAGGCATAGAGCGTGTCACCCTTGTATATTTCAATCTTTGGTTTCTTGATGTCCGAGTAGACTTACTAAAAATAAATGAGCCCAATATCTCATATTGACTCATTTGAGCATGACCGTGCATTTTGCAGTCTCACTCAATCAAGGGGTTCATAGATATCGCTCATGTTATGCAAGATGGACAAATCCTATCTAAGTCACTTACATTTCTCAGCATGATTTTGTAGTATATATAATAGTCGATTTTATAATCACTTTATTACAGGCAACGTTTAACAACATTTAAAACATACAACTTATCATGTAGGGAACCTAGTGACTTCAAGTTAAAGGACTACGTACACCATGGTCAGTGTGAGAGCCGCTTATGACACTCATGTAATGATCCATGCTGCCTTCTCATGGTAGGTCAGTCTAGTACATTATTACTCTAATATGTACCTATGTGAAGGAGCTGATATCTCATCTTCATGACTCGTGAGATATGGTCATCATTCTACGCACATACTAGTCTCTATATATTATTATTGTCCTAATTCACATAGATTTTGATTTAAACCAATAGGATCTCACAATCAAGTCATGTACTTGATATCCTATGGTACTTTACCTACTATTTCTACGGACTTTATTATGTTCATTTAATAAAAAAAACACAATAAATAATATAAATGTTATGATGCTATGCAACTAGTAATGTCAATACACAACTGGCCTTTAGGACCATACCACCTCAGGTTGAAGGATAAGAAAACTTTAGGAATTATAGTCACGAAGTTTTCCATTGAGATGATAAAAATACCGTGATCCATTAATCATTAAGCAACTATAAATAAAATTACCACAAATGACATTTCAATAGCATTGATAAACCATTTTGGAGAAATCATTGGGACCTAGGCAATTTATTAGATAACATTCAACTGATCATTCATATTGCCTACTAACTTCTGAACCGATGCATGAAATAGTTAAATAAAAATGATGGTTAAGAGTAGGTGGACAATTTGTCCTTAAAATAATCAATAAAAACACTTTGACATATTCGGTCTTCTAGTAAATTGAACACCTTATAAGTACGGATCTATGCAGCCCAGCCCATTAACAAACGGTACCATTGTAACCAATTTCAGGCTTCTTCAATTTCCCCCTTCTTATTCTCTACCCTCCGAAACCTGGTTAGGGTTCCAACCTCAAACAAACAAACTAACGAGAAAGAGAGAAGGATCCCCGAATCTGACAGAGAGATGTGGCACGAAGCTCGGAGATCCGAGAGGAAGGTGCACGATCTGATGGACGCGGCTCGCCGTCGAGCGCAGCGGCGGGCTGTGTTCCTCGCCAAGCGCCGCGGCGACCCCCCAGCAGTCCCTCCAGATCGCCGGAAACCGATGCCGCGTCCACCGCGACGACGGCCTCTACAAGGCCACGAGGACCAGCAAGGCCTGTACGTTTCTGTCGTCGTGGATTTTGAATTGAGATTGCGATAATTTGACTAGGGTTTGGACATGTTGTGATCAAATAATATGCAAATTTTACATGTTACAATTAATAATACCAATATTTACGAAATTGTGAAATAACATTTCCGTGCAAACATACATCTGGTGAAAATGCGAAAATTTATTATCAATGTTCAACTCAACGTTGATTGTTATACAAATTCTGTGAAACAATAAATTTGTTTTGTTAGCACGTGCAGTACATGTGTTATGTGTGTCAACCCCAACCTCCTATGTAATTTACTATTTAGTGCCCCAAATATTTTTTCAAATTTTACATGTTGTAACTAATAATATAAAATATTTCCAGAATTGAAAAAAGATCAAGAATGATGTCTCGTCGCAGACATTTGATAAAAAAATGCGAAACACATTTTCAAAGTTCCACTTCAACTCAAACATTTTTCAGAGACGAATTCTGCAAAACTAACTCCAAATAGCCTAATACAACTTTCCAATGTTTCAAATT